>JAFEMH010002746.1:0-315525 GCA_022495995.1 Adenophora triphylla var. japonica
ACTTTCCCAAACCATGTCCTCCCCATCACCTTGACCAAGTCAACGACGGCGGCAACATCAAGGGACAACAAGAGGTCACTCAGCTTCAAAAGATTGACCCCATGTCGACAACAACCTAGGAGCTTGGCTTAGACCTCAAGGGTATCAAGAATGTTCAAGTAGGGGCTCGCCTTGGTCCTCGGGTGCTTCAGAAAATAAAAAAAAAAAAAAAAAAAAAATGAATGTAGAGCAAAAAGAGTAATACCCGGCTAGGCCGAAAATCCCAAAAAGGGCAAGCCTAGGCAAAAAACAGGTTGCACATATAAAAAAAAAGAAGAAAAAGAAAAAATCTTAGTGCCCAGCTAGGCCGAAAATCCCAAAAAAGGGCAAACTAGGCAAAAACAGGTTGCACATAAAAATAAAAGAAAATGAGGCCAAGGACCCACGCCCAATCAAAAGCTTGACGGACAAAGTGAGACCAAAGTTCGTAAAATGAAAGTTGTCGATAACAATGGGACGGTCGAAGCAAAGACAGAAGCATTTAGGCACGTGCAAATCCTTTCTCCCCCAATGAAAGAGGAAGCAATCAGAAGCAGCCGTCCAAGAATGACTTGGTCAAGGAATCATCCCGAGGCCCACGCCTCATCATCCAATCTTCTCATCCAAACCTTTCCACTAAAGGAACCACAAATCCCATTTCCCAAATCCAAACACAGTCCGGCCAAGGCCGAACTACGGCGACCTGAGCTCCTCACAATGAGGGGAACGTAGGCAACCAGAGATGGTCCGGTCATAAACACATTTAAATTCCCGAAAAATTCGGTCTCATCAGTGGCCTCTTCCATAAGCATATCCAAATCCCTGAAAACCCGATCTCATCAAATGACCTCTCCCATAGACACAGTCAGATTCCAGAAAACCCAGTCTCATCAATGACCTCCCTATACACAATCTTTTCTTTCACACCAGCGAACCTTGATCCGCGACACTGGTTGACTTTCTCCTCATAATTAATAAGAATGTTTTTCTTCATATCGAGATTAGTGGTTGAATAACCCGAACATCAATAAAGGGTTTTAAGCAATCTGGTGATCATTGTAAATAAAACAAGTTTTCGTATGTCTTGACAAGTCTTCTCTTTCTACATCTTAGGAAAGATAGTGCTAAACATCGATTTTCTCGTCGCCAGGGCTTCCATACACTTTTACAAACCTTTCTCCGCTTATACTCTCCCAAAAGAGTCAAACCCAAAGCGAGTTTTGTGCCTACATCGAATAAGGCCATCAAAATAACACAAGATCGGGATCTATTCCCACCTTTCGAAAAATATGCCCTTGCATGTATAAATTTCTAAGAATATTTTCTTTCACATTTCCTTTAGGTTGACCGATTGACTAAAGAAAATAAAAAAAAGAGAGAGAGAGAGAGAAGTATAGGTTTTCCCTCTTCTCGCCACAATTCGCATTAAAGGCGCCTCGAAAACTCGTCAAAGCATTCCTTTAAACCGGGGCTTCTTTAGCCATTTTCGGGGTTCGCATCGGGTTCTTCACTAGGTCCCTAGATGAATTCGCTTTTTTCGTATCAACCTCGGGATCACTTCCGCAGTACCAATCATATTGGGATTTTCGCTAGGTCATCAGATTGGGGCTTCATTAAGTCACTTCTTCAAAACCTAAGACTTCGCCTGCTCAGTTCATCCAACCGGAGCTTTGCCAGTGAAAGGATCTTTCATGGGGCTTTGCAGAGAGTTCTTCCTCAGACCGGGGCTCTGATAAGTTGTATCCATCCCTAGAAGAGAGGTTTGGTCACTATGACATCTGCTTTAGTCTTTGGTTATAAAAGCCTCGTCGCATCGCCTTCAAGCGCCGAGTCCGAGAAAGGAACATTCATCGAGACCCGAGTTTTAAAACCTGGGCCTCAAACAAGAGGGAATCTTAGTCCACATTGACAACAACAGCAGTTCAGTCCGCACCCAAGGGATACAACCCCACCTGCTTGAAACCCGTCTTAAACACATTCCATATGTACATCCAGACCTAGCCTCTACCATGTTTCAAAAAAAAAAAAAAATCACCTCTAGGCTCAAGTAACGTGCCAATTGCTAATGATGACATTTTCTCCCAAAAGCGCCTTCGTTACTTCCGTTATAACAAGATAACGCCAGTCGACAGTTTCCTAATTGTCAAAAATTCAACTTTGGCTACCTCTATCACAGATTGAAAAGTATGCTCAAGTTTTCCAATTATAGCTACCTCTATCTACTCGATAGTGACGTAAGCTTCAGCTTCCTCAGGTGACAACCTCCATTAATTGTCAAAACCTCAAGAATCCTAGACATCATTCCTAATTGTCTAGATGAAGCTTGAACTACGACCAAGGCTTGATTCCTCCGGGATACGTAGGTAGCCTTTCATAAAAGGTCCAGCCATCCGACCACATTGGTCACCTTTTTTCTTTCCCCATTCCTCAATGGTGCGTAAGCTTTTTATAAAAGTCCAACTATCTGACCACATTGGTCACCCCCCTTTTATTGGGCACATTCCTAATAGGATCGGCCGTTTAACCTCCTAGGTCACCCCATTTCCATCCTTATAGTAAGAGACCAGCATCTCTTTGCAATTTTGCCCCTGAGGCTCAATTTTACAATTTTGTCCCCCGTAGGCCTGTTTTACCCTTTATGCCCCTGGCATTTCCAATCATATCAATCAAATTTTTCCCTCCAGTGCCCCGAGGCTTATTTTACAAATTTATCCCCTGTGGATCATTTTATTTGCCTTTGGCATTTTTAATTCACTTTTTTTACAAAATTATCGGGTACATCCCACTTTCTTTACAAAAATCATTGAGTCCTTCTTACTTCTTTACAAAATGCATTTTCTCTCGCGATCTCCGTCATTCCAAGGTGGAAGAATGACATTTCGCTCTCTCTCTCCTTCGATCTCCGTTATTCCAAGGTGGAAGAATAACATTTCGATCTCTCTCGCGATCTCCGTCATTCCAAGGTGGAAGAATGACATTTCGCTCTCTCTTTCGATCTCCGTCATTCCAAGGTGGAAGAATGACATTTCGATCTCTCTCGCGATCTCCGTCATTCCAAGGTGGAAGAATGACATTTCGCTCTCTCTTTCGATCTCCGTTATTCCAAGGTGGAAGAATAACATTTCGATCTCTCTCGCGATGTCCGTCATTCCAAGGTGGAAGAATGACATTTCGCTCTCTCTCGCGATCTCCGTCATTCCAAGGTGGAAGAATGACATTTCGATCTCTCTCGCGATCTCCGTCATTCCAAGGTGGAAGAATGACATTTCGCTCTCTCTTTCGATCTCCGTCATTCCAAGGTGGAAGAATGACATTTCGATCTCTCTCGCGATCTCCGTCATTCCAAGGTGGAAGAATGACATTTCGCTCTCTCTCTCTTTCGATCTCCGTCATTCCAAGGTGGAAGAATGACATTTCGATCTCTCTCGCGATCTCCGTCATTCCAAGGTGGAAGAATGACATTTCGCTCTCTCTCCTTCGATCTCCGTTATTCCAAGGTGGAAGAATAACATTTCGATCTCTCTCGCGATCTCCGTCATTCCAAGGTGGAAGAATGACATTTCGCTCTCTCTCTCCTTCGATCTCCGTTATTCCAAGGTGGAAGAATAACATTTCGATCTCTCTCGCGATCTCCGTCATTCCAAGGTGGAAGAATGACATTTCGCTCTCTCTTTCGATCTCCGTCATTCCAAGGTGGAAGAATGACATTTCGCTCTCTCGCGATCTCCGTCATTCCAAGGTGGAAGAATGACATTTCGCTCTCTCTTTCGATCTCCGTTATTCCAAGGAGGAAGAATAACATTTCGATCTCTCTCGCGATCTCCGTCATTCCAAGATGGAAGAATGACATTTCGCTCTCTCTTTCGATCTCCGTTATTCCAAGGTGGAAGAATAACATTTCGATCTCTCTCGTAATCTCTGTCATTCCAAGGTGGAAGAATGACATTTCGCTCTCTCTCTCCTTCGATCTCCGTTATTCCAAGGTGGAAGAATAACATTTCGGTCTCTCTCGCGATCTCCCGTCATTCCAAGGTGGAAGAATGACATTTCGCTCTCTCTTTCGATCTCCGTCATTCCAAGGTGGAAGAATGACATTTCGATCTCTCTCGCGATCTCCGTCATTCCAAGGTGGAAGAATGACATTTCGCTCTCTCTCCTTCGATCTCCGTTATTCCAAGGTGGAAGAATAACATTTTGATCTCTCTCGCGATCTCCGTCATTCCAAGGTGGAAGAATGACATTTCGCTCTCTCTCTCCTTCGATCTCCGTTATTCCAAGGTGGAAGAATAACATTTCGATCTCTCTCGCGATCTCCGTCATTCCAAGGTGGAAGAATGACATTTCGTTCTCTCTTTCGATCTCCGTCATTCCAAGGTGGAAGAATGACATTTCGATCTCTCTCGCGATCTCCGTCATTCCAAGGTGGAAGAATGACATTTCGCTCTCTCTTTCGATCTCCGTTATTCCAAGGTGGAAGAATAACATTTCGATCTCTCTCGCGATCTCCGTCATTCCAAGGTGGAAGAATGACATTTCGCTCTCTCTCCTTCGATCTCCGTTATTCCAAGGTGGAAGAATAACATTTCGCTCTCTCTCTCTCCTTCGATCTCCGTCATTCCAAGGTGGAAGAATGACATTTCTCTCTCTCTCCTTCGATCTCCGTTATTCCAAGGTGGAAGAATAACATTTCGATCTCTCTCGCAATCTCCGTCATTCCAAGGTGGAAGAATGACATTTCGCTCTCTCTTTCGATCTCCGTTATTCCAAGTTGAAGGAATAACATTTCGATCTAGTCAAAGCTTGAACTACGATCAAGGCTTGATTCCTCCGGGATACGTAGGTAGCCTTTTATAAAAGGTCCAGCCATCCGACCACTTTGGTCACCCTGTTCCTTCGTCACTCCTCAGTGATGAAGTAATCCCTCATAGAGACCACCTTGGTCATTTCTAGCATATCCCCAGTAGGATCAATTGCTTGACCTCCTAGGTCATTTTCTCTTCTATTTCCCCAGCAAGAGACCAGTTTCTCTTCTTCCTCCCCCAGCGGATCCTAATTCCGAACTACGGCCTGGCTTGATTCCTCCGGGATACGTAGGTAGCCTTCCAGAGGTTCAGCCACTCGACCACCTTGGTCACCCAATCCGTCTCGGCATTCGCCAGATCGGATCCTTTTCTATCGACAACCCCACTCGCCTTGCAAGTGACGTTGCCGAGGGGCTTCTGTAAGTACCCAAATCTGGCTCATACCTTCCGGTTAATTTTCCCGACAATTTCGTTAAGTTTTCCGGTAATTCCCCGTGCATCTTCCGGCGTCCGGAAGCATTCCGGAACTGTTTTTATTAAATAAGGGCTGAAGGGGATCCTTCCTAATTAAGAAACACGTTTTTCTTAATTAGGAAGGAGGGTTCTAGAATTTGCCACCTTGCATGGTTCTAGAATGCTTTGAGTCATTCAGATAAGCCCGCACGGCCGCATTAGCTCGCCGCTCACCCGGCCGCACGGCTTCATCTCACCTTATCCAGATTACCTATAAATAGAGGCCTCCTCTACCCATTTCAACACACACAATAGACACAACATTACCACCCCAAAAACAATACACCCACAATCGGGCCACTCCCAAGACGTGAAGAATATTGGTGAAGGCTCAAGAAGGTGAAGAAGAAGCTAAAGAAGCCATCTCCCTCCTCCTTGAAGACCCAAGACCAACCTTTCCTCCTAGCTCCGTCCGAAGAAACAAAGGAAGCCATTGGTAACCTCGCACGCCCTAACCTTGCATTTTAATTAATATACTTGCTCATTGCATTCATATATCTTGCTTGGGACTTGGCATTTATTCATAAAGATCACATCTTTATCACCCCTTCCCTTTTGCATGCATTAAGACCTCATTTGTCATAAAAATGTAGTCTTTTTCATAAAGGTGCATCCTTTGCACCTAAAACCCCCATTTTCAAATAAAAATGTCATTTTTATGCATCATTTGCATATAAAAATCCAATCTTTTCAATAAAAATGCATCCTTTGCATTCAAAAACCTTTTCCAATGCATCATTTGCATAAAAATCCTATCTTTACGCATCACTTGCATAAAGATCATTTCTTTCAATCAAAAAGCATCATTTGCTAAAACCAAAAATGTCATCTTTTCATTAAAGAGTCATTTTCATCATGCATTTCCCTTTCCCCCAACCTTGGAACGGACCGGTGTAAAAGATCCTATCTTTACATCGTTCCTTCCATTAAAGGTTCACGATTTATTTGGAAAGGGATAACCTTGAACCCTATATCTCCGATTATCGCTTAAGAAAGAGTATGAAGCCTCTATACGAGCTCGACCGTCTTAAAGCGTAGGATTGATGGGCTAAGGACCCTCCTTTTCTAAAGAACCTCATCTTTGACCAAAAGAGAGTCATTCTCTCGATCACGCAAGTCCCGAGGGTCCCGAGGTTAAAATGCGATGATCACAAGTCATAAGATGAGGAAGGGATCATAATCCCAAATACATAAAATTCCAAGGAATCCCGAGCGACAACCAACAAATGGTTTGTACGTCCGGAAGACAACTTGGGACATTCCCCCTCCCTTTTTCTCAAACACATGCACACAAGAAAGCACGCAAGCAAGCACGATTACTGAAATCTTGGGAGACTTGCTCCGGCAAGGCACTTTGGGTGAACGCCAAACGTTCTTCCCAAGGGGTAACTTAACCTCCGAACCCAAGTAGAAACCTTTTTTTCAAAGTTTTGAGGTAATCAAAATGGCGTGGCGACTCCGTTTTTCAAATAACTCGGATGTCTTCAAACTCGCGTGAATCCAACAAAATTTGGGCACCACATTCATAGGATGCCAACCCCACTCTCAGTCTCCCTGACTACACCAGGATGCCGCCACCCACCTCCTATGGTGCCACTACCAGAACCCATGCTCCTCGATTTTCGGGTCAGCCAGCTCCCCAACCACAGACCACCGGATCCATGCGCACCCGACGACACAAATCGGTGGGGGCAAAATCAAGCATCGGAATGTCTTCTCATGGTTTGGGCTATCTCTAATGCCACAGCTAATCGGGATCCCGCCTCGCTCGGAACCGATCAATCCGAACCTTCACAAGAATGTGCCACGCTCGAATGCCGCCACAACTTGGTTCTAGGCCACGTCAGAGCCCCTCCTCGTAACGCACTAGTTCACCGCTCCTCACACAAATCCATTCCTCACTCGCACTTCTATGGGTTACCAAGCCTCCATCCCTTGTCATCCGAATCACCAGACCGCAGCATTCCCCGTGTTACACGCCTTCACCACAGCAGCCATGCAATTCAACAATCCGGACAAAGACCCGCACTCAAGCCTACTTACGGGCCCCACTCGGAAATCCAAGTTATCCGGCTACATCGGGGCTGCCTCCACCTACTTTTCCAATGAAAATCAACAAAGAAGCCGCAAGGTTCTATCCTTTTGCTCGTGCTCCTACCCATGCTCCCTAAGGTAACTCCCCCTGTGACAGTTTTCACCTACGTCCCCGGACGGCCGTTCCTCTCCACCCGCCGCCGCTCCAGCTGGTAGCTCCTCTCTCTAGCTCGCCCACTAGCTTGAATGCCATGGTTCCGCCACAAGACCCTCATCCGGCCCGGTTCATGGAACAACACAAGGAAATGAAAGCGCGTATCGCCGAACCGATCGCCAAGAAGCTCCGCCTTCCGCCTACTGTGTGCACCCGACTCCATTGTTCCTTCCGCCCCACAAATTCGTGATGCCTAATCTGGATCTCTTTGATGGGACCGCATGCCCGAAACCCATTTGGACACATATACCTTGGCGATGAAGGCCAAAGGGTGCACCAATCGCCAGCTAGCCGACTATTTCGCCATCCTTGAAGTCCAAAGGCCTTAAAGTGGTTCTTCCGTTTGAAACCCGAAGCCGTGGCTACGTGGGACCAGATTACCAATGCCTTCACGTAAAAAATATAAGGCCAACTTGGAATGGGAAACAAACAGAGTTGACCTACAAACAACAAAGGCAGCGCCCCGATGAGAATGTTTGGGACTTTTACAAGCGGTGGAATCTCGAAACTCGTTGAAATGGCCATCCCTCCTTCCGAAGAGGAACAACTGACATCTTCCATCATGCTTGAAACCACATTCGAGAGCCTCCTCGCTCACTTCCCATACTCACTTACGGGCCATGGTTAACTCGCAGCCTAAGTTTGAAAAGGCCTACAATCAAGAACCGGCCGCCGCACTCCGCCTACGAGATATCGGGCTCCTCCCGCAAACACGCCCTCAAGCTCCCGCCAAAGGCAAAGAAATGATTAACTATGCGGGACAGAATGTAATAACACAACTCCTTTTGCTCCCGTAGAAAAACGGCTGAAGCCTGCACTCACGGGTCATGAATGTCGAAAACTTTGGAATGCCCGAATGACATCTTTAGGGACTCGGTGAAAGAAGGCTTGTCGCGACCTTTCGAGAATTTCCAACCCAGAATCCGAATGCTCCCGTGGATACTACAAAGTATTGTGCTTTTCATCAAGCTCACGGACATCTCGACCGACAACCGCTTTACTCAAAAGGCAATCCAGGGGCTAATAGAGCAAGGAAAGTTGGAAGGCCCCGAAGGGCCTAACACGCCAAAAATCCGCCGCCAAGGAACCATAATCGTGTGAATATGATTGAATGCGGAGAATCTTCGCATGCCTGTAGAAGATGCCGATGAAAGTCCCCAAATACCCGTGGCCAACCTCGTCGAGGATCCCGACCCGGATTCCCTCGCCTTGAGGATATCGAACGAATCAACCCATCTTGGTCTCATGTCGTAGACTCCTTGCAAGAATACGAGGCCCGCTATTTCTCGGATAAAAGGAAGGCCAATATCGAAGAGCCGGGCCGTTCCGGCCAAAATATGAGAGAACCATTTACACAAGATGGTTGGAACAATCAAGAAGAATCGAACAAGAAAGCTTCCGGCGGGCGCTCGTATGGGACTTATCAAGAAAGAGGCCGAAGAGCATCTCGGAGCTAGTACACTTCGCAAATTGGCTCGGGAGAGCCCGAATATGATCCCGAGAACAGCGAAGAATCTAAGAGGAGGATTCCTTCTATATCCTACTCTCGGTGTCAAATACGTGCCACCCCCTCTCACTCTTCCCCCGCAATTTCGGGAGGAGAAGCCGAGTCACAATTGCCACTTCCGGAATGGGAACATATGACACTCGCGGCCGCACGCACCCATATTCCCTAACGGGTTTGACCTGGCTGTTCCTCTCCGTCGAAATCCCGGTAGTATGGGAAGATGATTCCGATGACAACATGACGACGATGATGATGATGAGAGTGAAGAGTCAACCGAGACCACGTATCCGGAAACAACTGGAACAATCATGCCGTAAATGAGCCCACGGGAGCCGGGCATAATGGTTGGTTGTCGCAAGTGACGATGAAGGACCACCCGAAAATGCAAGTCAAATGCCGCAGGGGTGGACCCCCAAGAACCGCACCTCGTAAGATGCACATGCGGTCGTCCTGATACTTCAGAGGATGAGGGACAAAGAAGCCCGCGCCTGCATCCGTACATATCCGAAATTCTAGAACACAACGCCCTTATAAGAACCTCGACCGGTGAATGGAAAGGGTTCATTGAAGCACCGGTCAGAATGGAGGGTTTCACCACCGTAAGATGAAGAATTCGTAAACGTTATCGGATCTTTTCTTCTTTCCCGAGAACGGATGGCATAACAACCGTAAGGGTCACAACCGGCCGCTCGAGCGCAGCGAGTGCCTCGCAATCACCGAAAAAGGTTATCGATCTAAACGTCTCCCCAAAGGGCCTTCATACCTATGAATCCACATGGCGCCTTCCTAATTGCTCCAAAGGCCCGACAATGGACCCCGGTGCTCCTTATTTGGACACGCATCTATCGAGCCGCTACCTCAAACTCCGAAGGGGAACACCGCCTATACTTCACTTGTGGCTGCCCTACTTGCAAGATTGAAAGAAAAAGGATATACGATGAGATGGAGGCCGATAGCCATAACTCGTGGGCCATCCAAGGGATGAGATCGAAAAGCCGCCGATTCCCGACAATAGCGACTCTTGTTGCATGATAACTATGAGCAAGGCCGGCCATGAGAGTGAATCGGAGGACGCCCTAGCTCATGGGCCATCCAAGGGGCAACAACACAACCCTGCAAACTCAAAAGCCGGTGACTGGGAAGCGCAGGTAAGGGCCGCCCAGAAGGAGCGCATGCCACCTCACCGTTGCTAGACTCCGTCGTAACCAAGTGGCCGATAGCCAAAAAGGCTCCCCCATTGACCTTAGCAAAGACTCAAGAAATCCACCAAGAGACAACCGAGGAGGAAGTTAACCCGTTGACCCGATCCGACAGATCTTCCAAGGGAATCCCAAGGCGTATAAGAAGGCCACAGATCAAACACCAAAAGAAGATCGCCGCCCTATGCTAAGACAACAACCTGCACTCGAAAAGGAGGATCCCGTGCTCACCCAGCTTGAAGCAAACACAGCCAACGTTTCCTCCGGTCTCTACTCACTTCGTCCTATCCCCATAAGCCGAAGCCGGAAGAAAGCCCGCTCGCACTCGTGCCTATTGATGCTACTCCCGATGACGTGGTACAACTAATTGGAAACATCCACTACGGGAACATAATCACTTTCACGTATCTCGACCTCCCTCAATTTGGGGCCGATCATAACGAGCCTCTCTTCATCACACCCACTGGATGAACGACGCCTCCCTTGGGTCCTGGTTGATAATGGGTCCTAATGAACGTTCTTCCGGCAAAGATCATGAGCTTGCTTGATATCAAGACTACGTACTTGAAGCCCTCCTCCTCACAAGCCAAAGCTTACGACTCAACATCCCGAGCAGCCCCTGAGTTGCTACTTTGGACCTTTTGGTTTGGACAGTAAATTGATACCTGTGGAATTCCAGGTTATCGACATCCCAATCACTTTTAATGCCTTATCGGGAAGACCTTGGCTGCACCAGTCAAGGGGGTCGCCTCAAGCCTCCACCAAAGCTGTGAAATTCGCCTCAAATGGGGACCCGACAACCATTTATGGGGATTTAGTCACTTTGGGGCACAGATACGGCGGAATACCTATTCTGAAATCAAACATGATGAGGAAGGTCTCATGCTAACAAAGCTTCACAATGAGCCTCCCAAGGCCCAAGTGTGCAACATAGATTTGATGATCACCCGGGATAAGATCCCTCCGATCTTGAAAATGATGAGAAAGATGAGCTATCTACCTGGCCTCGATCTGGGGAAGCACCAACAAGGAACTCACAAACTCATCGAGGTGAAAGGACAGAAAACTCGCCACGGCCCGGGATATGAGGCCTCCTCAGCTGACACCGCAAAAGGAAAAAGATTTGAAGCCGCCACAGAAAGGTCCCGCCGACAACCCTAAATCTCTCTCTTTCGCTCCTAATTTGGCCGACTACTTTGTAAAGGGTCCCACACAACCAGAAACATCACGTAACCCACTCCTACGGCAGGTGGCTAAAGCTACAGGATAGCCTCAACAAGTTTAGAGGAACCAAGGCTAACCCTATCCGTAGAATGTTCCCGGACCTACCCAAGATACCTCGAGGCTACCACTACCCCGAAGAGCGAGTATACCTTCAGAGGCGTGCCCCGACTCCGGTGGAACAGCCTCGAGAAGCTCACAACCACTATTCCTACCGCCCAGAAGATCCGAAACCCGAATTCGAACCGACAAGGCCAAAAGCTAAGGCCACGGAATTTCCTCGATGGTTGGGATGGTCTCGTTATGCAAAGAATTGTTCAAGAAGAAGTCCAGTGCCGACCGATTGATCTCGGCTGCGTTTCAAGAGATGATAGCAAAGAATTGAGAAAGGAAAACAAAACAAAGACAGCTTCCCGAGTCATGAGGCCACCCACAAGAAAGCCGCTAAAAAATTGGGAAAACCTCACAGGCCCGTCCGCGACCAAGGAGGAAATGATCACCAAGCTTGGATTGGTCCCCCGTCCCTTTGTGTCAATCTAGGACAAGTCCTCCCAGTCTCTCTTTGTTAAGATCGAGTCTCTAGAGTCGTCCGACGGCCTTACGCCTGAAGACTGCGAGTCTGTAGCGAACGTTGTATTCCTTTTCGTTTTCAATGAAATGACGAACCTTTCTGAGTATCCCTCGATTGCCACTTTAACTAATGATGAATTAATTAAAAAAAATCTTAATAATAACTCATTAGATAAAGAAGCAGACACATTAAACAAAAAAAAATCAAACAACAAAAAAAAATCTTTAAGCAGGTTGTCCGGAAAGAGGAAAATCGAGCCCAAGCTGCCGAAGAGATTTTGACGAGTGTGAATTTGGGAACTGCGGAAGAGCCTAAAGAGACGCAGATCGGTGATTTCTTCGAAGGAATCGGAAAGGATGCTCTGCAAAGTCCTACAAAATCCTCAATTCAAAGAAAGTTGCCCTCTTCATCAAAGAGAACATCATATGCAGATACGGGTTGCCAGCCGAAATCATCTCAGATAATGGATCCCACTTCAAAGGGGAATGCGACAGGCCGGCGTAATTCCGAATAACCCGTCACAAGTCATCTCCTTACAGCCCCAAACCAACGGAGCCGTCGAGGCAAAAGCAAACAAGACTCGAAAATATCATCCGGAAAATGGCTATCCAAGGCGTAGATTGGCCCGAGAAGTTACACTCGGCACTCGGGCTACGTAACATCGGGCCGAACGGCAACCGGGAAACACCGTTTGCCCTCACATACGGAATGGAAGCCGTACTCCCAATCGAGCTAGAGATCCTCGCTCCGTATACCGCCGGGAAAGCCGTATCAACGAGGTCGAATGGCTCCAGAGTCGCCATGACGAATCGGCCCTACTAGATGAGCGCCGATTGAAGGCCATGGAACACATCCGAGCCTACCAAGGAAGAATGGCCGTAGCCTTCGACAAGAAAGTAAAGCATCGGGAAATCCGAGAAGGGGATCTCGTTTTAAAAGAAAAGCCCCCACCCGTATCAACCCCTCGGCAAATGGGAGCCTCGTCTGGGTCTGGGCCATACGTCGTCCGTAAGATCTTCTCCTGAGGAGCCATGCAACTAGCACCCTCGACGGGAATCCCTTTGTACACCCAAGGAATGGTGACAAGCCGCGCGTATACTACGCGTAAAAAAAAAAAAAAAAAAAAGAGTGCTAAAAGAGTAATACCCAACTAGGTTGAAAACCCAAGAAGGGCGGCCTAGGTAAAAACAGGTTGCACCAAAAAAACAAAAAAACAAAAAAAAAAAAAAAAAAAAAACAACAAAAAAAAAAAAACAAAAAAAACAAAAAAAAAAAAAACAAAAAAATCAAAGTTGAACTACGAAGACCCGAGCTCCTCAAAATGAGGGGAACGTAGGCAAATGAAACGGTTCGGTTTAAAACACAAATAAAAGTCATACTTTGACATCAATACAATTGATCGCACCATGAAAGCGTCTCGAAAAACTCTAAAGCAATTCAAATATTCATTACAAATTAAAAGCTCTTTGATGAGTCTAAGCCCGATTCATTCCTACAACCGGCAACCTCGCTAAAAGAAAACTAAGATACATAATCAAATTAATGTGTCTCGCATGACAAGAAAGGGATACTGAAACCTCGTAGTCACTCCAAGCCACTCGTATCCGGCCTCTCCCCTCTTCTTCCCCTTCGAGTCTTCTTCTTCGAACCGGAAAAATATCGGTCTTCCTCCTACCAAGCTCGTATAGGAACAGATCTATCAAACCAGCCTCCGTCGTGGCCTTAGTAGCCCTAGCGTCATCTCTCATCTCCCGTAGCCTAGCCGGTAGCATAGGAGCCCTCCTCTCCCGTCTCTTGACGTAAGCCTCATAGTCGGTCACAGCCGTCTCCGCTCCTATCATGGGGTTGGCCCTCGCCGCCCTCCTCCTCTCGTAAACAATGTGTCCTCCGCACCCACAATGGCCTCACGCCGTCTCAAAATAGCCACTCGAGTCTCTCCTGCATGCCTCTCATACCAATCCAGGTACCAAGTGGTCAGAACACCGGTCTTGGACGCTCGAGAATAACCCGAGGAGGAAAGGCATCATACCTCCATGCTCGGGAAAGAAATGGAAACACCGAGGGATCATCCATAGAAGGAGCCACCACCCCGGTGGCTATATCATCAAAGCCCTCCAAAGGAACTCCGCTCCAAGCCAAACTGCCTCGTAACTAAAGCCGGGATATAGAAGCCGGACCGAGAAAGCCCCAAGCATAACCACATGGGACCCGTCCCGAAGCACTCGCGAGTCTCCACCCGCCAACAAGGCACTCGACCATCTGATATCCTCTCGTCCGGAGACCAGCCATCCAACGCTCCCACGAGCCCCGATCATCAAAATCCACAAAGAACCCCCTCCCGGCAAATGTCCAAGGCTTCGATCATGTCGAGTTTCCCGAAGAACCCCCAAACGCTCCATCGCCCACAGGTCAAGAGGAACGGGCCGCCCCGCGCATATACCGTCTTCCGGTAGCCACTTATCAAGAGCATGAAAAGTCTCCCCGTAATCAAAGGAACGACATCTCTCGCCTGTGCGACAGCGAACGACAACATCCAAAGAAAGACCGATGGCAAATCCCAAAAGAATAGACCATGAACAGGTGCCAAACATACAAAGTGCAAAGGCATCCCAATAGGCATCATCCAAGCCTAGGCCCCTAAACCTATCGGGAAGACCGGAAATATCGAAATGATCGGGACCGCGGATCATACCTTGCGCTTCCTCCGGGAAAGATGAAGGAGGACGACACAATCCGTCAACAAAAGAAGCTCCTCCGGCAAAGGAACCGCTATCTCTTCCACCTCCGACCTCCAAGCAAGGCCCGAAATTCTTCCACAATGGAACAATCTCGTTAAAGGAAAGGCAAAAGACATGCCTTCTAGTGTCCCAAAATGAGGAAGAAGCCCTCAAAAGCTCATAGTCCGAATCAATTCCTTGAGAGACCATAAGCACTTCACCTTGTACCTTTCTTCAAAGAAGGACCTCCTCTCATGCATGATCTCCCTGACCAATCCTTGAACTTGTTGAAGAATGACATTTGGGATTCTTGGGACAATTTTGATGGAGCTTTTCTAAGGTTTTCCATGGTTTTTCTCTTTCTCCCCGAAAATGGTCAGTTTGACCGGAGGTTGAAGAGGATATTTGAATTTGAAATAAAGAGAGACCAGATCTCAAGCAAAATTAAAGGACAATGTCGATGCAGACCCCATCCGCGCGGACATGATTGCTTTCCACCGTAAAATCTCGCAATCACCAAGCCGCTACACCAAAAGAGGAATATTCCGTCCCGTTGCTCGAAACCCGTGCAAAACCCTCCCCAAACCAATCCATATACCAAACACCCTTGCAAAAAAAACAAGGCTCATGCAACACTGCATTCATACTGCATTGCATTCATAAAATAAAATCCTAAATTATTACATTCCAAAAAAAGAGTATGCAAAAAAAAAAAAAAACAAACAAACATCAATAAAATCCTAAATTATTACATCCCAAAAAAAAAAGAAAAAAATGTGCATAAGCCGTACAAATCTCAATCTCAATCTCAAATCTCAAAAAAAAAATCAATCGGAGTCTCTAGCGCCCGATGTCGCCCCTCGCCCTCTTGCGACTCGGGCCCGCCTCCTCAGAGCCCCGAAAATCTCGGGCTCGTAATCGTCCTCGTCTCCGCAAAGAGGCTCGTCGTGACCAACCGGTACGCTCCGATAGGGCAAGCCGAGATCTCGCGAAAAATCGTATCCGAAGGTGAAGGCGTCGGACTCCCGAACGTACGAAGACGACCCGCCATGCCGCCATACGTGTCCCCGCCCGTGTGGATCCCCGAGAATGACGTGATCCGAAGGCGCACCGCGCTGGGATCAAGGAGAGGAGACAGAGGAGTCTCGAAGAAGTCTCGAGCGAATAGGAAGCCTCCCGTCTCGATGTGCGCCGCCGTGGTCGCCTCGCTCTAGCTCGAGGAGCCCCGCAAGCGACCATCCTCCCGATGAATCTCTTAGCTCCGATCACTTGCTTCGCGCCTTCGACGACCACCTCCGAAAACCGCACAAAAGCAAAAGCGTCAAAAAGGAAGTGATGCTAAAGATGATGAAACAAAAGAAAGAAAGGAAGAGACGTAAGCGTAAAAGTCATACTCTTCATACCCTGACGAGGCCGAAAGCTCGTGGAAGCCGCTCAGCCGAGGGATCTCGCACCCTCAATCGGACCCCATCCCGGATATATGAAAATCCGTCCGAGGGTACCGCGGATCCCAAGCCCCTCTCTATCCGTAACCCGAGGCATCCTCGCCTCCTCAAGACGAATGTCGCATACGGCTCAATCGCCACGAAATCCGAGAAGTGCCGGCCGGCTCGTAATCATCCCAGTCACTGACCGATCACTGGTGCATCATATCGCGGGAGGCTCCACCGGTGTCCTCAAAGGCGAAGTTCACGCCATGCCGGCGCGTCACCCTCTCTCCTGCATAATATGCATCGCAGTCGACCTCTCGTAATCCTCCGCCGCACACCCAAATCTCGCCCTTCACCGCGCCACTGAAGCGATCCTGTGGGAAGAATATCATCCCCTCATCCGTCTCGGCCTCCGTCAAAGGAAGGCAATCCGCGTACTCGAGAGTCGTACGCCCCGGAGCTTATCTTCTCCCGGCATGCTTCGGGACTAAGACCGCATAGCCGGATACGCCCGACGTACTCCGCCGCCGCCGCCACATCGTGACGTGGAAAACTCCAACGCCCATACCGCGAAAGGTAAAAATCCAATCAATCCAAAGGCAAAAGAAAAGTGCGTGCTCAAAAAAAAAGAGGGAAAGCAAAAGAGAGCTTATACCTCCTGTGGCAAACTCAAAGCAAGATAAGGAGCTCACAAATTCTTCCTACTGCTACTCTATCAAGAGCAAAATAAAGCTCGCCGCCCGGCCTCTCCCCACGAGACATCTCCGCCGTCTCCATGTCCTCCAAGGACCTCAACAAGGCAAAGACCGCCGTCCTCAAAGATGTCCAAAGAGCGTGCTCGAAAAGGCAAACCACAAGAAGGCCCTAGCGATCCGCTTCGCCGCCTATCCTCTCCTCCCCCTCATAGCTCACGATGGTCTCCACAATCTTACCGTAGACCACGACATACTCCATCCCCATCCCCTTTTGGGAATAGGGGAAAATCCCGCAAGAGCTCGTAGATCCGCATCGCCGTAGCCATCCCGCCACTCAATGCCGCGGCCCATTAAAGGACAGCCCGTGATCGCAGCCAGAATCGGAGGGCGTAACCGTAGCCTCGCCCCGTAAGAAGTGAAAGGTGTGGGTCGCGCCCCACCAATGCCGCGCCGCAGCAAACATCAAGCCCTTGCTCTTAGTGGAACTTGACCTCCCCTCAAGCACTCGACAAACTCCCAAAGCCCCGTCTCAACAACAACTGCCTCTGACTCGGCAAAGCTCCTCGGCCCGCATTCGAAGCCGATCCCACAGGTCAACTACGGACTCCACTGATCCTCGAGTCTTCATTTTGTTCAGCTGCTTCGTCACAAAACGGTTTCCGCCCTGCAAAAAAAAAAAAAAGAGAGAGAAAATGTCAAAAAAAATTGCATTTGCATTTGCACAAAAAAAGAGCATACACATGCATTAAAAAAAAAAGAAAATTTCGGCAAAGATAATGGCATGCAATAGACATAGCCCCATTTTTCTCACGTAAAAGACAAGCCAAGAAATCCCATTCAACAATTTTCAATAAAAAATGCATACATGCATATCCTACAAGAAGTCGACGGAAATAAAAACTCCGTCCCAATTTCAAAAAAAATGCATACATGCATATCATCCATCTTACATGCAACGGGAGGAAAAATCCGTCCCACTTTTCAAAAATAAAAAATCCTAAACATACATACATCTCATATTGGCAAAACGCCCATTCTTTCCAAACAAAATGCATGCATTGCATCATTCATCAATATCAATGTTCAAGTTCAAAAAAAAATCATCATCATCACAATTTTCGAATTTTCACATGCAATTTTCGGATACAAAAAATGGCGAAAAGGCCAATTCTTTCTCCAAGCAAAATGCATATTTTGGGATACCCACATAATCATTGCAACATGCAAAGCATCAAAATCAAAATTCAAAGCCAAGAATATCAATCATTCGAATTTTCAAAAAAAAAAAAAATTCAAAAATCACCCAAAATTCAAATTTCAAACAAGAAATCAACAAAGGAAATGAAAAGATTCGAAGTATACCGTTCGGAGACTCGGAATCAAGCCCAATGTTGCCAAGCATCGGGTAGGGCTCCTCCGCAATCGATTGCGAAAGGATTGTAATGCCTCCTCATTCGGACAAGCTCCAACCGTCTCTCCGCGACCGGGCCACGCCCTGGCCTTGAAAAGCGCCTTCCCGTGTTCCATTGCTCGAAAATCGAAGAAATCGGAGGAATTTTCAAGCTTTTTAAGCAACAATGGCTTCCTTCTCTTTCTCTCTCTCTCGCTCCTCGGATTTTCAGAAAACTGAATGGGGAAGAGGAAGGGCGTTGGCCCTCATTAATACCCCCGGTTTTCAAACCCTCTCCGCGCGGACAGATCGTAAGGGTCAAAATGACCCTTTGCCCCTTAAAATTCCAGACTCGCAATTCAGTCCCCTAACTTGACAGAGTTAACCAAAGTTAACCAAAGTCAGCCCTTGTCAAGGAAATCTTCCCTAGCCAAACGTAAGACCGAGTGCCCCGAGAAAGATAACGGATCCCGTATCTTTCATCAAAATCCTTCCCTAGCCAAACGTAAGACCGAGTGCCCCGAGAAAGATAACGGATCCCGTATCTTTCATCAAAATCCTTCCTGCTAGCCAAACGTAAGACCGAGTGCCCCGAGAAAGATAACGGATCCCGTATCTTTCATCAAAATTATTCCCTAGTCAAACGTAAGACCGATTTCCTCGAGAAAGATAACGAGATCCCGTATCTTTCATCAAAATCTTCCCCTAGCCAAACGTAAGACCGAGTGCCCCGAGAAAGATAACGGATCCCGTATCTTTCATCAAAATTATTCCCTGCACAAACGTAAGACCGATTTCCTCGAGAAAGATAACGAGATCCCGTATCTTTCATCAAAATCTTCCCCGGCAGTCAAACGTAAGACCGATTTCCCCGAGAAAGATAACGAGATCCCGTATCTTTCATCAAAATCATC
Source organism: Adenophora triphylla var. japonica (assembly GCA_022495995.1). Taxonomy (NCBI): domain Eukaryota; kingdom Viridiplantae; phylum Streptophyta; class Magnoliopsida; order Asterales; family Campanulaceae; genus Adenophora; species Adenophora triphylla. Next base: position 19,226 of record JAFEMH010002746.1, read on the forward strand.
CAACGGCAGTCAAACGTAAGACCGATTTCCCGCACAAATACGTCTCGATTTTCCTCAAAGAAAGGCTAACGAAATCCCCAAAGAAAGTTAACGGAATCCCATAAGCGCCGAAATCTCGAGTAGAACTCGAACTACGAAAGGGCTTGATTCCCACTAGGGATACGTAGGTAGCCTATCATTAGGTCCAGCCCCTCGACCAAAACGGTCACCCTCTCCTTCGGCAGCAGACGAAGTCCACCGAAAGGCCATTTCAAATTAAGGTCCGAGGCACCTAAAAAGCCATCATCATCAAGGTTCGAGGCACCTAAAACGCCATCATCAAGGTCCGAGGCACCTAAAAAGCCATCTTCAAGGTTCGAGGCACCTAAAACGCCATCTCCAAGGTTCGAGGCACCTAAAATGCCATCTTCAAGGTTCGAGGCACCTAAGACGCAATCACTAGAAAGCGATAAATCGCAATCATCCCCAGCAGAAACCGAAAATGGTCATCCCTATCCCCAAGCAGAATGATACCAATCGACCGAAAATGGTCATCTCTTATCCTCAGCAGAAGTTTCTTTCCAAAGAACCGATCGTAGAAATCGCTCATCAGGTTCGAGGCACCTAAAACGCCATCATCTCCAGGGTCAAAGACCCGAACTACGGCCGGCTTGATTCCCATTCGGGATACGTAGGTAGCCTATCGCTAGGTTCAGCCACCCGATCACTCGATCATCCTGCCAAATATGGAGCCTTACTCTTATCGACGACCCCTATACGAGCTCGAATTATCGTTTAAGGATAACCTTGAACCCTATATCTCCAATTATCGTTTAAGAATGAGTATGAAGCCTCTATACGAGCTCGACCGTCTTAAAGCGTAGGATTGATGGGCTAAGGACATTCCTTCCTAAAGAACCTCATCTTTGACCCAAAAGAGAGTCATTCTCTCGATCACGCAAGTCCCGAGGGTCCCGAGGTTTAAAATGTGATGATCATAAGTCATAAGATGAGGACGGGATCATAATCCCAAATACATAAATTTCAAGGAATCCCGAGCGACAACCAACAAATGGTTTGTACGTCCGGAAGATAACTTGGGACATTCCCCCCCTTCATTTTCAAACACATGCACACAAAGAAAGCACGCAAGCAAACACAATTAATGAAATCGAGGGAGACTTGCTCCGGCAAGGCACTTTGGGTGAACGCCAAACGTTCTTCCCAAGGGGTAACTTAACCTCCGAACCCATACAACCTTTTTTTCAAAGTTTTGAGGTAATCAAAATGGCGTGGCGACTCCGTTTTTCAAATAAACCGGATGTCTTCAAACTCGCGTGAATTCCAATAACACAAAAATTTTGGGCACACATTCACGCTTGGCGACTACTGGGACACCCAAAGGAGAAAAGCTTTATTTTCAAAACAAAAGTCGATACTTGGTATATAGGTGGACCCCACTTACCCTTCCCGTATCGCTCCCTAACCCGGGCTTGGGATAACAAGGTGGTTTAACAATCCCACGTACTCAAAAGATCCCCTTTTCGAAAATAATATAATTTTGAAAAAATACAAAAAGCTTTTCCCTTTGAGCTGTTAGACTCCCATCGCCGATTTCATTAATCGTGCTTGCTTTCTTTTACCATGCATTGCATCACTTGCATCTTGGAATCTCAGGCATACTTTGAACGGGAAACAACCCGAAAATAGCAAAAGGAGGGAACTCGGAAAATTGATCCCCGCAAGTCATACGGCTAATCCTCATAGGATTCTCGACCATACGACCCAAAGGGCAATTCCACCAGAAAATCATGGCTAATCCGGGCAAATTCTAGCAGCCTTGGGGCTATTCAGCTCCATGACCGATCGGGCTCCTTAAAATTTACGTGCTTACGTGTTGCATTTTCCCCGTCCCGAAAATCATTCCTTTAATACACATTTATGAAAATCTCGTTTTAACTCAAAAAGGAACAATTTTAGGAGACCGCACACTACGCGCACCCGATATATCCCGTACACTTTTGCACGCACGTCCTCAAACCCGAGGGTGGTTCCAACTCAGCCACGGGACAGCCTTTACGATGCTCCCGGCGCGCACGGAATCATCCCAACCTCCCCATGGCAACAAAGGCCGACCAATGCACAGCCCGTGTCACACGTTTCAAAAATCCGTGACTTTTGGTTGGTTTTTGGTCTAGTCCGTGTCATATGGCCCAGCTTGCATACCCACGTAAAGGTCAAGCCTTAGCTCATAACGGAAACCAAGATTTTCGCCAAGCGAAATTCCCGCCGAAATTCCGACAAGGAAAAATCCAGGATTCGACTCCGACATCGACTATTGACCTTGACCCGCACGGAATGCGTAAAAGTCAAGACCAAGTCTTTGCCAAAATAAAAGATCTTTCGCTCGCGAAGCTCGCCAAAATTCCGACAAGGAAAAATTGGCAAGATCTTGACCTAAGATTGACTTCGATTCCGACTGCCAAGACGCGTATGCAACGAAGTTCAATGTGACACCGTGTCATCCGGCTTTTGCCGCCCGACCCATGCCTATTATATTCTCGGGCATTACCGAAAGTCAAAACCGTCATTCGCTCAAGCGAAACTCGTCAAAGATCCGTCAAGGCAGAGAGACGAGACTTTCCCAGATTGCCTTGACTATAATCCGCATCGCTCGTGCGTTGAAAGGTCCTATGACCCGCTAGACCCGATAGGAGCGTTCTTACTCTCGGTGGGATCCGCGTGCCCTATAGGACCCTCGCCCGGGCCGTCCACCCCGGGAGGTCGAAATACGTGGAATACGAGGGGCTTATAGACGTAGTGACGGGAACTCCACCGATCCAGATCTAGAGTAGTTGTGAAAAAGAAGGGCAGTAACCCCTTTTCCAACCAAATAGATATTAATAAAAGACACTGTTTTAAGTAAACTTGAAGATTCTAATTTGCATATTGCCCGAGCCTTCACCTAAACACCTACCCCGAGTCTAAACCTTTCCTATCCCTTTCCCGCAGCCGAGAAAGAAGTGGGGCGAGAACACCGGGCCGCCGACTTGTTAGCGCAGTAATCCTCGCATACGCCCGCCGTAATCCTCGCTCATCGGCCGTAGAGTCGAATGACCGATTTGGACAGAAAAACAAGGCCGGGGTTTGGGTAACCAGATGACTAGGGAAGAAGAGCTAACCTTAGCCCCGGAAAATGGGCCAGAAGGCTCCATGAGGAACAGAAGCCACGCTCATCGAAGCGCTTCGTCGTCATGGAGTTCAAATAGTGGTCGAGCCCAACGGTTCCTTGGTGATTGATAGAAGATGAGCCTCCGTGGCACCATCTCGCCTCCATACACCTATAACCAATGCCCTCCTCCATCCTCATACGATCCCTTATCCAGATTACCCCTCTTCGCCCTTTCCAACATCCCAAGCCATCAGATCCCAACACCCTCACCTCCTCAAGTGAGACCTAGCTTTGTCCCCTACCAACAGAAAGCAAACGCCTCGCCTATCCCTAAGCATGCTAGCCTCTCGCATTACCCCATGGGATTCACTCCTCTCCTCAAGCATGGGCCATCCTGCATTTCCTAGGCCTCAAAATCAGCTCAATGACCCTCTCAATTCATGTCCCGCCACAAAGAGATCTTCCGCTCCAACTTTGCCCACAGACCCCAGGAGGTTCCGTATCCTTTTTCCTACTTCGGAAATTATGAGCCTAATTCCTATGCCTCCGCCGCCTCACGGAACACGGACCCGGTCAAGTTTACACTTACTTCCCTCCAAAGATCCCCAAGCCTCGTACCAGCCTACCACCGTGCCACCCACCGTCCTTCCACCCAAGTCGATAAGCCTTCTCCTAATCGAGCAATCCTAAACCATCCCCCGACTGACATGGCTTGGCTAAGAGAACAAGTTAGGGTCCATGCAAGAGAAGTTTGGGGAAATAGACACCAAGAGGACAAAGATACCGTATCACCGATCCCAACAAAGTTGTCCCTCTCCCTCCAAAATTCCGAATGCCGTAAATTGAAAAGTTCAACGGCACCGATTGTCCCCTGACTCACATTGAAAGCTACATTCTTGCCATGAGAGCCAAAGATTGTACACAAAGAACAAATGGCCGATCATTTTCAAACTATCATTAAAAGGTTCAAATCTTAGTGGTTCCCGCATGTGAAACCAGAGGCCCGAGCTACTTGGGACCAGATCAAAGAAGCGTTCCTAGAAAAGTATAAAGCCAATTTGAATTGGGAAACCAAATTTAATGACCTACAGGTACCCTACAACGCTCGTATGAGCCGCAAGTGAATTCTACAAGAGATGGAATTGGAAGCTCAAGAAATGATGACCCCACTCAATGAAGAGGAATGTATGGAGATCTTCCAATCTTGCTTGAAACCTCAACTAAGAGTTCAAATTGGCAATTACTACTATCCCGACCTTCGGGCAATGGTAAATGCCGCACCAAGTTTGAGAATGCCTTCAATATGGCCCCCGCCACAGAATGCCGCCTATCGCTACAAGGCACCGGTGTCAAATGCCCCAAATTGCCACCGTAAAAGGAAAAGAAGTGATTGGCGCCGTAATTACATTCGTAATGAGAAAGCTGATGCACGTAATGCAGCCAAGCCGCCGCAAAGCCAAAGCTCCCTTTCTATACCGCCGAAGATTTCTAATGCCACTAGAAAAGGTCTTCGACGGTTTGGTAGCCCAAGGACTCATCGACCTTTGGAAAACCGGGAAACCCGTAAAACCCCAAAAAAGACGTAATGGACGAGACCAAACACCTGTCGCTTTCACAATTATCATGGCCATAACACTAATGATTGCACTCTACCCGAAGCTCCCGATCTCTCGCCTAGTTGAAGAAGGCAAGTTAGAACCACCTCTGGTCCCAATGTGGTCAAGAATCCTCTTCCGCCAACAACCGAGTCAACATGATCGAGTTCGGAGGAACAAATGGAAACGGTTTTGGAAATCCAAATGTCATAGATATCCCGAAATTCAATGTTCCTTATGCCGAATTACAAGGGAAATGGAAAGATCTCGATTAATGCCGCCGCCATGGAGGGACAGCTTCGACCCATAGTCGGAACCGATTTCGTTAATGTTGTCGAGCTTCTCTTTTCTACGACATCGAACCAAGAACTATGGTCAAGATTACGTAAGAAAGGCTCACTTATGAAGACTGCGAGTTTGAAGTAAAACAAGCCATGTTAATGAAAGTCTCTCCGTAACCCTTCATTACCCACGACGAGCATAATGTGTTTGTAATGGCTCTTACTACTCCGAGGATCATTCCCAACCCCGTTTGGGAAAAGGTAGAGAGAAGAGTGAACAAGCCGTAAGACTTTGGGATGAAGAGAGCCGTATCTCGTATGCCGAAAGCACAACCGGTCCTACCGCCCGGAGGTACAAATGGATGAAGTTAAGTTCGTAAAGGAGATTCTCGCGTATCGCCCGAGTACTTCCTATGGAATTGGCATCGACAAAGGCAATAATGATCCGCAGAGTGCACAATCAAATGACAACGCCGACAAGATCGCTACTCCCTGTGGCAACAAAGAAGAAGGAGCGAGATCCCGGCCCAACCCTTGTCAAGTCCCCTCGAGTCAATAAGTAGTGTAGTGGTCCAGAGTCGCATTGTCTATTCGCCTGAGTCAGAATCTTCGAATTCCAGCCCCGTAGTCATCCGAAGGCCTCACGCCCGAGGATTATGAAAATGTAATCGATGTCATCTTTCCCCTTATCTTGAATGAAATGACAAATCTTTCTCGATTATCCTCTTATTGCCAACTTAACAAATGATAAATTAACTCAAAACTTAACAACAGCTTAATAATGAATCATTTGAACAAGATGCAAACACACTAAACGAACAATACATTAAAGAAATCTTTAAGGTGTTTCGTAAAAGAGGAAAACCGGGCCCAAGCCGCCGAGGAGGTTTTGATAAGTGTGAACTTGGGGTACTATTGAGGAACCTAAAGAGACACAGATTGGAAGCTTCTTCCGTGGGGTTGAAAGGGACAGATTGATTGAGCCGCTCGTAGAATACGTCGACGTGTTTGCATGGTCATACAAAGATATGCCGGGGCTAGACAGCTCGATAGTAGAGCACGTAATCCCTCTAGCACCGCATGCCAAGCCGCAGCGTAAACCGAGAAAGATCAAGCCGGAATGGTCTCTACAGGTCAAAGAAGAAATTGAGAAGCTATCAAGGGTAGGATTCATCGTAGTCATTGAATACCCGACATGGTTGTCCAACATCGTGACCGTAACCAAGGCCAATGGGAAGGTGCGCCGCCGTGTGGATTTCCCGAGATCCGAACAAGGCCAGCCCCAAAGACGACTACCCTCCGCCAAACATAGACATCCCGTGGACTCCACCGCCAACTACGAAGTCAAATCCTTCGTTGATGGTTTTGCAGTGCTACAACCGCATCAAGATGGCCGAGGAAGACCAAGAAAAGATGCCTTCACCACACCGCGGGGAACCTACCGTTATACGCAATGCCATTCGGGCTCAAGAATGCCGGGCTACTTACCAAAGGGCAGCGACCGCACTTTTTCATGACATGATCCACAAGGAGATTGAGGTCTACGTAGACGACATGATAATCCACTCCAAAGGAGAAGGTGGGCAAAGCACTTTGTTGACCTACGAAAATTCTTTGAGAGGCCGAGACAAGATTCCATGAGACTAAACCCCGCCAAATGCACCTTCGGAGTGACAAGGGGAAAAGTGCTCTGGGTACATACGGTCACTGAGCGAGGTATAGAAGTTGACCCCCGAAAGATCAAAGCTATCATGGATATGAGGCCACCTCAAACCTGCATTTAAGTCAAAAGCTTCATGGGAAAATTGCAAGACATCACCCGCTTTGTCAATCGCTGACCACTATGTGCGAGCCCATCTTCAAGCTCATGAAGAAGAATGTGGACACGTAATGGACCGAAGAATGCCAAGACGCCTTGACCGCATCAAGGCATACTTAGTGCATCCCCGGTACTATGCCCCCACATAGACAAGCCTCTTCGCTTCTATCTAACTGCCACGTACACGGCAGCTTGGGGCTATGCTTGCTCAAGAGAAGAAAGACTCTCGGGTAGAAAATGCCATTTACTTTGTCACCTAAGCTACAAGTGGAGTGAGCTCAATTATTCAACAGTGAAAAGACTCCGTGCAGATCGGTCCGGGTAGTCGGCAAGTTGAAGCATTATATGCAAGCCCACCCCGTGAACTTGGTCTCGAAAATGGACCCCATCAAGTACATCTTTGACAAGCCTTCCCTATCGATGCGTCTAGCGAAGTGGTCCTTCTTCTTGGCGTATCACGACATCAACTATGTGACCGTAAAGGCCATCAAGGGTCAAGCATTGTCGATCACCTAGCGAATTTCCCAAGAATGAAGACAGAGGGCCTCGAACCCCAATTTCCAGATGAAGGGATCTTTGCAAAGCTTGAGCTCGAAAACAAATGGCAGCTGTTCTTTGACTGAGCCGCTAACAAAAGAGGAAATGGTGTAGGAATGCTATTGGTCGATCCGAAAGATGAGCATACCCCCATAGCCCTCAAGTTGAACTTTCCCGCCACGAACAATGTCGCCGAGTATGAAGCCCGCATTGCCGGTTTGGAGGCCGCCTTAGAAAGAAATGTCAAGGAGCTCAAGTTTACTGAGACTCACCCCGATCATCAACCAAGTCTCCAACAAGTGGAAGACTCAGACCCTAATCTCGCAACAGATCATGCCCATATGGAGGAGTTGATCTGGACAGCTTCCGAGAAGTGACTTTCCACTACTTGCCGAGGGAAAAGAACAGATTCGCAGATGCTTTAGCTACTCTAGCCTCATTGGTAGAGATCCCCGAGGGAAAAGCCATAAAGCCCTTCAGAGTGGGTAGAAGAGAAGCCCCACTTTCTCGTTGTGAAGTGGACCCGGGACCCGAGCCTATAAAGGAACCTCGTACAATCGTATTTACCAATTCCTCAAAGACGGAGAGTCGCCTTTCGTGAGACGAAGAAGGTAGACCAAAAGAAGGAGTCGAGCCAAAAGCTTGCAAGCCCCGAAAAGGTTGGCTTCTCGCATGTCATTCTAGGAGGCAACCTATACAAGAAGCGGTATCAAGGACCACTCCTCTTATGTGTCACTCAAGAAAGAGCCAGAGAGTTGATGACCGAAGTCCACAATGGTCCCCGCGGTCCTCACATGAATGCCGAGCCCCGATGCAAGTGATCCTCGTAATGGGTTACTACCGGATCTCCATGGAAACAGACATCGCTTCAAGACGTCCGAACTCGCGACAAATGCCGCCGGTTTGCCAACCTCAACCATCTCCCACCTCATGACCCGTACCGCATGACGACTCCTTGGCCGTTTGCAACTGGGGCATTGACGTGATAGGGAAAATATCCCCTATAGAAGCAATGGGCACGAAGTTCGTGTGGTAGCCATCGACTACTTCACCAAGCGGGTAGAGGCCAAGTCCTACAAGGTCCTCACTTCCGTAAAAGTGGCCCAGCTCATCAAAGAAAACATAATGTGCGTATATGGGGTGCCCAACGAGATCATTTCGATAATGGGTCACACTTCGAAGGAGACTGCGATAGACCGCCGTCGACCCGTGAGTTACTCGCCACAAGTCGTCCCCGCATGCACTCTCAAACCAATGGAGCCGTGGAAGCCGCTAATAAGACACTCGAGCGGATCATCCGAAGATGGCCACCCGTGGTCGTGATTGGCCCGAAAAGCCGCACCTAGCACTCGCTACGTAACGCCTGTCGAATGCCCACAGAGAAACTCCTTTTGCCCTAACTTACTGATGGAAGCAAAGGTTACCAATGAGTTGGAAATCCCGTCATTAAGGGTCCTCCCGGAAAATGTTGTCAATGAAGTGGAATGGTTGCGCAGCCGGCATGATGAATTAGCCCCGCTGACGAGAGAAGGCTAAAAGCCACGGAACACACCCGAGCCTACCAGAGGCGAACGGCCGTAGCGTTTGATAAAAAGGTCAAGGCCGTAGACATCAAAGAGGGCGACTTGGTGCCGAAAGTAAAGCCCCTACCGCAGACAACCCCTCGGGAAAATGGGAACCCGTCTCGGATCGGCCCCATGTGGTGCGTAAAATACCGTCGAGGAGCAATGAAGCTTGCAGTACTGATGGCAATCCCTTTGTCTACCCGGTCAACGGTGATAAACTCCGAAGATACTATGTCTGATAAAAAAAAATAATAAAAAAAAAAAATATAAAAAAAAGAAGAAAAAAGTGCAAAAAGAGTAATGCCCGGCTAGGGCCGAAGACCCCAAAAAGGGCGGTCTAGGCAAAAGACAGGCCGCACATATATAAAAAAAAAAAAAAAAGAAGAAAAAAATCTTAGTGCAAAAAGAGTAATGCCCAGCCTAGGCCGAAAACCCCAAAAAGGGCGGTCTAGGCAAAAGACAGTGGCCGCACATAAAAAAATTTTTAGTTCACCGTAATGAACTACGTAGACCTGAGCCCCTTAGCCTTTCTTGTAAAAGGGAAACGTAGGCAGCCATATATGGTTCGGTCTAAACAATAAAAAGGACAATTAAGTTTCCATGAAATGTGTCCTAAACAATAAAAGGACGATTAAGCTTCCATGAAGTGCGTCCTAAAAAATAGTAAAGGGTATTTCAGCTTTTCATAAAACGGGTCCCAATCAATAAAGACATTTGAATTTCCATGAAATGTGTCTTGATTAATTTTTAAAATAATATTTCTTGTTCATTACAAGTTAAAAACTTCTTGATGAGTTCAAGCACGGCTCTACCTCTTAACTCGCTAACCTCGCTAAAAAGATCTAAAATACAATAAAATGCCTAAATAAACTAATGTGTTTGCAAATGGCAATAAGAGGATCTTGAGAAAAGACTTGTCGCCGTCATTCGCCGAGTCTTCTTCAGCCTTTCTTCCCTTTTCCTCGGCCTCGTCGAGTCTTCTTCCTTTTCTTCTCAATAATGTCTGTATCCCTCATCCCGACCTCTCGGTATCCTCACCGGAGCCTCTACCAACCCCGTGTCAATGAGCGCTCTCTATACGAGCACGAGTCCGCACCTCCTCCCTCCGAGCCTCGCCAAAGGAGCGAACCTCGACAATCTCTTGTACCGAGCCTCCATATCCCCGACCAAGTCACCCGATTGGTTATGGCAACTCGCCTTAGCCTCGCCTCCTCGTAGTCCTACTCGAGTCACGCGCCGCCTCCCAATAAAGCTCGACGTCTATCCTCCAAGATAACCCGAGTCGCTCCCATCTCCCTCTCATACTACCCAAGTAGACAAAGTGGTCAAGATGGTGCTCTTCCCGCTCCCGAAGATAGCCCCGGTGGGAAAGCAAGATGTGTCCAAGCCCTCGAGAAGAAAGAGAAGCCGGCCGGATCTCTCATGTCCAATGACACCACCTCCATGGTCCGGATGTCCTCCCAATCACTCAATGGCTCCCCGTAAAGCCCCAAACCGCCCGGATACCAAGCAGGTATGTAGAAGGACGACCAGCAGAATCCTGAACCCTCACAAAGATAAGACTCCCGAAATATCCTCCCGGTCCGCAACCTCCAATGTGGTATCCACCAACGGATGTCCGAAGTGGATAGCCTAGCCATCATCGCCTCCCGCCTACCCCGTTCCCGTTGCCTAGGTGCACCTCTCCGAGAAATCACCCAAGGGCACCGAGTCGGCAAAGCCCCGTGCAAAGCCCCGAGCCTCTCCCCGCAGCCCACAAAGTCAACATAGCCGGACTCCCTGACCTCATGAAACGGTCTCCCGAGCCATCCTATCAATCCCATGAAATGTCTCTCCCAAAACCATGGGACAATATCCTTCCCACCCGCAGCCTTCGACCATGTCCAAGAGACCACTATGACAGCATCCCCACTGACTCAAGAAGGAACAAAATAGAGAATACGCAGAGAATGAAAGCATCCATAGCCACCGTGGTCGCAGCCATATCTCGGAGACCCAAACTCCGCCCGGGATATCGAAAGGTCAATCCTATCCGGGCTACCATCATCCTCTCACCTCTCCCAAAGGAATCTCGCAAAGATGCAAGCTTTACCGTCACCGCACGTCTCCGATCAGCGGAATAGATATAGCCTCAATCTCGGGACCCCCAATCAAGGCTCAAGTCTTCGTGCGTTGGGACGATTTCGTTGTAAGAGAAACAAGAAACATGTCTCCTGACATCCTGTAACTTTGCCGCGGCTCTCACCGTATCCCAATCGGGCGGAGATCCCTCAAATGCCATAAAGACTTGATCTTGAAGGAAGAATCAAGCAGCCCTCTTGTGATTTTGGAAGTTATATCTCGCCCAAGATTCAAGACCGGATAGAAAATGGTCTCGCTTTCCCTTTGCAATCTAACGGGATTCTCCATCGCAAAATGATCAAAGATGGTGCTTTTAGGTCCAAAATATGCTCTGGGAACAATTGGGGCAAGTCTAGAGTGAAAATGAAATGAAATGGCCAAGCCTTGCTTTTATTCGTAAAATAACCAGCTCGTACAGTAACCGTAAGCCGCACGGCTTCATTTGCCCTCAAGGCCATGCCGCACGGCCACATTAGCCCTCTCGCAGAAATTCTGCAAAGAACCAAAGTTGCTGCCCAAGGGAGTTTTCACCCCACTTTTTCAACCAAAACCCGTACAAAAACATATCCGTAAGCCATTCAAGCATTTATACACCATTATAAATCATTTTGGCCCATTTTCACCCCCAATTCCAAGCAAAAAAGTCGCCCCAAGGCTCGATAATATGCAAATTGAAAAAGCATGAATTAGAAAAGCAATTAAAACATAAATACAATGTTTTCGCCCATCGGCGCCCAAATAAAGCAAAAATAAACAAAGTGTGCATAAAAATTGTAAATTGTTTGTTTTTGTTCCAAATCTACTCTAGAGACCTCCTAGGCCTCCGATTCTTCTTCATCTTCATCGCCGCTCGCCTCGTAGATGCTAGCCTCCTCATCAGTCCTCCCGGTCGCTCACATCGATAGATGGACATTATCGTGCCCATACTCACCAAATGCTCCGTAATGTCGGGCTGGGTCCCCGCCCCGAGGCATAGCACCGGAAGAGTACTCCGAGGCCGATGAGGTAGACGCCGTGCCCCGACGTGCCGTCTCGCGCCTGTGCCTCGTGCATCCGCCGCCGCCTTCGGGCGCAGCGCCTTCCTCAAGAGACCGGCACATGTCCTTCCATTCCTATTCTCGCCCGACCACTCTATCGTAAGTGCGAGCCGGAACTCCGAGAAAAAGAAGAGAAAAATCTCGTAAAATCTCGTAAAATAGCAAAAAGCGTAAAATCAAAGCTAAAAAGGAATAAGACCCTAAGAGTACACTTACAAAGGCTATCAAAGCGGCAAGGTGTACCGGGGCTCCCTAGCATCGGGGACAGTATCCTCATCCTCCCTCGGCACTCCATGGACCACGTAGGACAAATGTGCAGGAGGGATCGGCGGGTCCGCAGGCTCATCCTCCCCATATCCCCGAGTGACCGCCAGCCTTCACTAGCTTCGTGGCGTCCTCGTGCGCCGCTCCACAAACACAACAGTAGGGGGTGTCCATGTCGAAGTACTCCTCCGCAGCCCACGCCGCTCGGTACCTAGCAATCTCATCCGCCGGCCGGGCCTCGGGCTGCAAAGATCCGTGCCGGGAGGGTCGAAGGAGTAATGGCATCTAGTGGGGGAACATGACCATGCCGTCTCGAGAAGCGGTCCCCCAAGTAAATGACATCACATGTCGCCCCGCGAGCCACCTCCTCTCGCCTCGTCACCTCTATAGCATCTCCCAAAGAAGATCTCTCGGATACCCGCCCCTGTGGTAGAAGTCCACTCCATCGTGCCCATCCTCGTTGATGACCGGCCTCACCATTTTGTAGTCGAAGGTAATCCGGGTCTTCCCCGTGAATTTATCTCTCGCATCTCCTCCAAATAACCATAGCAGGAAGATGGTGACATCACTCGGGTTCCAAGGGAAGAACCCGATCACCTCGCAAAACCAGCCCGCATGTTCAAAACATCAAAAGGTCATTTTCTCTCTTATAAAAGTCTCAAGACAGAAAAGAGAAAAGAAAAAGAAAGGAGACTACCTCAAGGGCAAAAGAAAAGCAACCCATCGAAGCACTTGTTCCGACCGTACATGTCCAACGAGAAGTAGAGCTCCGCCAATCCGGCCTCTCCCCAAGAGACCGTCCCTATCCCATCCACATCCTCCAGAGAGTCGAGGAGGCAAGTCATAGCTATCGTCCCGCATTGGCAAAGATGGTGACCGATAGCATCAACCATATGAATGCTCTAGCTACCGTCAAGGGCCACATCATTAGCAAAGAAAATTCGTATGCTAGTCTCGGATCGCCACCTCGACATTCCGTGTCTCCATCCCCAGCCCCTTCGGAATCAGCCTCAAACCCGACTCAAAGCCTCGAAACTCCTCGCCAGTAATATGGTCCTCCAAGTCACGGGCCTCCCGGTGAACTCGTAAGCCCGTAATAGCGGTGAAATCGGCAGAGTCACCGTCGCCTCTCCCCACCAGTGAAAGCTATGTGTACCGTCCCACCGTAACTCGTATAGGGCCTGGACCAAGCCCTCGCTCTTAGAGGTGATGTGGACACCCCTACCGATAGCCTCTACAAATGCATCCAAGCCGGTAGCTCTCACCACCGCTTGGGATTTGCCCCATCCTTCTCAAAATCCGGCATCCTCTCGCCAAAGCTTGACCGCTATCTCCGACGGTCCTCTAGACTTGTTCTCCCGTAGACAAGCACATCAAAAGAAGCGTCGCCCTTCATATCATTTCAAAAGCATGCATATATTCAAAAGTGCACATATTTTCAAAAGAAAAGCATTCATAAAAGTTTTTCTAGCATAACTTTTGCATCAAAAACGTGTCTTTCATCACTTGAAACGCGTCATTGCTTTCCTAAAGCACAAAATCACAATTTTTTGCACATAAGCATTATTCTTTCAAAAATGGCATGCATGAATCATTTTCATCTTCCAAAATCATGTTTTCTCATTGAAAATCAGAATTTTGACCTAGTTCTAGCACAAGGCAAGAACTCCGTCTCATATTTTGAAAAAATTCTTACTTCATTTTGCGAGAAAAAAGTGAGTCATTCTCATAATTTTTATCAAATAAAATTGCACATTGCACATTCTTAGCCTCATAGGTTGTTCATGCATCTCAAAATCATTCAAAAAATCATTCAAAATCCTATAATTCGGGTCAAGCCCTAAATCATTCAAAATTCAAGCAAAATCATCGGATTTGAGCAAAATGAGAATGCTTACCCCAACCGATCGCGGGTTCGTTGATTTGTGCTCCCTTCTCCCCGGATAAAGCTCCGATGGAGGCGTAAGGAAGTCATACTTCCTCTCCGTCCTCACGAGCTCCTTCCTCCTCCTTCTCGCGGCCGCCGAGATGTTTCTCCTCGCTTGCCTTGGTATGGGATTGCCCTCCGATCCATTTCAAATCAAAGGGAAGCAAAAGGGTCAAGAATTTCGAAAATTCTCTCTCTCTCTCTCTCTCGTTGAAGTGGGCGGCAACAAGTGCCCAATGCCCGTTCAAAACCCGATTTTAAATAATCTGAAAAACAGCTTCTAGCCGTACGGCTTCTTTTTCTCCATCTCATGCCGGCGGCTTCATTCGCCCGAGCATAAATTACAATCCCGCCCCCGGACCTTCCACTTGGGCATGCAATTTCCGTTATCTTTTAACCAAGATAACATCTTTTCGTAAAATATCCCTTATCTCTTTAGCAATCAAGCTTTATTCCCGCCGCTCCGTTAATTCCGTTATAACGGGATAACACTAGGTGACAACCTCCGAATTGTCGAACTCTAAACTTGTGCTACCTCTATCCGCGAATAGCGACGTATGCCCAAGTCATTCCAACTTGTGCTACCTCTATCCGCGCGAATAGTGACGTATGCCCAAGTCATTCCAACTTGTGCTACCTCTATCCGCGAATAGCGACGTATGCCCAAGTCATTCCAACTTGTGCTACCTCTATCCGCGAATAGCGACGTATGCCCAAGTCATTCCAACTTGTGCTACCTCTATCCGCGAATAGCGAAGTATGCCCAAGTCATTCCAACTTGTGCTACCTCTATCCGCGAATAGTGACGTATGCCCAAGTCATTCCAACTTGTGCTACCTCTATCCGCGAATAGTGACGTATGCCCAAGTCATTCCAACTTGTGCTACCTCTATCCGCGAATAGTGACGTATGCCCAAGTCATTCCAACTTGTGCTACCTCTATCCGCGAATAGTGACGTATGCCCAAGTCATTCCAACTTGTGCTACCTCTATCCGCGAATAGTGACGTATGCCCAAGTCATTCCAACTTGTGCTACCTCTATCCGCGAATAGTGACGTATGCCCAAGTCATTCCAACTTGTGCTACCTCTATCCGCGAATAGTGACGTATGCCCAAGTCATTCCAACTTGTGCTACCTCTATCCGCGAATAGTGACGTATGCCCAAGTCATTCCAACTTGTGCTACCTCTATCCGCGAATAGTGACGTATGCCCAAGTCATTTCAACTTGTGCTACCTCTATCCGCGAATAGTGACGTATGCCCAAGTCATTTCAACTTGTGCTACCTCTATCCGCGAATAGTGACGTACGCTCAAGTTTCCCAACTTAAGTTACCTCTATCCCCGTCATAAAGAGATAGTGCCGTAAGCTCTAGCTTCCTCAGTGACACTCTCCGAATTGTCAAAATCTCAAGGATCCTAGACATCGTTCCTAACTATCTAGTGATGCTTGAACTACGATCAAGGCTTGATTCCTCCGGATACGTAGGTAGCCTTTTATAAAAGGTCCAGCCATTCGACCACTTTGGTCACCCCGTTTCTTTGTCACTCCTCGCTGATAAAGCGCCCTCATAGAAGTTCAAATATTCGACCACCTTGGTCACTCCTAGCATATCCCCGTAGGATCAATTGCTTGACCTCCTAGGTCATTTTCTCTTCTATATACCCAAAGAAGAGACCGCTTTCTCTTCTTCCTCCTCCAAATGATCCTAATTCCGAACTACGGCCCGGCTTGATTCCTCCGGATACGTAGGTAGCCTTCCAAAGGTTCAGCCACTCGACCACCTTGGTCTCCCAATCCGTCTCGGCATTCGCCGCATCGGATCCTTTTCTATCGATAACCCCACTCGCCTTGCAAGTGACGTTGCCGAGGGGCTTCGTAAGTACCCAAATCGCTCATGCCTTCCTAAGCTAATTTTCCCGACATTTCGGTAAATTTCCCGGTAATTTCCCGGACCTTCCTAGTGTTCCGGAAATGTCCCTGGAACAAATTCAAATTTAAATTAGGGCTGTAAGGAGCCTTCCTAATTAAGAAAACACGTTTTTCTTAATTAGGAGAAGCTTCTAGAATGATGCCACCTTGCATGGTTCTAGAATGCCGAGTCACAATGGATAAGACCGCACGGCCTCATTTGCAAAGAGCTCAGCCTCGCACGGCTTCATTAGCCTTATCCAGATCGCCTATAAATAGAGCCCTCCTCTACCCACAAACAACAACAACAACACCAACAATCACACACACACTCCATAGCAGTCCGTACGTGAAGAAAAACCCTTCAAGGCTCAAGAAGGCGAAGAAGAAGCTCAAGAAGCCATCTCCCTCCTCCTTGAAGACCCAAGAAGAACCTCTCCTCCTAGCTCCGTCCGAAGAAGCGAAGGAAACGATTGGTAACCTCGCACGCCCTAACCTTGCATTTTAATTGATATACTTGCTCATTGCATTCATATATCTTGCTTGGGACTTGGCATTTATTCATAAAGATCATATCTTTATCACCCCCTTTCCCTTTGCATGCATTAAGACCTCATTTGTCATAAAAATGTAGTCTTTTTCATAAAGGTGCATCCTTTGCACCTAAAATCCCTATTTTCCAATAAAAATGTCATCTTTATGCATCATTTGCATATAAAGATCAAATCTTTTTCAATGAAAACGCATCCTTTGCATCAAAACCCCTTTTTCAATGCATCATTTGCATAAAATCAAATCTTTATGCATCATTTGCATAAAGATCATTTCTTTAAATCAAAAAGCATCATTTGCAACCTAAAAATGTCATCTTTTCATTAAAGAGTCATTTTTTTATCATGCATTTCCCCTTTCCCCCAACCTTGGAACGGACCGGTGTAAAAGTTCTCATCTTTGCATCGTTCCTTCCATTAAAGGTTCATGATTTCTTTAGGAAAAGGATAACCTTGAACCCTATATCTCCGATTATCGCTTAAGAATGAGTATGAAGCCTCTATACGAGCTCGACCGTCTTAAAGCGTAGGATTGATGGGCTAAGGACATTCCTTCCTAAAGAACCTCATCTTTGACCCAAAAGAGAGTCATTCTCTCGATCACGCAAGTCCCGAGGGTCCCGAGGCTTAAAAATGCGATGATCATAAGTCATAAGATGAGGATGGGATCATAATCCCAAATACATAAATTCCAAGGAATCCCGAGCGACAACCAACAAATGGTTTGTACGTCCGGAAGATAACTTGGGACATTCCCCCCCTTATTTTCAAACACATGCACACAAAGAAAGCACGCAAGCAAACACGATTAATGAAATCTAGGGAGACTTGCTCCGGCAAGGCACTTTGGGTGAACGCCAAACGTTCTTCCCAAGGGGTAACTTAACCTCCGAACCCATAAAACCTTTTTTTCAAAGTTTTGAGGTAATCAAAATGGCGTGGCGACTCCGTTTTTCAAATAACTCGGATGTCTTCAAACTCGCGTGAATTCCAATAAACAAAAATTTTGGGCACACATTCACACGGGGGCTTACCCGACATTTAGTTTAGCTAAAGACGATAAAGAAGGGCGGCTTACCGGGAGGCAACCCGGGAATTTCGTTATTTTTATCTTTGTTTTATTTATTTTTACTAATTTATTTATGTGGAATTGGTGCTACTGGGGTATTTTGTGTTGTGCAGGGAAAAGCATGGAGAAGGAGCAATACAACTTGGGGCCTATTCAAAAAAAAAAAAAAAAAAAGAAGAGAAGATACTGGAATTAGGGAGCGTCCGCTCCAAAAGGGGGGGAGCGGACGCTCCCCATTCACAGAAACTGGGTATTCAAAAAAAAAAAGGGTTGAAGCTGATATGAATTTCAAAAAAAAAAATCCCTTATTTTTCCCCACCTCCTTCTTCCTCCATACTCCCTCCGTCCCACGTGAATGGACACTTATTTCTTTTTTGGGACGTCCCACGTGAATGGACACTGACAAAATGGAAAAGAATATTCACTATTTCCTCCACTCATTCTCTCTCCTACTTCACTTTTACACTCACAACATTCTCTCTCCTAACTATTCCTCCCACTCATTCTCTCTCCTATTTAATTCTTCATACTCACAACATTTTCTTTCACTTTTTCTCTCTCTTACTTTTCCTTAATTCCCACACCCATAAAGTTTGTGTCCATTGACATGAGACGGAGGGAGTACTTCTGTATTCCTCTCTCCCTTCTCCGCCATTAAAGCCCAACGCCGCCTCTCCACCATACCAAAACCGTCGCCCTCCCCACCTGTTCTCCTCTTCATCTTCTTCCTTTTCCTCCCCTCTCTCCATAAACACCACTCTTCTTCCCTCTCCCTCCATAAATTCGCCCCCCCCCCATTAAATCTCTCTCTCTCTCTCTCTCTCTCTACCCAAAAACCCACCAATTGCAACCCTAAAACCCGAATTGAACCTAGCCTACCCCCTTCTCCTTCAATTCCGACCCTATGTTCACCCATTCCCTCTGGCAATTTTGTCCTTAAACCAATCAATTTGAAACCCTAGAAAATCAATTTTGGGGCTTTTGGCAAAAATCTGTTGGAAGCTTGGTTTGCAGCAGATGCAGATATGATATCTCTGAATAGTTGGGATGAGGAGCATGTTCTATCCGGTGGCCATGGACTTATGGTGCAAGGTTATAATCCTGTAATCAAGGCCCTTGCGAAAGATATTGATATACGTCTGAATCAAAAGGTTACAAAGATTTATAACGGGCCAAATGAGGTGATGATTACAGTTGAAGGGGGGAGAAATTTTATTGCAGATGCTGCAATTGTAACTGTGCCTTTAGGGGTTTTGAAGGCCAACTTAATCGAGTTTGAACCGAAACTACCCGAGTGGAAGCTTTCTGCTATATCAGAGCTCGGTATGGGAAATGAAAATAAAATAGCCTTAAATTTTGATAAAGTGTTTTGACCAAATGTGGAGTATCTAGGCATGGTGGCTCCGACATCTTATGCTTGTGGGTACTTTCTTAATCTCCACAAAGCTACTGGTAATCCTGTCTTGGTCTATATGGCTGCTGGAAGATTTGCTTATGACCTCGAGAAGCTGTCAGACGAGTCAGCTGCAAAGTTTGTAATGTTGCAGTTAAAGAAAATGTTTCCGGAAGCAACTGAACCCGTTCAGTATCTTGTATCACATTGGGGAACAGACAGGAACTCTCTTGGATGCTATTCATACGACCTAGTTGGAATGCCATCAGATATATATGATAAACTCAGGGCCCCATTGGGCAATATTTTCTTTTCAGGTGAAGCTGTAAGCCTGGAGAAGCAGGAATTCGGTGCCCAACTCCTATTCTTCTGTGGCTACATGTTTTGGTAATGGAGTTAGTAGGCAAGGCGGTTTGGGACCATCATTTTGGTCCGCCCCATCAGTAAGTTGGATGAGGTATCTCCTACCCATTTTTTATCTCAATTGTTTTGTAGTAATGCATATGGGACTATGCATAATTTAGTGAGGGGGTGGGGTATATGCTTGTTGTTTGTATATGTTTATTTTGAAAATAATATATATATATATATATATATATATATATATATATATATATATATATATATATATATATATATATATATTTGAAAAAAAAAAGAAATGAGAGGCTAGGTGAAAATCGGAAACGGCACCTAGGCAAAAGGAGAGGGTGTGTTGTAAATTGAAAAAAATGAAAAAAATGAGAGGCTAGGTGAAAACCGGAAATGGCATATAGGCAAAAGGTGAGGAAGTGAAACATTGCATATCCTTTACATCACCGGAGTTGGAGACACAAGGGAGGATTGGAGCGTCAGGTAGGATTGATTATTCTTGGCGTAGGAGGTTAGGTTTAGAGGCGGTAGGATAGAAAAATCCTCGTAATTCTTCTTGGCGATATAAGGGGTGTTGGTGTATTTCACGAGGTAAGTCTTTGCTTGGGCATTGACTTAGGTTGAGGGAGTAGTAGTGAGAGGATATCGTGGGGGAAGATTAGGACATTGTAGTTCCCCCTAGCTTTTTGATGTGTGGGCCTTAGCTTGGATGTCCCGTTTTTGTATATTTGGAGTTAGGATCAAACTAAGGCCATTGATACCATTGTTATTGTTGGAGTGATAAGGAGCGGAGTCTCATTCTCCGAGTGCATTGAGTGAGTGTTTGAGTTTGTTGACTTTTGATTTGGAGGTTTAGAGGAGATTAGGGATCATTTTCCTCCCATGCTATCTGTTTAGACTGGTGCTTAGAGTGGGGATATGATATTACTCAAGGACGAGTAATGGTCTAAGCGTGGGGGAATTTGATGTGGCGGATTTCACTATATGTAATTCCTTAATTTTCTAGACATTTTATCATTATTTTAATGTAATTTAGATTAGTTTGATGTAATTTTGAGTAGACTATGAATTGGGGAGTTGTGGGAAATCTTTTTAATTGTGAGACATATTTTGAGTGATTTTGTGTTGTTCCTGCAAAAGTTTATTAATGTGAAGAATTAAAAACTGCAGGGACCAAACTGCAAGAGGTTGAAGTTTCAGGGACCAAAGTGAAAGCAAAAGAATGTGGAAATTGGGTACCAAGTGCACGTGCTGGAAGGAGGATTTTTGGAAATTAATTCAATTGTCAAAGTTGGGACCAATCAGTACACAAAAGGGAAACCAAATATTCACTTAATTAACCAAGGAGAGTCACAATTGGACAAGGCATTGACCGCACAGTGACCAAGGCGTGTGAAGTTGGAAAGGCTCGTGGATCGAGGCAATTGAGGGGTGTTGACTGGCATTGGAATGGAGGAGATTATTATTATTATTATTATTAATTTTTCTTTTCCTTTTTCTTTTGAGTTTTCCTTTTTAGTTTAGGTTTAGTATTATTGGTTGGGACAAGTATAAATACTTGTTTCAATTTCTTAATTAGGGTGGAGACTTTTTGGTTATTATTTTTCCTAGAGAGATTTCATAGTTTTCATGGAGAACTAATTCCATTGCTTCGGATTTGAATCTTGAACCGTTTATTGAATTCAATTGAGGTATCTATTTCTTTATTCCTTAATCCCTATTCATAATTTTACTTGTTTTAATTGCTAGATCGTTTCTAGGGTTTTGAGATTTGATCACCCTCTTTTTCCTTGTAATTGATTTAATGCTAGTTTAATCTTAAGTCTATGTCAGATTAGGATTTTTCACAAGTAGCATCTTTGAGATTTATGCATGTGTCATGGTAAATTGAAAAGGGGGTAAAACTAGGTTTTGTTCTAATTACAAAAGAATAGTGAAATTCTTGATCTTGATTTCTTAAAGCTTTATCAATCGATATTGTGAATATAGACTGTGTCAGTTAGGTTTAGGTATTGATTAGGGGAATAGGTGAGTGTGTCACTACTTATAACCATTAATAAGGAAGAAATAGGGATTGAAATACATCTCGGATCAAGTGAATAGGGAGGAAGGGAAAGAAATTATACCGATGATATTGGATTGATAAACGGGGACGGAAACAAATCTGAAATGCTTGCCTTTAATTGTTTTACAACTTAGTTTTTAATTCCCGTTTTAGGAATTGAATAAAACCAATTTTAAACCCCCAATCTTGTCAAGTGACAATTGTGCGAATAAATAACCGTTCTTCAGTGGATCGACCCTGGACTTGTCCTAGCTGCAGTTTTTGTACCCGAGTCTAGTCTTGGTAATTAATTTGTAGGCGTGCGACTTTAGCCTATCAACACCACAGAGGCTGATGAAGATAGCTGATGCCCGAGGGTACGGGGAGGCGGAGCCGACAGGTCCACCTATTTCGCCAGCCCACACCTATCTTATGTGGTGAATGGGGTGTCGAGGAGGCTGATGGTGCATGTTCCAGACACGAGAGACGCTGAGTTTACTTTGCCGGCTGACAACACTGTAAGTAACTCTGAATTTCTTTTCCTATTCGGCTTTTCTTTTTTCTGCAATTCTGAACTTCTTTGGGATTTTCTGAGCTTTTCTTTTTTCTCGCAGGTCCCTGCCCGCACTTACGACACTCTGGTGCGGCAGAACAGGGGCTAGAAGCAGCTAGCTCGGTCTTTCTTGAGGAAGCTGGCTTGCGCGTCAAGGGCTGCGGTAAATGTGCAGAATCCTGAGCGCAAGAGGAGGCATGTCGGGAGCACGGCTTCTACATCATCAACTTCAGAGTACCACTCATCCTCTACCAGTGGCGTGCCTCGGGGGCAAGGGCCTAATATTGATATCCTAGAGCAGCTGGCGGAGTATGAGCATGTGCCCATCAACTTGATCGCCGTGAGCGATGATGAAGACTTGCTAAGGGAACCTGAGCTTTATGAACTGAGCGGCGACGATGAGTCGGAGGCTTAGGGTTCTTTTGGTCCATGCTTAGAGAGGGAGAGAGAAAACAATGAACAAATGATGAACAATTTGTATTATTTTTTTTTATTTGGGAGCCAATGAGGCAAAGACATGTAATGGTCTTTTTTTATTATTGGTATTTTACTATTTTGCAAATTACTTGAGCCTTAGGGCAGTTTTTTTGCATGGAAATGGGGCGAAAATTGACCCGGAATTTGTTATGATGGTATATGAATGTATGAATGGTGTTTGGGAGTGTTTTTGTGCAGGTTTTATTGAGAAAGTGGGGTGAGAATCCCACTTGGGCAGCAGCTTTGGCTGCTGTAGATTTTTTTTTCTGCAGAAGCGGATGAAGCCGCCCGGCTAGGCCTTGGGAAAATGAGGCCGCAGGGCTTGGTGTCTTGTCTGAACTGATTTCTGCATATAAACCAAGGAGGGGTCTTTTTCATTTCATTTCCAACTTTGGCCATTCCCAGCTAATTTCAAAGCATATTTTTAACCAAAAATTGTTGAGTCCAATAATTGCCATGGAGAAACCGGTCCGATTGCAAAAGGGGAAAAGAGATCATTTTCTTTCCAACCTCCAGTCTTGGATGAGACACAACTTTCAATCTCACAAGGGGCTTTTCGACAACACCTTCAAAATTAAATCTTTATGGCATTTGAAGGATCTTCCACCTGATCGGGACCTTTTGAGAGCAGCAGCGAGATTTTGGGACGCCCGGAGACATGTTTACTCCTTTTCTTACAACGAAATCGTTCCAACCTTCGAGGATTTCAGAGCATTGATTGGAGGTCCAGAAATTGAGGCTATTTTAATTCCTTCGATTGGGGATTTGCCAGTGACCATAAAGTTGGCATCTTTTCTGCAAATTTCTCCGGAAGAAGCCGAAGGGATAATGATAGCTCCTGACAGAATTGACATTTCTGATATTTCGAGCAGATTTGGGTCTCCGGGTATTGCAGGGACCACGCTGT
This sequence comes from Adenophora triphylla var. japonica, assembly GCA_022495995.1. Classification (NCBI taxonomy): domain Eukaryota; kingdom Viridiplantae; phylum Streptophyta; class Magnoliopsida; order Asterales; family Campanulaceae; genus Adenophora; species Adenophora triphylla. The sequence continues at coordinate 42,801 of JAFEMH010002746.1, forward strand.
CTATGGACGCTTTCATTCTCTGCGTATTCTCTTTCCTATTTACTGTCGAGTCCTTCGGAGTGTGCCATAGCGATATTTTGGACATGGTCAGAGACTGCAGGGCTGGGAGAGATATTGTCCCTTTGATTTTGGGAGAGACTATGCACGGCATTGACAGGATGGCTAGGGGGACCTTTTCATGCGGTCTGGGAGCCCAGCTGTACTGACTTTATGATTACAGGAGAGACTCGAGGCTTTACCTGGGGCTTTGCTTACTCAGTGTCCTTGGGTAATTTCGCAGAGGGGTGCATCGAGACAACAGGATCAGGTTAGCTGGGAGCTGATGATGGCTCGGCTGTCTACCTCGGATATTCATTGGTGGGTGCCTCACTGGAGGTTGCAGACTGACATTTCAGGAGTCCTACATAGTGAGGGTTCCAGGTCTATCTTTGTCGTCTTTCTACATTCCCTACTTAGTGTCTAGACAATTCGGGATCTTGCAGGAGCCATTGGATGACTGGGAGGACATTCGCACCATGGAGGTGGCACCTTTTGACATGAGAGGTCCAGATAGCTTCCCCTTTTTCTCGAGAGCATGGACATATGACTCTTTTCCACCCAGGGCTATTCTCAAGAACAGGAAGAGTACCATTTTGACCTAGGCCTACTTGGATTGGTACTAGAGGGAGATGGGGGCGACTCAGATTATTTTGGGAGAGAGGTGCCAGGCCTTTTGGGTGCTGATGTTGACTCTAGCAGGACTTTGAGGGAGGTCGAGGCAAAGACTAGTCGCCATAACCAGTCGGGCGATCTTATTAGAGACATGGAAGTCCGATATGAGAGATTATTGGAGGTTTCTCCTCTCACTTAGGCTCATCGGGAGGAGGTAAGAACTTGTGCCAGGGTAGAAAAGGCACTTATTGACACAGGTTTGATAGAGGCTCCAGTGAGGGTACCTGAGATAGGGATGAGGAAGACCGACATCATTGACAAGAAAAGGAAGAACACTCGACGGGGTCGAAGTCGAGGAAAGAAGAACAAGGAAGACGTTGTTGCTGACAACTGATAGGCCTATTTCGAGCATCTACTTATTGTCTTTTGCAAACAGATTAGGTCTTTTATTGTATATTTTAGTCTTTGTAGCAGGTTAGGAGAGTCAAGAGTAGACCGTGCTTGAACTCATCAAGAAGTTTTAGATTTGTAATAAACGAAAGATATTATCTTAGAAATTTTTCAAGACACATTTCATGGAAATTTGGATGTCTTATTTATTGTTTAGACCGAACCATTTCTGGCTGCCTACGTTCCCCTTTTACAAGAAAGGCTAAGGGACTCAGGTCTTCGTAGTTCATTCTAATGAACTTTTTGATTTTTGTTGTTGTTTTATTTTTTTTTTGTTTTTTTTATGCGACCCTGTTTTTTGCCTAGACCGCCCTTTTCAGGGTTTTCAGCCTAGCTGGGTATTACTCTTTTTACACTATATTTTTTTTATGTGCAACCCTGTTTTCTGCCTAGACCGTCCTTTTTAGGGTTTTCAGCCTAGCTGGGTATTACTCTTTTAACACTATATTTTTTTTATTTTTTATTTTAGACATAGTACCGGCGGAGCTTGTCACCGTTGACCGGGTGAACAAAAGGATTGCCGTCCAGGTCTACAAGCTTCATTGCTCCTCCCGATAGTATTTTTTGTACTACGTACGGGCCGATCCAAACAGGTTCCCACTTTCCCAGAGGGTTGTCTCTGGTAGGGGGCTTCTCTTTCAATACCAAATCTCCTTCTTTGATATCTCTGGCCTTGACCTTTTTGTCGAATGCCCTGGCCATTCGCCTCTGATAGGCTCGGGTATGTTCTATGGCCTTTAGCCTCCTTTCATCAAGCAGGGCAAGCTTATCATGCCGCCTGCGCAACCATTCTACTTCGTTGATGCTATTTTCCAGGAGGACTCTTAGTGACGGAATTTTCAACTCTACTGGCAGTACCGCTTCCATTTTGTAGGTCAAGGCAAAAGGGGTTTCTCCCGTGGCTGTTCTGACAGAAGTTCTGTAGCCCCAGAGTGCTAGATGTAGCTTTTCGGGCCAGTCACGACCGCGAGTGGCCATCTTTCGGATGATTCTCTCAAGTGTCTTATTTGCAGCTTCTACCCCTCCATTGGTCTGAGGCCTATATGGGGATGATTTGTGGTGAGTGACTTTGAATTCTGACAACAATCTTTCGCAGTCTCTTTCAAAGTGTGTCCCATTATCCGAGATGATCTCATTTGGCACCCCATATCTACACATGATATTTTCTTTGACAAACTGGGCAACTTTCTTGGAAGTGAGGACCTTATAAGACTTCGCTTCCACCCATTCTGTAAAGTAGTCCACTGCCACTAACACAAACTCATGCCCATTGCTTCCAGTCGGGGCTATCTTCCCTATAACATCAATGCCCCAAGTTGCAAACGGTCAAGGCGTCGTCATGCAGTACAGGTCGTGAGGCGGGAGATGATTAAGGTTGGCAAATCATTGGCATTTGTCGCACTCTCGGACATGCTGAACACAATCTGTTTCCATGGAGATCCAGTAGTAACCCATTCTGAGGATCACTTGCATTAACGCTCTGGCATTCATGTGAGGACCGCAGGGACCATTATGGACTTCGCTCATTAGCTCTCTTGCCTTTTCTTTGTTGATACATAGAAGGAGTGGTCCTTGGTATCACTTTTTGTATAGATTGCCTCCTAGGATGACATAGTGAGAGGCCAGCCGCTTCAAGGCTTGCAAACTTTTGGCTTTAATGCCTTCCTTCAGCTTACCCTCTTCGTCTCTGAATGCTGACTCCCCATCTTTGAGAAACTGGTAAACTTGATTGTACCAAGGTTCCTTGACGAGCTCAGGTCCCAATTCTATTTTGCAACAGAAAGCTAGGGCTTCCCTTCTACCCACGCTGAATGGTTTTACTACCTTTCCCTCGGGATCTCTACCAATGAGGCTAGAGTAGCTAAGCCATTTGCAAATCTATTCTTGTCTCTTGGCAGGTAGTGGAAGGTCACTTCTCTGAACTGCTCTGTCAATTCTTTCATATAGGCATGATACTTCTGTAGGTTAGGAGGATCCACAGTCTTCCATTTGTTAGAGACCTGGTTGATGATCAGGGCTGAGTCTCCGTAGACCTCGAGTTCCTTGACATTTATTTCTAGGGCAGCCTCCAAACGAGCTATACAGGCTTCATACTCTGCCGCATTATTTGTGACAGAGAAGTTCAACTTGACGGCTATTGGCATATGCTCATCTTTCGGGTCTACCAATAGCATTTCTATGCCATTTCCCCTTTTGTTAGCAGCTCCGTCAAAGAAGAGTTGCCATCGATTCTCAGGCCCAACAACAAAAATCCCCTCATCTGGAAACTGGGGTTCAGGCCCTCGGTCCTTATTGCTAGGGAAATTTGCCAGATGGTCTGATAGTGCTTGACCCTTGATCGCCTTTTTTGTTACATAGTTGATGTCAAACTCTGCTAGGAAGAATGACCACTTTGCTAGGCGCATTGAAAGGGAAGGTTTGTCGAAGATATACTTGATGGGGTCCATTTTTGAGACTAAATTCACAGAATAGGCCTGCATGTAGTGTTTCAGTTTCCCGACTACCCAAACTAGTCCTGCTCAAGTCTTTTCACACGCCGAGTAATTGAGCTCACTCCCTTCCAGCTTTTGACTAACAAAGTAAATGGCATTTTCTACCCGAGAATCCTTCTTTTCCTGGGCAGCATAGCCCCAACTGCCGTGTCAGTGACAGTGAGATAGAGCAGAAGAGGTTTCTGTCCATGCGGGGGGCACAGTACTGGGGAATTTACTAGGTATGCCTTGATTTGGTCAAAGGCATCCTGGCATTCTTCATTCCATTCTGTATCGACGTTTTTCTTCATAAGCTTGAAGATGGGCTCACACATGATAGTCAGCTGATTGATGAAACGGCTAATGTACTGTAACTTAACCATAAAGCTTTTGACTTTTGTCTGGGTTCGAGGTGGCCTCATGTCCATTATGTCTTTGATCTTTCAGGGATCGGCCTCAATGCCTCGCTCTCTGACCATATACCCAAGCAATTTTCCCCTTGTTACTCCGAAGGTACATTTTGCAGGGTTCAGTCTCATTGAATATTTTCTTAACTGCTCAAAGAACTTTCGCAGGTCGACGAAGTGTTGTCCATCCAAGCCTTTAGTAATCATATCATCGACATAGACCTCAATTTCCTTATAGATCATGTCATGAAAAAGTGCAGTTGATGCCCTTTGATACGTAGGCCCAACATTTTTTAACCCAAAAGGACCCACTGTATAACAGTACGTCCCCCATAGTGTGGTGAAAGCTGGCTTGTCCTGGTCCTCTTCGGCCATCTTGATCTGATTGTAGCCAGAAAAACCATCAACGAAAGACTTGACTTCGTAGTTAGCTGTGGTGTCTACCAAAATGTCTATGTTTGGCAACGGGTAAATGTCCTTGGGACTGGCTTTGTTTAGATCCCGGAAATCCACATAGCAGCTGTCACGACCCTAAACCTAGGCACATTTTGGTCACACGTGAGGCACGTGGGGGTTGGATTTGCATGGTATCATCCCTTGTTTTGTGTTATTTGGTTCATTATGTGTTCATTTTGACATTATTGATGAACTATGTGATGTTAGATGTTGTTAAAGTGATTTTGAATCATATAATGCCTAAGTAATAGAAATGGGAGAAATATGTAGTAATATGTTAACACTTGGAAATTTGAGTTGAAAGTGTTATAAAAAGTATGAGGTACTTAGGTGTAACTTCAAACTTTTGGTAGTTGTTTGTTGAATTTCAAACTTGGAGGAGCTTGGTTGTAAGTTAGTTTATATAAATATCATAAAGCTTCTTTAAGAAGCCTTAATTGTTTCCATCAGCTTCTCCATGTTTCTACGTTCTTGAGAAAGTCCCAAACCCTAGCTAATCTTCCAAAAATCCCAAAAATTCAGCTTTGGTTGTGTTGTTGATTCCATCTTTAAATTATTGCAAAGGAGGGTGAATAGAGCAAGAATATCCTAGTTCATCTTCTTTTTAATTTGGTAAAAATTGGTAAGTTGTTATGATTCTCTTCTTTAACTCTTCATAACATGGTTATTATTGTTATATTGATGTTGTGAATCAGTTTGATAAAGGTTGGATCATTAACTTGGGGTTTGGAATGAAAAGAAACTAAGTGGGTGAAGAACATGTGAAAAGGTGGTATAACATGGGTTGAATAGGATGGGAAACTTGTTATAGATGTGTTAGGGGGTATGAAGGGAGTGTAACAGAGTATAAAATATGTGTATAGACTGTTATAAACCGATTTACAGTGGCTGGAATAAAATTGGGAGTGTTGTTGTTGTTGTTGCTGAAGTTGCAGCAAGGCAAAGGCAGTTTCTGGGCAAAGGGCACGAGTCGTGCACAGAGGCACGAGTCGTGCCTCAGTAGTTCCTTGATGATGTACTAAGTCGTGACCATATGCTGGACGACTGTATCTGGTGGGGGGGTTAAAAGGGCACGAGTCGTGCCCTAGGGCACGAGTTGTGCCCTACCTTGCAGACCTTGAATACTTTTTGAATCCTTGGAAACCTAGTCTAATGGGCATGTATTGGTACACTCTTTAACTAGGATTCTAGTACAACTTTAGTACTACATTGTGGAACTTGAAATAGTCCAAATGGATAATGGGAAGTGCTTTAAATAATGTCTTGAAAATGCTTGAGAGGCAAATGTAAAACTTAAACCAAAGTTTGTAAAACTTGGTAAATGAACTTGGAACCTTAAGAGAAGGTGTTTAATATTGTATTGTGAACGCGTAGGGTTACTTATATGATATTGTAGCCTTATGTGATGACCTAGGTAGGGTTATTTGCTCTTATAGTGCCTAAACTGTGTTGTGCACTATTTACTTGGTTTGGACAGGAGTGGTAGCATTTTGTTACTGGTTTACATATTGTGTAATGAATTTGTAGGACTTACGTGATCTACTTTGTGTCATATGAGTTTAAATATTCATAGTTAATTGTGCACATAGTGTTAAATACGTGTTGCACTGTTTAAATGGTTTAACATGAATTGCAGTACCATGTTATATATATGTTGATGTCCCATTGGGTGGAATTATTTTCAAGTATCTGTAATGTGCTTGAATATGGTATACCAGTTGATCTTCAGGGGTATATGGAATGCAACCACTTATGAGAAGATATTTCATAAGGTGCGTGGATGTCCTTGTACTTGTACCGTTCACCCCCTTCTGTGGCCACGGATTGAGGGGTTCAGCTTCTATGGATATGTGCAGTCATGCCATAAGATAGCGAGGCAGCTTATATGGATCTCTAAAAGGGGTCATATAAGATGTGAATGTGCACTAGCAGTTCACAAAATGAGAGGAGTATGACTCCCACTGTAGTACTACATATGATTCAGATGGAAAAGGTAAAGGGAAAGGCAACGTAAAGTGCTTACTGTTTTCCCAATATGGTTATTGAGCAACGCATATTGTTTCATAGATAATAGCTTGCTGAGATTTTATCTCATCCCTTCTCCCTTTATTGTTTTAGATCCCGCTGAGACAGGAAGACCGGACCAGTGAGGCCAGGGAAGGAGTTTGGACATCTTTTGGTTGTCGGGGTATGTGTTGTCTTGGGGAGTTGGGATTGTTGGTTGTTATTCTTTTGGGGAAAGGTTTTGTATATAAAACTTTCATAAACATGTATCAGTTGAGATTGGTTTGTTTTATGGTTGGCTTGTGTAAGCCTTACCAGTTGTATAATTTGTAAAACAGGTGGTGTTTGGTTTCAAGCAGGTAAATATATCGCCTCCGTGTAGAGAGGTTATTTTGAAAATGTTTTGAAAATGAGTTGTCTCCTTTTCAAGTTAAAGTAAAGAATTTTTTTTTAAAAAGGGGTAGTTTGGGACTCTCCATCCTGGGACACGGGTTTATAGGTCTCGGGAGTTGGGAGGAGCCCACAACAGCGCACCTTCCCATTAGCTTTAGTCACAGTCACGATATTCGACAACCAGGTCGGGTATTCAATAACCCTGATGAATCCTACCTGCAACATCTTTTCGATTTCCTCCTTTACCTACAGAGACCATTCTGGCTTAATTTTCCTTAGCTTCTGTTTCACCGGCTTGGCATCAAGTGTCAAAGGGATCCTGTGTTCCACGATTGAGCTGTCCAGCCCCTGCATGTCCTTGTAAGACCAGGCGAACACATCCACATACTCTCTGAGAATATCAACCTGTCTGTCCCGTTCAGCCCCTTGAAAGAAGTTCCTGATCTGTGTCTCTTTAGGTTCTTCGATAGTACCCAGGTTAACACTAGTCTAAACCTCCTCGGCAGCTTGGGCACGGTTTTCCTCTTTATCAGTAACCTGCTTAAAGATTTCTTTAATGTATTGTTCATTTAGTGTGTTTACATCTTGTTCAAATGAATCATTATTAACTGTTGTTAGGTTATTAGTTAATTTATCATTTGTTAAGTTGGCAATAAGGGGATACTCGGAAAGATCTATCATTTCATTTAATGCAAAGGGAAAGATAACATTGGCGACACACTCATAATCTTCACGCGTGAGGCCATCAGATGACTCGGAGGACTGAAACTCAAAGACTCCTGACTCTAAAGTATGGATGACAGGGTGTTTGACATGACTAGACTTAGAGGGACGGGGAACCAATCCAAGCTCCGTGATCATTTGCTGTCAGTTGGCTATCGGCCCTGAAAATATCTCCCAATTCTTCAAAGGCATCTCTGTCTTAGTCACTAGAGTGCGGGGATCAAAAGGTTCTTCACTGCCGTCTCCAATTACCGCAACTATCTCATCATCTGAGCCGAAGTCGATCAAGTCAGGAATCTGCGCTTCTTCATCAAACAGCTTCTGTAAGACTGGCTCACTATCCTCACTGCTGGCGACTTCTATCTGGCTAATCTTTGGGAGGGCTAACTCGAAGGTGGAGAAATCCATTACTCCTGATGGGAAGAGTGCTGGCTCTTTGAGGCGGTCTGGGTTTCCTTTGAAGACATACTTGTTCTGAACAGTGGTGGTAGCCCCAGGAATATTCAGCAAGTCAAGAAACATCCTCCGAATGGGATTGGCTGGTTTTCCACGAGCCTTTTCAAGGTTTTCCAGAAGACTTTTCCTCATGGATTGCTGACTATCACTCTCATCATACTGGGTCTCACCTTTTATGAAGTACTTGGCCAGAGACAAGCTGTAAGGATGGAGACGGACCCCTTCATTTCGCTTTTCTAGAACTATTCCCCTAGCTTTTCTGTCATCCTGAGGATGTGGTTTGTATCCTAGACCATATCGGGTGGTTTGTTCTCTTGCATCGATGACAGTGTTGCGACCCTGAAGCCTTTTACCCAATCCAAGCCCCAGATGATAACTCATCTTTCTCATCATTCGCATGGCAGGAGGTATTTTATCGGAGGTAGTAGTGAGGTCTGCACAGCACACTTGCACCTTAGAGGTGGCCACAGAGAAGCTGGTTAAGGTAAGCCCTTCATCATTATGTTTGATGATCTCCAGTATCGGAATACCTCCGGTGTTGGTCCCTTCCACGATAACACTGTCTCCATAGATAGTAGTGGTAGTTCCATCATTAGACTAGAACTTGACACACTGGTGCAGGGTAGATGCCACCCCATTTATCTGGTGGATCCAGGGTCATCCTAGCAAAGAGGTAAATGAAATGAGGATGTCAATCACTTGAAAGTCTACATCCATGACCTTCCTTTCGAACCAAAATTTTAGAGTTGCAATCCCCAAAATTGATCGAGCAGTGGAATCATAGGCCTTAATAGTCTGACTGGACGACTTTAAGTCTGTGGGCTTCAAATCCAGCAAGTCCATCATTTTCGCTGGCAGGACGTTCATTGCAGACCCTCCATCAACTAATACCCTTGGTAATTGGCCTTCCTCTAACTGGACAGTAATGTAGAGAGACTCAGTATGATTAGCCCTATATTTCGGTAAATCCAGGTCAGTGAAAGTGATGATATTCCCATAGTGAATGCTTCCGATCATTTGGATGACCTCATCTGGGGTGACATCTATGGGCACCATGGTCTTGGCCAAGCTTTCTTCTAACTTCAGTTTGTGAGGATAGGAGGAGGTTAACAGGGACCAAAGGGAAATATTAGCTTGGGTGCACTTTAGCTGAGTCAACACCGGGTCTTCCTTCTCAGAGTCTAACTTTTCTGCTTCCGACTTATAAGGCCTCTTGTCTGCCTTCGGTTCGGAGCTGATATTTCTTTTGTCACCCTTAGGTAGCTCCACATTAATCTGCCCAGAACGAGTCATCCCATAGACATTAGACTTCCCCAAGTCATCAACCCTATTGGAAGATTCCTTCAGCTCCCTCAGGGTTAGAGGTGGGCCTTTGCTGGCATACGACCAACTCTGCTGATTGATTTGGTTCACAACATCATCGGAGGTATAGGCAGCTTCACGAATTTGATCCCAGGTTACAGGCTTTCTGGCTCTTTCTGAATTCTGAGTCCCCCATTGATTTAGTAACTTGCTAATCTCAGTTTCTTCTTCCTCACTTAAGGCCTTGACAGTTTCATTCAGGCTTTTCAGAGTCAACATGCAACAGGAGTTATCGTTCCCGGGGTTCGGAGGTTTACCAGTGGCTTCATCATCTTGCCATAGCAGCTTCTTCAGCAACGGGGTCACACTCCTCATCACTGTCAAGCATATCCCTTCTTTCCTTCGGGGTCAACCTTTTGACAGCATCTTTGACATTGGCCAAACACTTCCTGAAGTGGGAGATTCCATCATCAATAAGGATTTATTCAGGATCGAACCTTTTGACAAGTTCCAGGTCATTACCTTTGGGAGGGTTTTCTGGGCTAGTTGGCTTTTGAGCAAGCCATTCTTCTACTGTCCCTTCTGGCATCTCAACCGTGTCTTCCTCATTCTCACTACAGTAGCTTTCCTTGAAATTTTCGTCCTGACTCTGATGACCAATGGCGGCAAAGGATGGTCGGGATATTTGACACCACATAAGGGGCGGCGTTCTGGGCTCTTCCTCTGGCGTAGGGATTACCAATAAAATGTCATTGTCATCATAAGATACGAAGGGGACCGGGGTCGCCTCAAACTTTAAGACCCTTTCTAAGGCTTCCATACATTCTCTCTTGGATAATGGCTCAGGGGTGACCCTTAATACTGCAATAGAGTCCACCCTTCCTGACGGAGGCACAGTCTCAATGATGCTTACATATTCTAGATCAACGGGTGGAGCCCAATTCCCTTGCTCAGCTAAAGCTTCGATCATGTTTCTCCATTCACCAACCAGGTCTTTATAAGGAGTATTGAATTCTAAGATGCTGAACTCATACTCTTCCTCATCTGAGCTTGCGTCCATTTTCTCCTCTAAGCTTCTGCAAGAGTGGCAGTCGCATTTTGAGGTAATACCGTCCTCATTCTCAGGCCTGTGGTTTTCTACTCCATCCAGTCCTTCGGGTTTCATTCCCATTGGCTCTACATTCATGCCCTCTACCGAGCTGTCATCGTCACTGTAAATCAGCCCATTCCTGTTCTCATTTCTGACCGACTCTTCACTGCCGCTGTCTGGGAGAGAGGCAAATTCACAGGCATTGACAAAGTTGGAAAGGTCAAACTGGTCAAAAGCCTCATTGGGGTTATTTGCAGATCGATACCCGGGAAGGATAACAAAGGGATAGTTATGCTGATACTGGAATTTTGGGATCAGCTGGGATGGTCCGTACCGAGGAGGAGGAGGGATGAATCCCATGTGATAATGCAGAGACTGAAAGACTGGGGTAGCTGTAGCATTTGTTCTCTGCTGGTAGTGAACAAAGCTGGATCTTATTTGAGGAGGTGTGGCGTTGGAGCCCTGATGGCTTGGGGTGCTAGGAAGGACTGAAAAGGAGTAGTCCTTAGTAAGGGATCATATGTAGATGAAGGAGGGCATTGGTTGTAGGATAGAGGGGCTGAAATCACTATTTTTGGGGTTTCATCTTCCACCATGACCAAAGAACCATTGGCTTCAACTACTATCTGAACCCCATGACGGCGGAGAGCATCGATGAGCATGGCTTGCTGTTCTTCATGGACCTTACGACTATTTTCCAAGGCTAGGGCTAGCTCTTCCTCTCTAGTCACCGGATTACCCATACCACCACTGCTTTCTGTCAAATCTGCCATTCTAAACCTCTGGGTTGACGAAACTGACGCTTTTGACGAACTATCTGAGCCTGAAATTTCCGCACTGAAGAGCCGCTGACCCAATATTCTCACCCAATTTTGATGAACTATCTGAGGTGTCTCACTGTGTTTTTGCTTTGTAGAGTCTCCACGCCGTTTTGATTAAGCTCAAAACATTGAGAAAAGGCCTCCGTTTAAAAACTATTTTTGTGTGATGAGATTTTTTGAGTTCGGAGGTCAGGTTACTCCCCAGGGAGAGAATATTAGAATATTAGAGCTCACCCGAGTCGCCTGGTAAAAATGAGTCTTTCGGTACCCCTTCTTTCTTTAAATGTTGTGTGTGTGTGTGTATGTGCTTTTAAAAATGCATGCTGTATCGGATGTCTACATTGTACACTACGTATTGAGATGTATTGAAATAGTAATGGAAGGAAGCCTTACCAATGTTGGTTCTTGTTTGTCTTCCGCTGGGAAATAGTGTTTGAGGATGGAATAGTGTTTCGGGGCGGACCGGGATTGCTTCAGGATGTGTCGGTTGTCTGCGAACAGAGTTTCGGCGTGCCTCGGGATTGTCAGGTGTGCACTCGGGCAGAGTTTCAGTGTGTGTTGGGATCGCAGAGATCATTGACTGGATTCGGGCAGAGGTTCGGCGTGCGTCGGGATCGTCGATTGCGTTCGAGCAGAGTTCCGACGTGCGTCGGAATCATCGATTTGGCTCGAAAAGGGCCGGGATGCCTCGGGAAAGACCAGGCAAGACTTTATAGTACTACGAGGGGCCTCAGAATACCTCGAGAGTGCCTCGGGGCAATGTGGGAGTGTCTCGGGTGCGCTCGATAGGGCTTTGGAGCACCGAGAGGGAGCTCGGAAGGCCCTGGAAGGAACCGAAAGGGACCGGGAGTGCCCCAAAGGGTCTTAGAGGGGCAGCCTGAAGGCTTAGGGAGAGAGGAGAAGAGGGAGGTGTGTAAAATGAGGGAGGGGGATCCCTCTATTTATAGTAGGGGAAAAACTGCAGTACGGACCTTCCATAAAATCCAGAAATTTGGTTTTCCCTGATTTGAGGGAATAATGTGGACTTTAATAGGATTTTGTAATAATTATGTCTATTGCAAAGAGGTCTGTACGGACCTTCCATGCTTTTCCAAATTTTGTAATTGTGATGGCAAGCTAGTTCTCGTCGAGAGCTTTCCAACCATATATGGCACGTCTCAATCGGAGTTCGTATGAAGGAGTTATGACCTCCGGAAGTTTGCCCTTGGTTTTTTGTATGCTTGGATGGAGAGCGATCCAGATTAGGGTACTTACAGAAGCCCCTCGGCGACGTCATTTATGAAAGAAGTGGGGTCGTCGATAAGATAAGGGTCCTGATCTGGATCGCTTACTGGGAGAGAGAAGATGACCAGGTTGGTCGGACGACTGGACTCTTTGATAGGATTCCTACGTATTCCTGAGTGGGAATCAAGCCAATCGTAGTTCGTGTGAGTGTGTGGACGTGTCGGTGTCCTGTGGTGAAGTAGTGAGGTTTGTGGTGAGTGGACGTGGTGATGTCCTGAGTTGAAGTTTGTGTGGAGTGGACGTGGTGATGTCCTGAGTTGAAGTTTGTGTGGACGTGGTGGTGTCCTAAGTGAGATTGTCTGAAGGCGTCTATACCTAAGTTGAGGCTTAGTTCGGGAGTATGAACCTAAGTTGTGACCTAGTTCAGGAGTATGACCCTAAGTTGGGACCTTGTTCAGGAGTATGACCTAAGTTGGGACCTAGTTCAGGAGTATGACCTAAGTTGGGACCTAGTTCAGGAGTATGACCTAAGTTGGGGTTTAGTTTCAAGAGTATGACCCTAAATTGGGACCTAGTTCAGGAGTATGACCTAAGTTGGGACCTAGTTCAGGAGTATGACTTAAGTTGGGACCTAGTTCAGGAGTATGACCTAAGTTGGGAAAATGTTTTGGGACATTTATGCGGTCTTCCGGATCGAGTAGTTTAAAGCCTTTCGGGCTACGGATAATGATTTGGGTAATTTATGCGGTCTTCCAGACCAGGTAGTTTAAAGCCTTCCGGGCTACGGATAATGATTTGGGTAATTTATGCGGTCTTCCAGACCGGGTAGTTTAAAGCCTTCCGGGCTGCGGATAATGCTGGTGATAGTGAAATTGTGAGTGGAATGTTTGAGGACGTGTGATGTCCTCTGACGAGGTTTGTGAAATGTTTGAGGATGGGTGATGTCCTCTGACTAAGGTTTTGAGCGTGGACGTGTCGGTGTCTTAAGCCAAGGATGTAATTTTTGCCTTGGGGGAGGGGGGGAAGGCACTCGTGCTTTAAGTGTTTTGATTTTGGGATGCGTGTTTGCCTTTGTGTTTTGTCCGCTGGGGATATGTGGTCTTGTATGGGTTTGCAAGAATTCCCGTTTGACTTTCGTCCGCCGGGGAAGGGGTTCGGGCTTACTTTGATGGCCAGTAAAGGCGAGGAGTATCTAAGTTGAGTTTCTTCGAAGGTGTCTATAGCCTAGGTGAGACTGTTCTAAGGCGTCTGGACCTAAATTGAGACTTAGTTCAGGAGTATGACCCTAAGTTGAGACTATTCTAAGGCGTCTGGACCTAAATTGAGACTTAGTTCAGGAGTATGACCCTAAGTTGAGACTATTCTAAGGCGTCTGGACCTAAGGGAGACTTAGTTCAGGAGTATGACCCTAAGTTGAGACTATTCTAAGGCGTCTGGACCTAAGGGAGACTTAGTTCAGGAGTATGACCCTAAGTTGAGACTATTCTAAGGCGTCTGGACCTAAGGGAGACTTAGTTCAGGAGTATGACCCTAAGTTGAGACTATTCTAGGGCGTCTGGACCTAAGGGAGACTATTCTAAGGCGTCTAGACCTAAGTTGAGTTTGATGGCGCATTTTGTGGATCCTGTATGGAACTTTGTTTGTGGGAATTTTTGGAAAGGCATCATGCCGTGCTGGGATTCTTCTTTTATGTAGCATTTATTACAGCTATGTCTTGCATTTGAAGTTTATTGACATACCTTTGTTGTGTTTACCTGCAGGAGGAGGTGCCTGTGACCGAAGTCGCTGAAATGCTGAGGTCGCACTGGCATTTTTTACCAAAGTCGCTGTAATGATGAAGACGCAATAGTGCCTTTGTCCGAACATGCGGTTAGGGCGAGGTGGCGCATCTGTCTGAACTTGCGGTGAGGGCGAGGTAGCACCTTTGTCTGAACTTGCGGTGAGGGGGAGGTGGCACCTTTGTCTGAACTTGCGGTGAGGGCGAGGTGGCACCTCTGTCTGAACTTATGGTGAGGGCAAGGTGAAGCCTCTGTCAGAACTTGCGGTGAGGGCGAGGTGGCGCCTCTGTCTGAACTTGGTGTGAGGGCGAGGTGGCACCTCTTGTCTGAACTAGCGGTGAGGGCGAGGTGGCACCTCTGTCTAAACTTGGTGTGAGGGCGAGGTGGCGCCTCTGTCTGAACTAGCGGTGAGGGCGAGGTAGTACCTATGTCTGAACTTAGTGTGAGGGCGAGGTGGCGCCTCTGTCTGAACTAGTGGTGAGGGCGAGGTGGTGCCTATGTCTGAACTTGGTGTGAGGGCAAGATGGCGCCTCTGTCTGAACTAGCGGTGAGGGCGAGGTGGCACCTATGTCTGAACTTGGTGTTAGGGCGAGGTGGCGCCTCTGTCTGAACTAGCGGTTAGGACGAGGTGGCGCCTCTGTCTGAACTTGCGGTGAGGGCGAGGTGGTGCCTCTGTCTAAACTTGCGGTGAGGGCAAGGTGGCGCCTCTCTCTGAACTTGGTGTGAGGGCGAGGTGGCACCTCTTGTCTAAACTAGCGGTGAGGGCGAGGTGGCGCCTCTGTCTGAAATTGGTGTGAGGGCGAGGTAGCGCCTCTGTCTGAACTTGTTGAAATTTTTGAGGTCGTGGGGCGCCTGGGGTGCTGGACAAGGAGAGGATGGATGGCTCATCTTCTTTTTTTCTTCTTTGTTCTGACTTCTGCGGATGTCTTGGAGTATCCGGTCGAGGAAGGTGCTGAGTTCACCGAGGATGATGAGGTGGCTGGCGGAGGCACCGAGAAGTGGGAGTCTTTACCAGGCGGTGGTGCCTATGACTCAGAGTAGGACTCTTTTTTTTCTTTTCTGTGCATGTTAGTGAGGAGAGCAACAAAATATTTGTATTTATATGCACAATGTATTCACATGTAATGAACTCTTTTATTTTTGCTTTAGGGTTTGTTTCTACTCCCTTTTTTTTATGTTCTGTGCATGTCGCACGAGCTTGAAATGTTTGTGGTTAGTGTATGGTGGCCGGAAATGGCTTTGGTAAGGCTTTTGAGCAGTTGGGGGCTGAAGCAGCTTTGACAGTTTCTTGAGCGATGGCGGGAGTGATGTCTACTGGGACATGTTTGCTTTGTGAGTGATAGCCACTCTTTTCATGGTCAGCCCCCTCGAGATGTGTGCCAGCGCTTTATCGGATGCGATAGGCCACTGCTGAGCGAGCGAGGACATCGTTCCTTTGGCTTTGGGGGAGACTTTCCACGGCATAGATCGCTTGGCAAGGGGGGACCGGTTCATGCGTGGGGGAAGCCCCTGCTTTGGTCCCTTCGTGGTTGCGAGAGAGGCTTCAAGCAATGCCTGTGCTTCTGACATCTTTTAGTACGTGGACGTTTGCTAGCGACCATTGGGTCTTGGAGACGGATCAGTCTGCTTGGGAAAGGTGGATGGTTTGACTTGGCACGCATCACCTCCATTGGTGGGTTCCTCATTGGGGAATTGAGACTAGGAGGGTCTGTCAGGAAGGTTCCTATGTTGTCAGAGTTCCGTGTTTGTCTTGGTCTTCTTTGCTTGTTTCCAGGTAGTTCGGGATGAGGCAGGAGCCTTTGCTGGGCTGGGAAGGCATTGCCACTATGAAGGTAGCCTCCTTCTGCATGGCAGATCCAGATGCCTTTTCGAATTTTATGAGGGTATGTAAGTATTCTGCTCTCCCTCCTGTGGTGCTCCTTCGTCATCGGGAGAGTGTTGTGTTGACCACCGAACACCTGGATGAGCAGTATGTCGGGTAGACCCAATTGGTTTTAGGGAGCAGGCGCAAAGCGGTTCTGGGGCAAGTTTGCCATTTCAGCTGTGACTTTAGGAGTGCAGAAGTTTGGGTTAACCCTCAGAGTGTCATGGGAGACGCTTTGTTTGACTACGGGACTCGAGTTGACAGACTAGCGGGGAGAGGTCCCCTTTTGCATACTCATAGGGAGGAGATCTAAACCGAGGCATGGGTTAACGATGCTCTGAGAGCGACTGGTTCATTTGACAGGACGAGGAGGACTCTTGATCTCGGAACGAGGGAGACAGAACTCGCTCATGTGGAATGAAAGAAGACTCATTGGGGACGAGGGAAGAAAGGAAAGAGTGGCGAAGGGTCAATCGCGAGTAGCATGTAATGACCTTCTGAAACACTGAGTATCCATTCATTGCCATAGTAGACACATTGATTGTTAAATGTTTTAAGTTGTCTTTTAGCATGTTGTGAATCAAGAGTAGACCGTGCTTGAACTCATCAAAAAGTGTTTTAACTGTGATGATTTGAAATTTACTTTTAAATCTTTGTCGAGACGCAAAATCTCTTGCTTGCTTCTTGTCTGAGCCTTGGTGGCGTCAAATTTTGGAATTTTGTGTATTCCTTAGACCAAACCAATGAAGGCTGCCTACGTTCCCCTCGGACTGAGGGGCTCAGGTCTGCGTAGTTCGACCCTCTTTTGTGAGAGACATGACTTGTAATGTACACTTGCAAGGGTGTATATATTATTTGAAAAGGTGGGAATGGGTCCCCTTTTGTGTGAATGCCTTATTTGATGTAGGCACAAAAAACATGCTTTTGGGTTTGACTCATTTGAGAGAGTATGAGCATTGAAAAGCTTGTAAAAGTTTATGGAAGCCCTTGCTGACAGAAAATCAGAGTTTAGGTCTATCTTTCCTATTTTTTAGAAAAAAAAGACTTGTCGAGACATCTGAAAACCTGATTTGTTCACAATGATCACATGTTTGCTTAAAACCCTTTGTTGATGTTCGGGTTATTCAACAATTAAACTTGATATGCTTGATTAATTATGATGAGAAAGTCAACCGGTATCAAGGATCGAGTTGGCCTGGTGTGAAAGAAGGTTTGTGTATAGGAGAGGTCATTGATGCGACCGGGTTTGTGGATTTGTATGTGTTTATGACCGGACCATTTATGGTTGCCTACGTTCCCCTTAAGACAAGGAGCTCAGGTCGACGTAGTTCGGGGTCGAACCGTGTTTGGCTTTGGGGCAAGGGTAATGAATATTTGTGCGGCCTTTGACGAAAAGGCTCGGAAAGTTGAATGATGAGGCACGGGCCTTGAGGTGATTTCTTGACAAGTCGTATTTGACGGTCTTTTCAGTGACTCCCTTGCTTCTTGTTTGTCGGCGCTGGGTCCTTGACCTCATTTTTTTGTAGCTTCTGCTTGAGCCCCCCCTCCTTTTTTTTTTGAAAGCTTCCGCTTGAGCACTTTATTTTTGAAAGCTTCTGTTTGAGCTCTTTGTTTTTTTTTTTTGAAGCGCACGAGGGCAGAGGGCAAGCCCCTGCTTGAACTTTCTGGATGCGTACGAGGGCGAAGGCAAGCCCCTAGGTTGTTATCGACATGGGGTCAATCTTTTGATGCTGAGTGACCTTTTATTGTCCTTTGATGTTGCTGTCGTCGTTGACTTGGTCAAGGTGATGGTGAGGACATGTTTTGGAAAGTGTATGGCTTGATGGAGGCCTTTGTGTGGGGTATGGTAAGGTGCATGGGGAGCTATCGATTGACTTTCTCACACCAATTAATCAAAGCATTAATCATTCGTGGAATTACTTGTTGAGCAATGCAAGTGATCACATAGAACAAAACCATTTCATTAAATGTAATGTGGGGTGCAAAATAATGTCTCAAGTCTAGCAAGAAAAGAAAGAAAACTTTCGTATGGAAAATTGAAGACTTAATTACAATGTCCAAGGAGGACTTGATTGAATGAGAAAGGTACTAGAACCTACGAGGTTTGACTGTGTGATTCTTTGATTTGCGTCTCTTTGGGCTCTTCAGCAGTTCCCAAATTCATTTTGGTTAGAACCTTCTCGGCAGCTTGGGCCCGATTTTCCTCTCGTTTGACAACATGCTTAAAGATTTGTTTAATGCATTGTTCATTAATGTGTCTGCGTCTTTATCAAGTGAATCATTATTAACTATTTTTTGATTAGTTAATTTATCATTTGTTAAAGTGGCAATGAGGGGATATTCAGAAAGGTCGAACTTTTATTCAAAGCATAAAGAAGTGCGGTTTTTGTTACAAACGCATAATCTTTAGGCGTAAGGCCGTCAGACGACTTGAGAGACTCAAACTGAAATACAACAGACTCGGGGTGTTTTATTTTCAAAGATAGACTCTAGGAGATGGGGGGGGGGTTAGTCCAAGCTTCTCGTCCTGTCTCTTCTTGCTGGCTGTGGGTCCGCATTTGTGAATGTTATGCCGTTTTTGATGCTGGCACTTGCTCGGCCTGTCTCGAACTGCCTTATCTCCGGGGAGGGCTCGATCCATCCCTTGGTGTGCCCTGATTCCGGAAAGGAATGTTGGGGAATAACCATTCTTGGCTTCTTTCTTCCGAATTCTTCATTGCGGAAGCCCCAGGTTCCGTCTTCACGTCCCCAATCACCACAGGAATTTGCCGAGGACTTATCCACCATGCTTACCCCATCATTTCTAGGGAAAGGGTTTCCGACTGTGTTGGTACCGCGGGGGCATTCCAACTTTCCCTCTTCGATTATCCCTTGGACCACTTGTTTTAGCATGAAGCAATTGTCGATAGTGTGACCGGGGGTAGTTGTGGAAGGCACAGTGTTTGCTCATGTCCATGTTAGTCTTGCGAGTCTTTGGTTGGAAATTCTCAAGGGGTTTTAGAATGTTCCTCTTTACTAGTGTCTCGAGGACTTGGCTCATGGGCATCCCGAGGTTATCAAAATGCTAGAATTGTGGTATGCAAGGGGGATTGTGGTTCCTCGGGAGTGCTTGATCGCGGTTTACTTGAGCTCCGTTCTGGATGTAGTGGACTGCTCTGGCGGCTTCTTTTCCTTTGCCTGGAGGTGGATTGGTTGACGGGATTTGAGGCCATGAAGCAGCTGGAGCAAATGCAGGTTGTCCGAAGTAATAGGTCGGAAAAGTTATGTGGGGGAAACCTGGTGAATTCTGGGCATATTGAGAGAAGGAAGTGAACATGGGAGGATTTTGAATGTTATCTGGATCTGTTTGAGATGGTCCAGCGATGTGATGATGATATTGAGCTTGCGGTGCAGGGTCGGGAAATTGATTGTGCTGCGGTTGACAGATCGGAGCTTGACTGAGGCCCGAGTGAAGCTCTGAGCGGGATCTATTTTGCATTGCTAGGTTTTCGTAGCTTTGTGAAGGAGGGACCTGCTGATAGATTTGGGAAACCGGGGGAACAAGTGTTTCTTCGTCTTCTATGAGGATAAAGGTTCCATCGGATTGGGGAACCGCGACGGTTCTGTGACGGCGCATGGCATATTCGATCAAAGCCTGCTGCTCTTCTTGGCGTTTCTCGAGAGCCTTGAAAGCTTGCCAAACTTCTTCCATCGTTTGGAAATTTCCCAGGGGCGGGGTTTCGTTTCCTTCACTTTTATCTGCCGACCTGGCAATGGGGAGTTGATGGACTTCCCTGGTGGCCGTACTGGGAAGGCTGTTGGACCTTGTGACCTCGATACTGAAAAGGCGGCTCCCGGGTACTCTCAACCACTCTAGGTTCGCTGGAGGGGGTGACAGGTAAGGTTTAGACATGGGAAGGCCTTTTTTTGGATAAAGGGGAAAGCTCATGTGACATGCAGTTTCCGCTTTTATTTATTTATTTATTTTGTTGTTTTAATTAACTTAAAACAGTTTTTTCTCAGAATCCTAGGTAGCTTGGAAAAGATTGCTCTTCTTTTTTTGCAACTATGCTAGATCCTGTGTCAGTAGAGACCATCTGTACGGCTATAAGCCCCTCGTTTTGCACCTGTATTTCGACATCCCGGGGTGGACAGCCCCGGGCGAGGGTCCTATAGGGCAAGCGGTTTCCACCGGCCTAAAAGAAAAATCGAACCTAAGGACCGAGCCTTTCATGTTCGTTTTAATGCGTTAGCCATGTGAATAGTGAGCCAAGCCAGCACCTGAGTCAAGATCTGGTCGAGAGTTCGGCATGTCCTCTCTTTACCTTGCTTGCGCAAAGGATCTGTGACGTTAGGCATTGGCTGGGTCATATTGTCATGGCTGACGTATTAAAGGCTTGATGACGTGGTGTCATGTGGGCATGGATGTATATCCGGGACGGAACATCGTCTGGGTGTAGCTTCAGAAATCAAGATCGGGTCAAGATTTTAGTATGACCTTTCATCGCTTTGCTTGCGCAAGGGATCTTGAGTTCCGAGCTTCGACATAGAAAATGGCCGGCATGGGATATGTATCCAGGCTGTATGACACGGACTGGGTAAAAACCAACCGAGTCGGGACAGAGTGTGATGCAAGCATGCATGGTTGACACTGGCTAGGATGGGATGTTTGGAATGATCCCGTGCGCGTCCAAGAGGCCTAGGAAGACCAAACGGACTGCAATTGAGACCACCCCGGGTTGAGGGTTGTAGTGTGCAGTGTATCCGAGGCAGCAAGTGTACGTAGTGTGCGGTGTACCGAGGCAGCAGTGCGAGTAGTGTGCGGTCACTAAAATTCTTTTTCTGAGTAAAACAGAAGTTTTTGAAGAATTTTAAATGTATGTACACAGATGTATATTGATGCATTTTTTGTATTTTTATTTTTTTGTAAAATAAAAAGTAAAGCACATGCACACACACACACACAACAGTTAAAGAAAGGGGTAAAATGAAAGTTTGACCCCCATCATCGTTATAAAAATCTTTTGTTTTTGTTAAAATTTTTTTAAAACAAAACTTCCCAAGCGGAGTCGCCAACTAAAATTACCCGGATCCGAGAGGCGCGAGATTGCGACCCAGCATCTGGCATTTCGTTGCGTTGGTCGATGGAGGTGTCTCGCCGTGTTTTTGCTTTGTAGAGTCGCCACGCCGTTTTGATTAAGCCCAAAACATTGAGAAAAGGCATCAGTTTAAAAACTGTTTTTGTGTGATGAGATTTTTGAGTTCAGAGGTCAGGTTATGCCTCGGGAAGAGAATATTTGAATATTAGAGCTCAACCGAGTCGCCCGTAAAAACGAGTCTTTCGGTACCCTTTCTTTCTTTAAATGTTGTGTGTGTGTGTGTGTGTGCTTTTAAAAATGCATGCTGTATCGGATGTCTACATTGTACACTATGTATTGAGATGTATTGAAATAGTAATGGAAGGAAGCCTTACCAATGTTGGTTCGTGTCTATCTTCCGCTAGGGAATAGTGTTTGAGGATGGAATAGTGTTCCAGGACGGATCGGGATTGCTTCGGGATGTGCCGGTTGTCTGCGGACAGAGTTTCGGCATGCCTCGGGATTGTCAGGTGTGCACTCGGGCAGAGTTTCGGCGTGCGTTGGGATTGCAGAGATCGTTGATTGGATTCGAGCAGAGGTTTGGCGTGCGTCGGGATCGTCGGTTGCGTTCGGGCAAGGTTCCGGCGTGCGTCGGGATTGTCGATTTGGCTCGGAAAGGGCCGGGACACCTCGGAAAAGAGCAGGCAAGGCTTTGGAGTACCACGAGGGGCCTCAGAATACCTCAAGAGTGCCTCGGGGCAGCGCGGGAGCATCTCAGGAGCGCTCGTTAGGGCTTCGGAACACCGCAAGGGAGCTCGGAAGGCCCCCGGACGGAACCGAAAGGGACCGGGAGTGCCTCGAAGGGTCTTAGAGTGACAGCCTGAAGGCTTAGGGAGAGAGGAGAAGAGGGAGGTGTGTAAAATGAGGGAGGGGGAGCCCTATATTTATAGTATGGGAAAAACTGCAAGAAGGTCCGTACGGACCTTCCATGAAATCCAGAAATTTGGTTTTTCCTGATTTGAGGGAATAATGTGGACTTTAAGAGGATTTTGTAATAATTATGTCTGGTGCAAAGAGGTTCGTATGGACCTTCCATGCTTTTCCAAATTTTGTAATTGTGATGGCAAGCTAGTTCTCGTCGAGAGCTTTCCAACCATATATGTCACGTCTCAATCGGAGTTCGTATGAAGGAGTTATGACCTCCGGAAGTTTGCCCTTGGTTTTTTCGTTTGCTTGGATGGAGAGCGATCCAGATTGGGGTACTTACAGGTAGGTGTTTAGGCTGAAGACTCAAGTAATATGCAATTAAGAATATTCAAGTTTACTTAAAACAGTGTCTTTTAATTATTTCTATTTGGTTGGAAAAGGTTGCCCTTCTTTTTCGCAACTACTCTAGATTCTGGATCAGTGGGTTCTGTCACTACGTCTATAAGCCCCTCATTTTCCACCGTATTTCGACATCCCAGGGTGGACAGCCCCGGGCGAGGGTCCTATAGGGCACGCGGATCTCACCAACCAAGAGAGAAGAATGGTCCTAGGGCTAATGGATCATAGGAATTTTTAACGCATGAGCGATGCGGATTATAGTCAATGTCAATGCCGTGAAAGTCAAGTCTTTTAGTCTCAACGAAATTTCGGCAGAGTTTCGCTTACGCGATAGACGTTTTGACTTTAGCATTGTCCAAGGAAAATAATAGGCATGGGTCGGACGTTAAAAGTCGAATGACACGACGTCACATTAAGCGTTGTTGCATACTTTATGCAAGTCAAAGTCAATACCGGGGTCAAGATTTTGCTAATTTTTGCCTAACGAAATTTCGGCATGGCTTCGCTTGCATGAGGAATCTTGATTTTTGGCATGGGCTCGGGTTTGACTTTTACATATCCCGTGTGGGTCAAAGTCAAAGTCAATGCCCGAGTCAAGATTTTGCCTAACGAAATTTCGGCATGGCTTCGCTTGCGCGAGGAATCTTGACTTTTAGCATGGGCTCGGGTTTGACTTTTATGGGGGTATACAATGAGACTGTATGACACAGTCTAGACCAAAAACCAACCAAAAAGTCACGGTTTTAAAAGTGTGACACGGACTAGTGCATTGGTCGACACTGGCTGCCATGGGAAGTTTGGGATGATTCCGTGCGCGCCCGGGAGCGTCGTAACACTGTCCGTGACTGCAACTGAATAACCATCCCGGGTTAAAAGGACGTGCGTGCAAAAGTGTACATGATATATAGTGCGCGTGGTGTGCGGTCTCCTAAAAAAATTCTTTTTTGAGTTAAAATAGAGATTTTCATCATGTGTTTTAAAAGAATGTTTTTGGGAATGGGAAAAATGCAACACATAAGCACGTAAATTTTCTGGAACCTGGCCAGACTCAGGACTGAATAGCCCCAAGCTGCCATGGCTTCCAGATTAACCTCAGAAAAAGTGTCATGGTGGAACTGCGAATGAAGCCGCCCGGCATAGATCCAGGTAGATCAAGCCGTCCAGCTAGATTCAACAGTTTTCCAGGTTCCAATTTGCTTCATTTCCAAACTGTTTCTCCGGGCATTTTTGGCAACTTTCAGCTTCAGAATGGCACCTGTTCATTATTCAGAGTATGCACAAGCCAAAAAAGAATACAAAGATGCATGAAAAAAAGAAAATCGCACAAGCACAAAAATTGGACCCGAGACGGAAGGCTAACCCTCGTAAATGTTTCCAACACTTCTTATGAGAAAAAGAAGTTTGGAAACATTTACATGTCCCCATCAGAGTCGCCAAACTGTGAATGTGGCCCCGGGATTGAACCATTTTAAGGGTCGCCGTTACCTTAGTTTGAAGACACCGGTTTTATTGAAAAATGGAGTCGCCATGCCATTTTGATTTCCTCAAAACTTTGAAAAAAAGGATAAGGGTCCGGAGGTTAAGTTACTCCTTGGGAAGAACGTTTGGCGTTCACCCAAGGAGCCTTGCAAAAGCAAGTCTTCCTAGATTTGAAGTTTGTTCTTGTTTGTGTGCTCGTGTGTATGCGTGATTTTGAAAAGAGAAGGGAATGTGCCAAGTTTATCTGCCGGACATATAAACCATTTAAGAAGGTTATATAGCTCAGGATTCCTTGGATTTGACGTTTTCGGGATTTTGATCCCGTGCTCATTTTGGACTTGTGATCACCATTACGAGACTTGTCCACCCTCCCGTTAGGTTAATCAACCATTATAGGTATAATAGCCTTGGTATGTCTTAAACTAACGTTCCTTGGAGATTTAGTCACATGTGATCGAGAGGGGCTCATCTTTTAAGTTCAAGAATGAGACTCTTTAGAAAAGGATGAATCTTTGCCCATCGATCCTACAACTTGAGACGATAAAGATTCGTAGGGACATTTTATGTTCGTCTCAAGTGATTATCGGAGATATCGGGACTAAGATCCGTCGGTTTCTAAAGGGACAACAATTATGGCATTTTTGTGATGGAAACGATGTAAAGATGGAGTCTTTGCACCGATCCTCACCACGAAATGCTCCAAGAACCAAGGGACTAGGGGAAAGGGGTATAAAGATTGGATCTTTATACTCATCCTATGTCTTTTTGTGCCTTAGAAGGCTTTTTAGACAATCCTCGGAGAGAGATCCATCTTTTAGGGACATGGGGGAACAACTTTAAAGTAAAGATTGCATTTTTAATGTAAATAACACAATGAGTATCATTAAACTAGAGACATAATGTAAAAGGGATGATCTTTATGGCTTTTCCTATGTCCTTTAAGACCTCATAAGGTGGACAATCCTTGGAAAGATAGATCAAGGGAAGGGGATGACATAATATGAACAAAGATTGCATTTTTATTCAAAAAGGTAAAGGGACATCACATCATCATGTGGTAGATCTTCCCTAGAACAAGCCACTTGTGGAACCTTGTTCATCCTTGGGAGAGAATCTCCAATGAATCCTTTGTGTAGGGGGAATGGGAATATGATGATTACATTGCAAAGATAGGAACTTTAAGACAATAAATCAATATAAATGACAAGTAATAAGAATATAAATGACAAATAATAAGTAAAGCAAGATAATATGAGAGTAGATCAAAGGGGAAGGAAGGAGAGATTACCAATATTGGTTTTCTCTATCTTCCAAGGGGATTTTCCTATTTAGGAATAGATTAGAATGGGATTTGTGCATGAGGGAGGTGAGTTTTGAGTGATTTTGGTCACTGGATATTCGTGTTGTAATTTGGGCAGAGTAACAGTGCTGAAATTGTTATATAAAATGAATAGAGGAGGCCTCTATTTATAGGCTGCTGTGTGCTTCCTAAAGAAGCCACCCGACGTGAATCCACGGCAAAAGAAGCCGCCCGACATTATCCTCTATCGTGTCAGCATGTTTCTAGATTCATGCAAGGTGGCAGCTAGAGGCTTCTTTCCAGCGAGGTCCTGCTTGGAATTCTAATTCCTAGCAGGTCCTTCCTCCCTTGGAAAGTTTGGAAAAGTTCCCGAATTGCCCCTAAACTTTATGACAGTTTGGGGAATTGCCAGGAAACTTTAACCGGAAGGCATGAGCCAGATTTAGGTACTTACAGCTGGGAGGGACCGAATTACTGTTACCAGGAAATAAGAGAAGAACAGTTCCATAATCTCCATTGTTCCATATTTTATTACGATTCGAATTCCAGGTTTTATGTATTGCTACTCATATTTTGTGATTTCGATCATGATTATGAGTAGCTAATTTCTCTATTTCATGGATTGGATGTAGTAGTTGTCTAATTTTTATGCTAGTTCTATTTTAATTCTTCCAAACTTTTTTCTTATTTGATGAAATATTTATCACTCAATTTATTTGATTTAGATTGTTGCACTATCGTGGACAATTTATATAAAGATCACTATTTCATCAATTAGGTTTAATTGTTGACCTACCGGAATTCAAGAAAACCTAGATTCATATATTTCTTATTTGCTTAATGAATTTCTTGAATATTGTTTTGACCTACCGGAATTTACAATACAATAGAAATATTGGGGTTGCAATTCGAACACCAAACGTCCCAACCCTTAGTCAAGTGAAAGAATCTTTGAACGAGATTGCTATTTTTATTATCTATTAAACTCTAGCTTAGAAAGAAGACAACTATGAAATCCAATCCGTGAATCCTTTTAATCTGGTTAAATCCTTTTTACTTGTTTGCTTGTTTTCTTTAGTTTCAGTACTTTAGTTTATTGCTTTAGTAGTTAGTTAATCTATCAAATCAAAACCCCTTTTCTTTTGTTACTTTTTACACTAATTAAATCAATTTGTTCAACACACAAATCTCTGTGGTTCGACCCTTACTTTTGTATATTGCTACTTCGGTAACTTGTACACTTGCAAGGTTTTTATTACAAGAGGATTTTTATCCATCAAGTTTTTGGCACTGTTGCTGGGGATTTGTTGTGATTTGAACAAGTTCGTTTAATCGATGTATGCTTGGTCGGCGTTCTTTGAATCCTACCTTGGAGCCATTGAACGACAACATTGATAGGTTAGGTCGGCATTTGAAAGAACTAAAATTAAAAGAGGGCAATCCCCTCGAAAGTGACCTAAATCCTTCTACCACCGGGGTAGAAGAGGAAGAAGTCGCGATGGCAATCCCACCGGCTTAAACTATGCAGGACTTTTGTCATCCTAAAGTCGATGCATCCATATCTTGTATTGTGTTATCGGAGGAGGCAAAGAACTTTGAAGTCAAGGGTCAATATTTTAACATGTTGCCCATTTATCAAGGCCTACCGGCCGAAGACCCTTTGAATTTCTTGCGTGAGTACATGATGATGGTGTCTCACTTTCCGGGCAAAATAGGTGTAACCGATGGGCAAATAAGATTAAAGTGCTTCCCCTACACTTTAAAAGGGACGGCCAAGACTTGGTTTATGATGTTACCACCTAGAAGTATAAGCACGTGGGATCAATTGCATGATGTGTTTTTACAAAAATATTATCCCCATCCCACGTTAGCTAATATGAGGCAAAAGATCATTGAATTTGCCCAAGAAGTAGGTGAGCCTTTTCACGAGGCTTGAGACCAATTTAAAATGATGTTAGTGCAATGTCCCCATCACAATTTTCCTTTGCCCTTGCTTAATCAAACTTTTTATGACGGCTTGAATCATGTTAATCAAGCCATGGTTGACCATGCGGCGGGGGGCACACTAGGAGCCAAAACTCCCCAAGAGACTCGTGATTTATTTGAGATGTTGGGTGCTAATTCCCAACAAAAGAGTACATGGGGTAAGGCTAGGGGAGCACATGAGTTAGAGGGTAACGGTAATTTGGCTAAACAAGTATCTCAATTAATTGCTATGTTTAATGCTAAAGGCACCTCTCTTGGTGCTAATGTTGTGCAAGATGCTTGTTCTATTTGTGGTCTCCTTACTCATGCTACTAACTTTTTCCCTAGTGGTGCGCAATTTATTCCTAATGATGAGTAGGTATGCACTCAATGGATACAACCCAAGGCCTCCACAAAATAATCCATATAGCAACACTTACAATCCGGGGTGGAGGAATCACCCTAATTTTTCATGGGGAGGAAAACAAGGTAATCAAAACAAACCCCTACATACTCCACCACCCCAAGGCGATGTGAGACCAGGAAAGAGCCTTGGGAAGTGGCATTGGAAAGAATGAAGTTGGAGCAACAACAAGAATCAAGGCAACAAAGTGCCGCCATCAAAAAGCTTGAAACTCAAATAGGGAAACTTGCTGAAGCCCTTCAAGGTCACAAGCCCGAAATGTTTCCGAGCGAAGGACATCAAGCAATGGCCATATCCACACTACGGAATGGCAAAGTGGTAAGTCAAGAGGTTTGTTCTCCTTCATCTTCTTCTCCTCCTCCTATTTTTAAAGAAGATACTGAAAAGAGCACACGCGGATTGGGGGAAAAATCCAAAGACCCTTATATACCCCCAAGCCATATGTACCACCGGTGCCCTTTCCCGGTCGATTGATGAGACATAAGTTAGAGCATCAAATGAAAGAATTGAGGGAGATGTTCTCCAAATTTAGCATAAATCTCCCACTGCTGAATGTGATTAAAAATATTTCAGCTTATGCAAAATTTTTCAAAGAATTAAACTCCAAAAAGCATAGGTATGGAAATAATGAGATGTTGATCATGGGAGAGAATGCTAGTGCCATAGTTCGACAAGACCTCCCACCTAAACTAAAGGACCCCGGAAGTTTCACAATTTCTATTACTATTGGGGATTCTAGTCAGGTGAAGGCGATGTTAGATCTTGGTGATAGCATTAATTTATTACCATACTCCACATACTTGCACAATGACCCTCTATTTAGCGGACCGTTCTATTAGGAGACCGATGGGCATTGTGGAGGATGTATTGGTTCAAGTAGGGACCTTGATAGTCCCCATTGACTTTGTGGTTATGGATATAGTTAATGGAGGAAGTACGAGTAGAGACCTTATTATTTTGCTAGGACGCCCCTTCGTGGCCACAACTAACACAATAATAAATGTGGGGAATGGGAAATTGTCCATGATGGTTGCGGGTGAGAAGATAGAAATTTCGGTTAATGATGTTGTTAATGTTAGATCATGTGTTGCCATGAATGTTGTCCCTAGTGTTGCAAACCAGTGTTGCCACTAGTGTTGTCACAAGTATTGCCATTTGGATTTGGCAACACCAGAATAGTTACTATATTTTTCACAAATAATAATGTGTAAATTAATGTTTAAATATCAGTTGTTAGTCTGCTGTTTGTGAGCTTGAATAGGTCAACAGAAAGTGGCCATACGTGACTTATGAGGAGATGAAGAAATTAACATATAAACATGTTGTTTATATGACTAATTAATGACCAAGTAAAAGAGATATTATTTAGATATTCAGGGGAAGATTAGGATAGAGTACAAGGTATCTACAGCAGAGGTGTACAAGCAAAAGAAGCAATGAAGACCATGTCTTCTATAATTGAGGCGAATGGAGCTAAAAATAGGGAAACAAACTTCAAGGCTGTTAGCTAGTTATTTTGAGTAGGCTCCAAGTTTTGGAGGCCTATAAATAGTGCAGTCGATCAGCTTAGTGATCATCCAATTTAGAAAACGCAAATCTGCATAAGAAAAGAATTCTGCTCTTCAAGTGTTGCCGTTCAGTGTTACAACACTCTGTCCGACACTCGAGAGTTTCACATATATTTTTATATTTTCGTGAGGTTTTGAGTGATGTATGCAAAGAGAGTTTTTTATTTATTGTTCCTTGAGTTAATGATTATTTATCATTAAGGGATCTTCTTTAACCTTGTATTGAATTCATATTATATATAGAAAGGTCTTGCCCTCATGACACCCATCAAGTTATATATTTATATAACTTGATAAAAATATATTTCTTGTGTATTGTTATTTACTACCGCTGCAAATTAGATTTAATTCTATTTATTTGTTGTTTTGAATTAGTGTGTGTTGTTGTTAGTGTTGCCAACACTAAGGACAACACTTGTGAGTTTCTTCTCACTTTGCTAAGCCATAGACAATTTCAATTGGTATCAGAGCCTAGCACTTGATATAATAAGTGTCTTGATCCTTTTGTCATGTCTTATGATCCTGCCAATCCTAATCAAAAGAGATTACCGGTTTTAGATGGATCAAACTATGCTTATTGGAAGATTCGCCTTCGCTCGCATATCAAATCAATTGATCTTTGAGCTTGGCAATCTATTTTAAATGGTTATTCTATTCCAGTGCTTCCTCCGGATGACGATGGTGACGTTCAAGTCAAACCTGAATTCGAGTGGACAATTGAAGAGAATAATCTTTCTAGTTTCAATGAAAAGGCACTGAATGCCATCTATGAATGGGTTGACATGCATATGTTCAAACTTATTCAAAATAGTTCCTCTGCAAAAGATACCTGGGATACTTTACAAAGATTTTGTGAAGGAGATGGTAGTGTCCGAGAAACAAAGCTTAGGGGTCTCACTAGTAAATTTGAAAGATTAAGAATGGGTGAAAACGAAGACATTTCGTCTTATTTTGAAAAGTTGATTGATATTTCAAATGCTTGTCAAGTATTAGGAGAACCTTTTACTAATAAACAACTTGTTTCAAAAGCCATTCGTACTCTTCCCGAACGTTTTAATATTAAAGTTTCAGCTATTGAAGAGGCCCATAATCTTTCAACTATGGACATTAATTCCTTGATGAGTATTTTAAAGAATTTCGAATTGAATTTGAATGAGCAAACGAGGCTTCAAAAGGCTTAACATTGCTTTAAAAGTCGAATCTTCGGACACATGTGTGGATGATGAAGATGAAGCCTTCGAGGAATTAGATGAAAATACTAGTGTAGCTTTACTTGCAAAGAAATATAATTTCATGCTTAGAAAATTTAACAGTGTGTAGGTTAAAGCTAAGGACCAACAAACCAAAATGTCAAGTTTTGTGCCAAGAAAAGTCCCTCCTCTGAACCCAAAAGACACCTTACCTAGACGTGCATCCTTGGAAAAGTCCCGGTCTGATCCAAAGTACATTGAATCCATTCAATGTCACGCTTGTTTTGGTTGGGGTCACTATGCCAATGAATGTGCTAACACATTGTGAAAGGTGGGAAAAAATATGTGGGTGTCTCTTAATGATGGAGAGGAGGAAGGAACGGAGAAAGATGAAAAGGCCGAGCAAGTGGTCATGATGGCCACGGTAGAGGAGTTGCCTTCGACAGAAGGTGTTGCCTCAAGTGTTGTCCCAGAAATGACAACACCTGACACAAACTTGTGTTTTTTTTGGCGAAAGGAGACGGTACTCCCTATATTTTATTAATTAAAAAGAAAATTACAAAACAAGGTGGGGGACATGACAACCTCAACCACCGGAAAGGAAATTACATGAGGCTTGAAGCAAACATAAAAAATAAGGAAGCTAAGGGAAGGGGTCCAGTTCCAAACGGAATGGCCCTTACAAAAATAGGGGATAGGGGGAACCAAAAGCCCTATACAAACTATCTAAACCATAAGC
This sequence comes from Adenophora triphylla var. japonica, assembly GCA_022495995.1. Taxonomy (NCBI): domain Eukaryota; kingdom Viridiplantae; phylum Streptophyta; class Magnoliopsida; order Asterales; family Campanulaceae; genus Adenophora; species Adenophora triphylla. The sequence goes on from JAFEMH010002746.1 coordinate 73,939, forward strand.
CTAGATGCGAATAGAAGGAATACCAGCCTTACCAAGTTTAAATGCTCCTTTGCACCCATCTGGAAGCTCCGAAAAAGAGTAAATATTCAGATTGGACTTCGAGTCCGTTGCCGCATTAGCCAAACCATCCGCAACCCTATTGCCTTCTCGAAGAATATGAGAAACTCGGACATCAATAAACTGCATGAGGTAATGAATCCATTGAATGAGATATCTGATTTCCCACAGTATATGAAAAACCTTGGTTATGATCTTCATTAAAACTTAAGAGTAAACTTCAAGCCAAATGTGAGAAACTCCAAACTCATTTGCAAGAAGAAGACCATCAATGGCAGCCATAGCCTCTGACCACATATTTGTGCACGTACCATAGAAATTGCCATAGGCATACACAAAATTACCTCGAGAGTCTCTAAAAATACCCCCACCCGAAGCCACCCCAGGATTTCCCCTTGAAACTCCATCTGTATTTAACTTCAAATAACCATTAGAAGGCTTTTTCCAACAAACCATGCACAAGCTAGGAGGACGGCAGGGAGGCTGCTGAAGCTTAAAAATGGAGCGGACATGATCATCAAATTGAGAATAAGCAAACTGAAGCTTGAACGCAGCAAGAGTATTTGAAATTTGATCAACTATAGCCTTTATAATAGAGTGCAAGTTTGGTTTCACTCCTTCAAAGACCCATTTATTTCTTTGACCCCAAATATTCCAACATATGATTCCGGGAAGAATGGAAGAGAGCCACTTAATAAACGAGCTAGCTGTTTTATGATTCTCAAACCACCAAGAACAAAGGAGCTGGCGAAGGCTGCCCAGGCGGTATTTAATGCCAATAAGATGACTAAAAGAGGTCCAAACTTGCTGAGCCAACTCACCATGGACGAATAAGTGATCAATGTTTTCAATATGAGGAGAGATACAACACGAGCATTTCGAGGCAAGTTGAATGCCACACCTTTGAATGGCATCTTCTGTAGGCAGGCCGCTATGTAAAGCCCTCCATAACAAAATTGACATTTTAACAGGAAGATGCTTGTGCCAAAGGTAAGAGAAAACCTGACTTTTGGGAGTAGATTGTCTACATTCACGCCAAGCAGAATTTATTGAGAATTTACCCGAGGCCGAAGGACGCCAAATAAGAACATCTTTATGACCCGGAAGAACCACATGCTGAGAGTTGATCAAAGAAGCTAAATGGCTGCCAAAATGCTCTTGGATATAATTAACTCTAGGCAAAGAATTTTCAAACAAAGTAAAAACCTCTGCATGCTCAAAAGGTAACTGAGCTTTCGGCCCATCTAGCCAATTTTCATGGATAGATATATGGCCTTGACAAATTCGCCAGCCCATTCGATCCTCCATCATTTCTTTCACTCCGATCATTCTTCTCCAAACATGAAATGCAAAACTTGTGATAACCGCATCCATCAGATGAGATTCAAAACAATACTTTGCCAACATAAATGATGACCATAAGGATGTTGAACCACGAATTCTCCACCATAATTTCATTGCAAAGGCCGTGGAAATATCTTCAAAACTTCGAAAGCCAAGACCACCTTCACTTTGAGGATAGCACATTTTTTTCCACCCAATCCAATGGCATTTTTTGTTTCCATCTGAACCACTCTAGAAAAAATTCATAATCATCCCTTGCATAGCCGAAATAATACCTTTGGGAGGATCCAAAATAGAAATATAGTAAATGGGAATGGCTTGTAAACGGGATTTAATTAGAGTTACCTTTGCTCCAAAAGAGAGAATCTTCCCTTGCCAAGATTCAAGCCTTGCTTCCATCTTCCGCAACATGGGATGAAAAAGACTAATCTTTTTACTGTCAACATAAATAGGACAACCCAAATATGTTAAGGGGAGAGCCTTTTTTTGAAACCCCATGGCATTCATAATAAGAGAATCCCTTGTGTCATCATTTTTCCCCGTAACAAAACAAGACTTTCCAATACTAACAAGCTGACCCGAAAAAGCTTGATATTGTTCCAAGCATTTCATATGCATGTCAAGATAGTCCTTTGCCCCATTACAGAAGATGATTATGTCATCAGCATAAGAAAGATGAGAAACAAAAGGAGTATTGCTGTTTGTACAGAACTGAAATCTCGTATTTGTTTGGTGAAGGTGATTCAGGCCTCTACTTAGAATTTTTGCTGCAATGATAAACAAGCTAGGAGAAAGAGGATCTCCTTGTCTGAGCCCTCGAGTAGAGTGAAAAAAGCCACAACTCTTGCCATTAACAAGAACAGCCAAAAATGCATCTATAAATCATGTCCACTGTTAGTGTTAGAAAACGTGTGTTGTCCCTTGTGTCACATACCAGTGTTGCCACTGGTGTTGCCACAAGTGTTGCCATTTGGATTTGGCAACACTGAAATAGTTACTGTATTTTTCACAAATAAAACGTGGTAATTAATGAATATATAACAGTAGTTAGTCTGCTTTAGATGAGGTTGAAAAGGTCAGCAGAAGATGCCCAAGCGTGAACTTTGAAATTGAAAAGAAAATTACATATAAACATGTTGTTTATATGTTTAATTAGTGACCAAGTAAAAGAGCTATTGTTTAGCTATACAGGGGGAGCTGAAGATAGAGGTACAAGGCTGCTAGAGCTTGGAGTACAAGGTGGAGAAGTCTAAGAAGACCAAGTCTTCTACAAAAAAGGAAAATAGAGCTAAAATAGAGGAACAACTTCAAGGCTTGTTATCTGATCATTTTGAGTATGCTCCAAGTTTTGGAGGCCTATAAATAGTGCAGTGGATTTTCATTGAAGATCACCCAATTCAGAAAACGCAAATCTGCACAAGAAAAGAATTCTGCTCTCAAGTGTTGCCATTCAGTGTTGGCAACACTCAGTCCGACACTCGAGAATTTCATATAGATTTTTATATTTTTGTGAGGTTTTGAGTGTTTATATTCAGAGAGAGTTCTTCATTTATTGTTCCTTGAGTTAATGATTATCTCTCATTAAGGGAACTTATTGACCTTGTATTGAATTCATATTATATATAGAAAGGTCTTGCCCTTCTGGTACCCATCAAGTTATATATTTATAAAACTTGATAAAAATTATATTCTTGTGTATTGTTATTTACTTCCGCTGCAATTTATATTTATTACTATTTATTTGTTGTTTTTTCGAATTGGTGTCAATTGTGTTGTTATTAGTATTATCAATACTATTGACAACACTTGTGAGTTTCGCCTCACTTCTTCTAAGCCATAGACAATTTCATTTGGTATTAGAGCCTAGCACTTGATATACTAAGTGTTTAGATCCTTTTGTCATGGCTTATGATCCGGCCAACCCTAATCTAAAGAGATTACCAGTTTTAGACGGATCAAATTATGCTTATTGGAAGATTCGCCTACACTCGCATATCAAATCAATTGATCTTCGAGCTTGGCAATCTATTTTAAATGGTTATTCTCTTCCATTACTCCTTCCGGATGAAGATGGTGACGTTCAAGTCAAACCTGAATCCGAATGGACACTTGAAGAAAATAATATTGCTAGTTTCAATGAAAAGGCACTAAATGCCATCTATGAATGGGTTGACATGCATATGTTCAAGCTCATTCAAAATAGTCCCTCTGCAAAAGATGCTTGGGATACTTTACAAAGATTTTGTGAAGGAGATGGTAGTGTTCGAGAAACAAAGCTTAGAGGTCTCACTAGTAAATTTGAAAGATTAAGAATGGGTGAAAACGAAGACATCTCGTCTTATTTTGAAAAGTTGATTGATATTTCAAATGCTTGTCAAGTATTAGGGGAACCTTTTACAAATAAACAAATTGTTTCAAAAGCTATTCGTACTCTTCCCGAACGTTTTAATATTAAAGTTTCAGCTATTGAAGAGGCCCATAATCTTTCAACTATGAACATTAACTCCTTAATGAGCATTTTGAAAAACTTTGAGATGAATCTCAATGAACAAACCGAGGCTTCTAAAGGCAAAAGTATTGCCTTAAAAGTCGAATCTTCGGACACATGTGTGGAGGATGAAGATGAAGCCTTCGAGGAGTTAGATGAAAATACTAGTGTAGCTTTACTTGCAAAGAAATATAACTCCATGCTTAGGAAATTTAACAGTGTGCAGGTAAAAGCTAAGGACCAATCGGCCAAAACACCTAGTTTTGTGCCAAGGAGAGGTCCTCCTCCAAATCAAAAGGATACCCACCTAGGCGTGCATCCTTGGAAAAGATCCGGTCTGATCCTAAATACATTGAATCCATTCAATGTCATGCTTGTTCCGATTGGGGTCACTATGCCAATGAATGTGCTAATACCTTGAGAAAGGCGGGCAAAAATTTGTGGGTATCTCTTAGTGATGGAGAGGAGGAAGGAACGGAGAAAGATGGAAAGGCCGAGCAAGTAGTTATGTTGGCCACGATAGAGGAGCTACCTTCGACAGAAGGTGTTGCCTCAAGTGTTGTCCCAGATATGACAACACTTGACACAACACATGTGTCTTCTTCAGGAAGTGTTGCCTCAAGTGCTGTCCAGAAAATGGCAACACTTGACACGACACTCAGTAGGTATGATTCATTAAATCCTTCTAATGATATATGCTTTCATGGTTCTGTTAACCTTAATACGGATGAGTTATTAGAGGATGAGCTTGACAATTTAGAGCTTATTAATGAATTAAAAAGTCTCTATGAGTCTCTCCTCGTAGAATGGAAAAAGGAGAATAAGATGGTGATTTTCTTGATAAAGGAAAATCATGATCTTAAAGACTCATCGACTCGGCTAGAGGTGCAACTCACTAGGAAAGATTCGGATCTTGATAAACTCAAGGCCAAACTCAACCTAGCCGAATCAACCTTCAAAAAACTCAACGCGAGTTCCTCCAAATTGGATGAGATACTCAACTTGAGTAAGCCTCTTAAAGCTGGTATTGGGTTCCAAGAATCACTAGAAAATATTACTTCTTCCCTTTTTAATGTTGAAACTAAAACTAGTTTTGTAAAAGAGCGTGTTAAGGAAAAAGGTAGTACTTCTAGTGATATTTCTGATCAAATCATTAAGTGTGAATACTGTCACAAACCTGGACATAAAAAATCAGATTGTTTTACTCTTCAAAAGAAAATGTCCAGTTTGCAAGTGTTGCCTCAAGTGTCGCCAAAATCTCAGGGCAACACTCGAGACAACACTGGTGGACAGAAATTCAGATTTTCAAAAAGGGCTTGGTTACCCAAAGAAAAAGTGAAATGCTATGTTGTTTATACTGCTTTGAGGACTAATATTTCAGGTTCATGGTACTTTGATAGTGGTTGTTCTCGTCATATGACGGGAACAAAAATATTCTTGAAAGAATATGAACCTATTCAAGGAGGATATGTGTTTTATGGAGGAGGAGGAAAGAGCAAGATTCTAGGGAAAGGAACACTTGATGTTGCCGAATTCCCTGCCTTAAAGAATGTCTTGCACGTTAATGGATTGGTGGCTAATTTGATTAGCATTAGCCAGTTGTGTGATGACAACTTAGAGGTAAAATTTAAAAAGAATACTTGTGAAGTTTTTGATCATACTAACACTTGTGTTATGACAGGAACCAGATCAAGTGACAATTGCTATGTTGTTGGTGAATAACAAGTATGCAATTCAACCAAGGTTGATGACACACTTTTGTGGCATCAAAAATTGGGACATCTCCATTACATAAATTTGGAGAAACTTTTTAGGTTTGATGCTATTAAAGGAATTCCCAAATTAATTTTTAAAGATAAATCTGTGTGTGGGAATTGCCTTAAATGTAAACAAACTCGTGTTACCCACAGTGTTGTCCAACACCAAGAGCAACACTTTGGAACAACACATTGTTTTCAACTTTTGCACATGGACTTGATGGGTCCAATTGAGGTAGATAGCCTGGGAGGTAAGAGGTATTCTTATGTCATTGTGGATGATTTTTCTAGGTTTACTTGGATCTATTTTTTAAAAGAAAAATCTGAATCTTTTGATAAGTTTAAACTCTTACATTCCAAAATCAAAAATATATTTTGCTTGCCTATTTTTCGTATAAGATCTAATCATGGAAAAGAATTTAATAATATTTCATTTTCCACTTTTTGTGAGAAAAAGGGAATTCACCATGAATTTTCGACCTCTAAAAGGTTCCAACAAAATTGGGTGGTCGAAAAGAAAAATAGGATTTTACTAAAAATGGCCTGTGTCATGATGTTTTTCAAAAGTATTTCAAAAAGATTTTGGGCTGAAGCGTTGAACACGGCTTGTCACATTTCTAATAGAGTTTTATTAAGACCTGGTACAACAATGACACCCTATGAGATTTTGAATGGGAAGAAACCTAATGTTCATTACTTCCATGTTTTTGGGTGTGTTTGTTTCATATTGAATGATCAAAATCATTTAGGTAAATTTAACTCTAAGAGTGACAAGGCCATTTTTCTTGGATATTCTCAAAATTGTCTTGCATTCCGTGTCTATAATTTGAGATTGAGAATCGTTCAAGAGTATAGAAATATTTTGTTTGATGATTTGGCTAGCATTGCAGGTGAATCAGTTGTAGACACTCCTATAATATGGGTTGAACAACTTGAAGAAGTTGCTGGAGAAAGTGTTACCTCAAATGTTGAGTCTGGTGTTGGACCAAGTGTTGTCATTGATACGGCAACACTAGAGACAACACCAGAAATCAGTCCAAGTGCAGAAAATGAAGATGATAAGAACTCCAATGGAGTTAATGATCCAGTGAGGAGGGATCCCCCTTTGAGAATTCAAAAGAATCATCCTATAAGTCAAGTGATCGGGGATTTGAACGATGGGATACAAACAAGACACAAGGAACCGGTAAATTACCGAGACATGGTAAAATATGTTAAGGTAAATCACTTTTGTTTTGTATCTAAACTTGAATCTAAAAGGGTTTTTATTGAATTAAAAGATGAGTTTTTGATTCAAGGTTTTAACCACGAGAGATTTTCTAGTTTGAAAACATCTCTTGGTTTGTGTTTCGTTTAAAAAACTCCTGGATTATTTTGTTGTATATTATGCTTTATTAATTTTTGTTTCTTTTATTATTTAAAAAAATTCTTTTTAGTTTAAACCCAATGGGGGGCATTTACTGACCTTTTTGTTCTAGTATGTGTACATTCTTAAGGTTAATATTTTTTATAAAATACCCCTTTGTGCTTAAAGTGACAAAGTCACTTATATCTCAAAGATTCACTCAATATAATATTCCAGAAGAATATCAACCAGCTAGAAAAATTAGCCAGAGTAATATTAATCTCAATCTAGATTGTATTATAAATAGAGAACAATTAATCGAAGAATGGGATAATGAAATGAGATTAATAATTAAGACAGATGAAAATCCGATTAATGATTTTGATCTAATATATACTCTTGCTAAGTGCAAAACATCTGGAAACGTTAGGCTCTTGCTAGAACAATTAAATGTATCTCTCTTTACTAATGGTACAGGAGAAGATTTTCTAACCCACCTCACAAATGTAATATATACGGTTTTCGTAGGAAAAAACTACTTAACCCAAGGAACCGAAGAAAAAATTAAAAAAGCTGAAGAAGCTAGAAAAAGGTTAGTTAACCTAAAAATATGTGACTTATGTAAATTAGAAAACTTCTACTGTGATTACGAAAAACATTTATTAGAAATACCTATGGAAGAATGGGCCAAGTTCGTTGAGGACTTTATAAGAAAAATACCTTTTGCAGGAAAAGAAGTACTACCAGAATATTTACAAGCAAATGATATAATGAAAGGCATCCTAGCATATGCAAAATTACTTGTAAACAAATTCATGGAAAAACATTGTGAAGAAATAAAAATAAAGAAAGCTATGAAAAGCACATTTAATAAATGTTGTTCAAACTTTCCTCATCCTAGTAATATGTATGGTTGTGATGGAAAAAGCAACAAATATAAAAACAAGTACAAGAAAATAAAAAGAAAATATAGACTTAAAAAGCCAAAAAGATGGAATAACTCTTACAAAAATAAGAGACCTTATAAGAAGTTCTTTAAAAAGAATCCAAGGTACCAAAAGAAAGATCTTGAACAAAAACCTCAAACAAAAGATGACCCAAAGGTCGATGACAAAAGTAAGTTTTGTCCACAAGGAAAAACTACATGCCGCTGCTGGATCTGCAATGAAATAGGACATTATGCCAGAGATTGTAAAAATAATAATAGTTATAACAAAGTTCTAGAGGAATTACAAAAATATGAATTAGAACCCCTATTTAGTGATGAAGAAATCTCCGAAGGAGAAGAAGTTTGGGAACTAACGTCAGAAGATGATGAATCTGAGACAGAGGATTCAGAATAACTTATCAAGTCAAATTATCCCTTGGGAAGAAGAAGAGGAAGATAATACCGTCTGGGAGACAGAAAAGAATTGCATTCTAGATAATACTAATGATAATATTATGTCCTTAGGAAAAACAAATCCAAATAGTATTTACATAAAAGGATACTTTTATTTCAAAGGATACAAAAAATATTCCCTAGATATGTATATAGATACAGGAGCCAGTATGTGTACTGCAAATAAATTAGTTATACCAAAAGAATTTTGGGTACAAACTAAAAGTCCTATAAGGGCTAGAATAGCAAATGATGAAATAATGACTATGGATAAAGTAGCAGAACAAATACAGGTACAAATAAGTGGAGTTACTTTCGTAATTCCCACATTATATCAAGTAGAAACTACAGGAGACATTACACTAGGAAATAACTTCTGTAGACTTTATGAGCCTTTTGCTCAATATAAAGACACTATAACTTTTCACAAAAAAGATATAGCAATCAGCATTAAGAAAATAAATAAAGCCTATTTTCATGGTCAAGAAGGATTTTTATCAAGCAAAAAACTAGGAACAACACTTCCAACACCTAACCCTGAAAATATTACACCTATCACTGATCCTGATAGTTATAATATTTCCACTCTTGTAGAGGGGGAAGTAGAGGAAAACCCTCTCGAACAAATTTACTCACTACAAAACATAGAAAATCTGCTTGACAAAGTATGTTCTGAACACCCTTTAGATGAAAGAATTAATAAAAGCAAATTTACAGCTCACATAGAATTATTAGACTCTAACAAAATCATAAAAACAAAGCCTATGCAATACTCTCCACAAGACCGAGAAGAGTTTAGAAAACAAATTGATGAACTATTAGAATTAAAAGTAATAAGAAAGACTAAGAGTCCTCACTTCTCTCCAGCATTCATGGTAAACAAATACTCAGAACAAAAAAGAGGAAAAAAGAGAATGGTTGTAAATTACAAAATGCTAAATGACCATACCAAAGGAGATGGATATCTTCTACCCAATAAAGAACAATTACTTCAAAGAATTGGAGGAAAAAATTATTATAGCAGCTTTGACTGCAAGTCAGGCTTTTGGCAAGTAAGACTAACAGAAAGCTCTATTGAACTTACTGCATTTACATGCCCTCAGGGACACTTTGAATGGATAGTTATGCCATTTGGCTTAAAACAAGCACCCTCTATATTTCAAAGACATATGGATGAAAGTCTCTCAAACGACTTCTCTAATTACTGTGCCGTGTACGTAGATGATATTATTGTCTTTTCTGAAACAGAAAAACAACACGAAGAACACGTCACTAATGTCTTACAAAGATGTATAGACTATGGTATAGTCTTAAGCAAAAAGAAGGCCCAACTATGCAAGGCCCAAATAAACTTTCTTGGGCTCACTATTGACCGAGGAAAACTCATCTTACAAAAACATATAGGAGTCCACATTAGTGAATTCCCAGACCAACTACAAGATAGAAAAACAGTAGAAGATTTCTTGGACTACTTAATTATATTTCAGGATATTATCCAAAAATTGCTAGCCTTAGACATCCATTACAAATAAAACTAAAAAAGGAAATAAAATGGTCTTGGACTGACCAAGATACGGAAACTGTAAGAAAAATCAAAGGGCAAGTAAAAACTCTCCCTGACCTTTATAATCCAAGTCCTGAAGATAAACCCATTATTGAATGCGATGCATCTGATCTATACTGGGGAGGAGTATTAAAGGCACTCACTCCAAATAATCAAGAATTAATATGTAGATATTCATCTGGGACATTTAAGCCAGCTGAAACTAGATACCATAGTAATGAAAAAGAGATTCTTTCTCTAATAAAAACCATTAAAGCCTTTAAAGTATACTTACTCCCATATAAATTTCTGGTTAGAACTGATAATAAAAACGTATCTTATTTTATAAGAACAACTATTAGAGGAGATTACAAACAAGCCAGACTGGTAAGATGGCAACAATGGTTAAATTATTATGACTTTGAAATAGAACATATATCTGGAACAAAAAATGTACTCGCTGACATTATGACAAGAGAATTTGCAGGTTCCAAGAACAGCTGAGCTGAGATGAGCACAAAAGAAGACATAGAAGACCAGATATTACAATTGAAAGGAGAAATCCTAGAAAAAGAGACACAATTGAGGAAACTCGAACGTATATATGGTAAGATGAAAGAAGGAGACCTAACTCCAAACAGTGTAACATCCTCTATATGCAACGAGGATAATGTATCCCATAGTAAGGGAACTTGCAAAAGCAAGAACTTAGAGACAACAGTCTCAAAATCTCCTATAGAGATTAATATGGCTCATAGTAAGAGCTTAATAACACCTCTTGAAGGTATATTTCGTTCAAAAGAACATCCGACACAGTCTTCGGAAAATAAGACTACAGGGAAATCTCTTTTTCTCCCCAAACCAAAAAGAGTCTCTAAATATTATGTACTCTATTCAGGCCCTACCCAAGGTATCTCTGCCGAATGGGCAAAGATTGCTCCTTTAATATCAAATAATCATCACCAGTCTTTCAGTGACCCAGAAGAAGCTCAAAGAGCCTTTTTTAATTACAGAAAAACATTGACCCTCAATGACCAAAAAACATATAGCCAAATGATTCAGTCAAAACCTTTGACCAATATCAAAACACCAGTGTTAACTCCCAAAGCCCGTAACCAAGGTCACAAGTTCCGTAAAACCATAAGAAACGAGGATTAATAGATCCAAGATGATCCTTCATGAGGAAATTAGTTCCATTAATAAAGAAAGGTATTTTCATTATTTTAATATGGCAGAAGCCTCTGACGAAGATAAAGAACAGTGTTTCTTCACCATTGATAAGAAAAGAATTTCTTTATATGCCTTTTTTGAAAAAGCCAAGCCAGAAATGGTTAAAGAGGTCTACGACTGTGGACTATTACATATGGTTTATCCAAGTAATAATTTAATTGAATTAAGCTTGTTACCAAAGCCAATCTTTCATGCAATAAAGAATTTCCGAACAAAAGTTGTTGGTGCCGGAGATCGAGACATCTATGTCAAAATAACTAGCTCTTTGCTAGATTGGGATGAAGAAGAATATTTCCTTCCATATCATTGGATCGAAGTGGGATTATCAATAAAAGATGTAAGGTACGAAATGCCTCAAGCAAGGAAAATCACTGAAGATGTAGAAGAATTAACAAAAGCCTTAAGGCCATCAAGATTAAGGAATGTATATACGAAATATACTGAGATTTTCTCAGATAGCAAAAAGAGAGTAAATTACTGTAATGAAAAGGTTGTAGTAATATCCAATTTCTCAAATGTAATAACTCCTAATGAACTGGAGAACATAGCCACAAATGAAGCAAGCTTCCTAGATGGAAAACTCAAAGTTTCGGAGCAAACAAGAAGACAATGGTGCTTGGTATCTCCACCAGACCATATGTGCGATTATTGCATCAACAATAGTCAAGAAAGGCGGAAAGCTAAAGATAATGACTCAAATTCCACTGACTCATTCTATGGAGAAGAGATGTAGACAGATTTGTCACAAAGCGTCGGCTGAAGATAATCTTTAATATGTAAAGTATTGTAAGAGGCCTACGTGCCTACTTTTTCTGGCCTACGTGCCTACCTTTTCTTTTAAAACTTACGCGTCTACTTTACTTTCCTGTCGGGCATCTTATCTTGCCTTTTATTTTATGTTTAAGTCCGTAGCTTGAAATCCGCCGTCCTTCACTTATAAAAGGAGGCTTTGTAGATTGTATTAAGGGAGCGAAAATGAATTGAGAAGTTTTTCTCTTAAACATCATTGTTCAAGTGTTAGAAAGTTTTCTACACATAAAAAAGTGAGAAGTGCAATCCGCGGGCAGTCATACACTGTGGCAAAGAGGCAATTCGAAGTTTTACAATTATCCAAACCTACCCAGGTAATTTACTTATCCAAAAATGCTTTGGACAAATAGAAATCTAAATAATATAGAATATCTTAATTATTTAATAAAAAGTATGTATGATACTGAAGAAATTATAATAAAATATAATACCAGTCCGCTTGCTATGCAACTCGTAATTTATAATTTTGAAGAATATCTTCAATATGAAGGAATATATATAAATCAAAGGAAAATAGCCAAAGGATATTTAAGGAGATCTATTCAGATCCTAAAGAAACATCTACCTCCTGGAATGAAAATCTCTACGAAATATCTTTCTTACTTATTATAAAGATTTTATCTATAGTTGTGTTTTACTTTATCTGTCTATAAAATGTGTTCTTGGAAACGTTTTCACCCAAACAATATAGAATACTTAGAATTTATGAGAAAATATATGAAGGTTAACATTTATCTCACTGAGAAGTATGGATTTAGTGAACATATGACTAGATCAATTATTAAAAATTTTGAAGAATATATATCATGCGATTGCGTTTATATCCACCAAAAAAGAGAAGCTAGGAGTTTTCTTCAACAAACTCAACGATTTTATAACAAATACTCCCAAACAGATTCAAATATTTTATGAAAAATAACAAAAACAAACTTCGAAGTGAACTTCGTAACAAAAACTATAAAGAAAGTCGTAAGAAATATTTTTTTTATTTCTTATTTTTGTTTTTGTTAATTAAATTTTAAATTTCCAAAAGTCTATTTCCTTATATTTAGAGTTTGTGAAATTTAAAAGGTTTTTAGCAAAAATATTTATTTTTTGTCTAACTAATTGTAATTTAGAAATATCTATTTTTTTAAAATTCATCTCTTTGAATTTTGAAAAACACAATTTTATGGATATTGCTAAAATTATTTTTAGTTATTATATATTTAAAAATAAAAAAAAAATTAAAAAAAATTAAAAAAATTAAAAAAAAAATTAAAAAATGGCCGGATAACAGTGTTGGAGTTTGTTGAGATAAGGAATAATTTTGTGTTTTGAAAATGTCAAATCACCCATTATTTCTCTATATTCATCCCTTAAATTTCTCACCCTCCTAAAACCCTTTTCCTCACTGTCTCCTCTCTCTAAATCCCTCTGTTTACTTCGTCTCCTTCCTATAATTCGCCTTGGTTAGTAGCCCATCAAAATCCTCTCAAATTTGTCTCCCATGGAAGTTTCTCCTATAACCCCCTCAAGTGTTGTCTCAAATGTCGCCATTTCTATGGAGACATCACTCTCGGCAACACTTTCCGCAAACACCAATCCTTGGCTTGGTTGTGTTAATTCCCCTCCTACTCCTGTTTCAATTACTCTCTATGCAAGCTCTATGTCAATAGCCCACTCCAGCTCATCGAATCATTCAGTATACTACTTTCTTCACAAAAAGGGGGAGAGTGGTCACTAGTGATGTTGATGATAGTGATTCGTATTAAGCATCATATATTCCCGGCAATGCCAAGTGATAATTTATGAATATGGCTGAAATATATGTGTTGAATGGGAGATTGAGATAGTGATCCTATTAATGTTAGATGTTGGAAAAATGTTACAACATTGATTTTATTTTTGAATAAAATCTTACATTAAATGGAAGTTTATTGTTAAGGGGGAGATTGTAAGGGTGATCCTATTAATGTTAGATGTTGGGAAAATGTTACAACATTGATTTTATTTTTGAATAAAATTTTACATTAAAGGGAAGTTTATTATTAAGGAGAAGATCTATGTAAAGGGGAGATATATTGTTATAAATATGACTAACTATGTATGCAGGTACATCACGTTGTATTTTGTGAAGAAATACGTAACTAAGGGGGAGATTGTTAGTGTTAGAAAACGTGTGTTGTCCCTTGTGTCACATACCAGTGTTGCCACTGGTGTTGCCACAAGTGTTGCCATTTGAATTTGGCAACACTGAAATAGTTACAGTGTTTTTCACAAATAAAAACGTGGTAATTAATGAATATATAACAGTAGTTAGTCTGCTTTAGATGAGGTTGAAAAGGTCAGCAGAAGATGCCCAGGCGTGAACTTTGAAATTGAAGAGAAAATTACATATAAACATGTTGTTTATATGTTTAATTAGTGACCAAGTAAAAGAGCTATTGTTTAGCTATTCAGGGGGAGCTGAAGATAGAGGTACAAGGCTGCTACAGCTTGGAGTACAAGGTGGAGAAGCCTAAGAAGACCAAGTCTTCTACAAAAAAGGAAAATAGAGCTAAAATAGAGGAACAACTTCAAGGCTTGTTATCTGATCATTTTGAGTAGGCTCCAAGTTTTGGAGGCCTATAAATAGTGCAGTGGATCTTCATTGAAGATCACCCAATTTAGAAAACGCAAAACTGCACAAGAAAAAAATTTTGCTCTCAAGTGTTGCCATTCAGTGTTGGCAACACTCAGTCCGACACTCGAAATTTTCATATAGATTTTTATATTTTTGTGAGGTTTTGAGTGTTTATATTCAGAGAGAGTTCTTCATTTATTGTTCCTTGAGTTAATGATTATCTCTCATTAAGGGAACTTATTGACCTTGTATTGAATTCATATTATATATAGAAAGGTCTTGCCCTCCTGGCACCCATCAAGTTATATATTTATATAACTTGATAAAAATTATATTCTTGTGTATTGTTATTTACTTCCGCTGCAATTTATATTTATTACTATTGATTTGTTGTTTTTTCAAATTGGTGTCAATTGTGTTGTTATTAGTATTATCAATACTATTGACAACACTTATGAGTTTCGCCTCACTTCTTCTAAGCCATAGACAATTTCATCCACAAATTGAATATCGAAGCCGAACTTTTTAAGCACCTTTATCAAAGAAACCCAAGAAAGCCTATCATAAGCTTTAGCCATATCCAGCTTAATAGCAATATTAGTCCCTCGAACTTTCTTTTTAATAGATTGCATTACTTCTTGAGTCAATAAAATATTTACATGAATAACCCTTCCTTTGACAAAGCCACTTTGATTAGAAGAAATAATACGAGGAAAAACTTGACCAAGCCTGCAAGTTAAAATCTTTGTAATTATCTTGTTAGAAAAATTACAAAGACTTATGGGCCGAAGATCAGAAAAGGTGGACGGAGAATCAACTTTCGGAATCGTGACAATCAAAGTGCTTGTCAAATTTCTGGGCATTTCGAAACCAGCAAAAAATTCTTTAACAGCACGGTAGAAATCATCTTTGATAATATCCCAGCAAGCAATATAAAAAGCCTCAGTAAATCCATCCGGACCAGCAGCGCTTTGCCCATTCATACCTTTAATGACCTCATAAACTTCATCTATCGAAGGAGTAGCAATGAGACTATTATTCTCCTCAGCCGTGATTATAGAAGGGATTAAATTGAGGAGATGATCATTATCATTAGGCTGCCCAGCCTCTACCTTAGCCGTAAGCTGATCTTCATAGTAATCAGCCGCTTCTTTTTGGATATCATCCTTATTTGTGAGCAAAATCCCTTGTCTATTTCTTATTCGATGTAAGAATAATTTTTGCCTCTTCTTTTTGACATAGGAATGAAAGAATTTAGTATTACGATCCCCTTCCTTAATCCATTTAATATTGGCCTTTTATCTCCAAAAAGAATCCTCAACATCAAGAGCTTTTTGTAAATGAGCTTGGGCTAAAATGAGAGCAGCCCTATTATCCTCCGTAGGATTATTCTCCACCACCTGCTCATTAAATAAAACCTCATCTTCAACCTGAACAACTTGCTGATCAACTCTACCAAAAACTTCCTAGTTCCAAATAGATAAAACTTTACGCAAACGAGCCAGCTTCTTAGCGAAAGCAACCATAGGCCGACCATCAATCCGAATCTTCCAAGAATCATGGACAATATTATCAAAACCAGAATGCATCAGCCAAGCATTGATAAATCGAAAGGAGCCTTTAATCAATTCAGCCTCAATGTGAACCGAAATAAGAACCGGAGCATGATCAGAGCAAGTTTGATTCAGATGAGTAACTGTGGTACTATGAAACAATTGCAGCCACTGATCCATTATATAGAGCTCTGTCAATACATTGCATAATAGAATTTCGACCCAATCTTTTATTCCACCAACTATACTTCGAGCCAATAAACCCCGCATCAATAAGAGAAGCAACCTGAATAGTATCTGAAAATTCAGCCACTATGTTAGATTTAATGCTGCAGCCCCCAAGCTTTTCGGATTGGTCAAGCACTACATTAAAATCCCCAACAACCATCCAAGCCATGTTCATGGAACTAATGTCAATGAGGTCATCCCATAAAGCCCTTCTATCAAATTTATTACATCTAGCATGAACACAGGTTAGGAGAATAGGATTATGCTAAAGCACATGAGAGACCTGAACCGTAAGAGCTTGATCCGAGTCTTGATACATATTTCAATTCAAACCATGTCTCCAAATAATCCAAATACACCTAGAATCATTCGAAAACCTCCTGTACAGTTTAATTTTCTAACAAAAACCTCCAGCATGTCACGATTTTTCTTAGGCTCATAAATGGAAATAAGAGAAACCCCATGAATACGGAATAACTTCTTAATACGACGAACAGTGGCAGAGTTAGCAATGCCACGGATATTCCAGCTAATAAAAGCAACCATTGAGAAACAATTAAAAAAAGATAAGAGAGCTCACTTTAGAGAGAATTAAGAGGGAGGAGAAGCTGATTTGCTTCGATGTTTTCGAGATGTAACTTTGATGAAACCATCTTCATCCATAATCTTGTTTGAAGTTGCAAAAGGCGTAGACCCCGCCTTATCAGTAACAAAAGACTCCATCTTTGGAGGTGCTCTAGGGGATAAATTCATTGCATCAATGACATTAGGCTCCGTCTCCTGAATACCAATGGGAATAACATCAACCACATCTGAATTTCCTCCGCCAACTGCGTTCTTTGCAGTCCTCTCTTTATGAAATTTCACCTTTCGAAGAATAGCATCAGTATCATTGTTTCCATTGGGGTTTTCATCCAAAGGACTTCATTACCCTTTTGAATTACTTCCTTGCAAGCATTTAATAAAGCCTTATTTACCTCATCTGATAGATGTTGTCCTCTCTTTGCCAACTTAGGGAATGTCACCTTTGGAGGCATATCATTCAGCTTGCCATCACCATTGACGTCAATGATTTCAGGGCCGTCCACCACACCATCAATTTTAGTACCACTGTAAAAGTTCTGATTCCCATTAGCAATAACAAGCTTGTATACAACCTTAATACCATTATCATTGATGGTCTTCTTTGGAACCTCCTCCATGGCCTTTTCTGTGACAATTTCTTCTTTGGCTTTCCCAAGCTATGATTACACCTTTTACACTCATCAATATCATGCCCAAACATAAAGCAATGCTTGTAATATTTGGGAATATTATCATAATCCACCTTTTGAAAGAAACTAGGCCAAGCATCTCCACATTCAACAAAGAGTTCTTTAGGAAGCTTTTTGAGGACATCAATCTGAACCAATACCTTGGCTGTACTAGGCCTCGATAGTTCAGCCGTTGCTTTATCCAATGATAGAGGAGTACCAATCATCTTTGCCAACACAAAAATAACATGTTTTTTGATTAGGTGAACTGGAAGGCCAGGAAACCCTACCCACACAGCCATAATAGAAGATTCTTATTCCGGCCTCCATGCAGGAGTCCATGCAAGCGTACGCATTGGATATTTACTGACATACCAGACATTTTTCATAAACAATCTCTGATAATCCACCTCGGTATATAACTGAATAAGCAGATGATGCGCATCAAGATGACCCAATTTATATTGGCCCTTCAATTGAAATTTGGCAAAAGCCATTCTGGTGTCCTCCATTGAAGGACGACCATGCACAAACTTTCCAACAAGAGTATATTTAAAAGGTTTAGCGAAATCATTAATCAAATCATTAGAAAGCTTAATCGAAGGTGTACCTTTGTGATTTCCCATAGGGATAGCAGGTATGATTCTTTAAATGATATTTGCTTGCATGGTTCTGTTGGTTTAAATTCAGAGGAGTCTATAGAGGATGAATTTGATAAATATGAACTCATTCATGAATTAAAAAACCTCTATAAGTCTCTCCTTGTAGAATGGAAAAAGGAGAACAAGATGGTGGTTTTCTTGAAAAAGGAAAATCACGATCTTAAAAACTCGTTGACTCGGCTAGAGGTTCAACTCAGTAGGAGAGATTTGAATCTTGATAAACTCAAGGCCAAACTCAACCTAGCCGAATCCACCTTCAAAAAACTCAATACGAGTTCATCTATATTGGATGAGATACTCAACTTGAGTAAGCCTCTTAAAGCTGGTCTTGGGTTCCAAGAATCACTCGAAAATATTACCTCTTACTTCTTTGATGTTGAAACTAAAAATCGTTTTATAAAAGAACAAGTCAAGGAAAAGGGTAGTACTTCGAGTGATACATCTGATCAATCCATTGAGTGTGAATACTGTCACAGACCTGGACATAAAAAAATTAGATTGCTTTATTCTTCAAAAGAAAATGTCCAGTCTACAAGTGTTGCCTCAAGTGTCGCCAAATTCTCAGGGCAACACTCAAGACAACACTGGTGAACAGTGTAGCGTTGTGAGAAAGAAATTCTGGTTCTTTTTATTTTTTATGAGTCGCCACCTATATTATTCGATTGGAAACATAGGAAAACTATTTTGAAAGAGATTTGGGTTCGGGGCTTAGGTTATGAAATGGGTAGGTTTAGAAGGCATCCATTTCACCCAATCCGGAGATCGGTCTTGCTAAAGAAAAGAGAGGTTTTCAATCTTTTTAATAAAATAATTAAAGAAGAACAAATAAACCCTAATCAATTTCTTGATTAGGAATGTCAGATTGTATGCTTCGAGATCGCCTTCATTGACTGAAGGGACTCTAGGCTAATCCTTTTGATGGGATTACACTACTCTAAAATCAATAGAGAGGTTGAGAAGAGAAACGAAAGTTTAAAGGATGATTACCTTTTGAGGAGAGATTCGGACAGAGTTTCGACTCAAGTTTAGAGTCGAACCTTGATTCGGACAGAGCTTCGCCTCGATCCTTGACTTGGATCTTGATACGGACGGAGCTTCACTTTGGTCCTTTGATTCGGGCTTCGATGTTCGTCAATCAACGTGGTTGAAGGACGAATTTAGGAGTTGTTTGTGATTGATTTGAAGGAGTCTTTCGTGGAAAGAAACCAACAAATTTGTGTGTGTTGTGTGTTTTCTTGATCAAGGATCAGAATTGTCGACCTCCGAAACACTGAAAGTCATCCAGTATTTATAGGAGGTTGGAGAGGTGAAGGTGGAGAGGTAAAATCCCCTAGGAAGGCTCCAGAACTCAGTTCTGATTGGATACCAGAATTGATAAGGTTTTATCCAAAAAGAGAGTTTGAAACGGAGAAGGAGAGTGATTTCTGCACATCTTGTCGAGGGGATATCTCGCGCGAGATATGATATCTCGTGCGAGATAACTAGTCTGATGACCATTTTGTCCTCTTCAGTTATTCCGTTAGTCAGTTAGGTCCAAAACTAACGAGGTTAGTTAGAAACTTAACGAAACATGACGAAACTGATATGCTTTCATCAAAACATAAAAGAGAGATGAAGAGTAGTGTAATCATGTAATTATGAGTTCAGAATGGGGTGTCTACAGAGCCCCTCGGCGACAGGTCTTATGAAAGAAGAAGTGTCGTCGATAGAAAAGACATCATTCTGAACACTGGGATGGTCGTGCCGCACGGCTGCCTACGTATCTCTATCGGAGAATCAGACCAAAACGTAGTTCGACTCCAAAACACGTTGCTTTAAGTATTTTGAAAATCATTTTTTTGAAAATCGAGGAGATTTTATTTTTGAAAAGGCAAATCCATACTGAGGAATCAAATCCTGACCCAATTCTGAATATACCTGTTTGTCTGAAGTGAGGTGACGATCTTGGCGATTTAAGACCGGGCTTTTGTTAAGGTGACGATTCTGGCGATTCAAGACCGAGCTTTTGTTGAGTAGTACTCGACATACTACTTTTAGATGCTTGACACACCTACTTGGTGACGATCCTGGCGATTCAAGACCGAGCTTTTGTTGAGTAGTACTTGACATACTACTTGTAGATGCTTGACACACCTACATGGTGACGATCCTGGCGATTCAAGACCGAGCTTTTGTTGAGTAGTACTCGACATACTACTTGTAGATGCTTGACACACCTACTTGGTAACGATCCTCCTGTAAGGGCGCTGAATCGGGCTTTTGATGGTGAGTACTTGACATACTTACCCTAGATGCTTGACACATCTATTTGATGACGATCCACCTGTAAAGGCGCTGAATCGGGCTTTTTTTGTTGGTGAGTACTTGACATACTTACCCTAGATGCTTGACACATCTATTTGATGACGATCCACCTGTAAGGGCGCTGAATCGGGATTTTTTTTTGTTGAAATATGCTTGACGCATGGCACTTGACGTGATGGATGCTTGACGCGATGGTTGCTTGACGCAATGGTTGCTTGACGCAATGGATGCTTGACGCTTTAAGAGATGCTCGACGCACTTAATTGGATGCATAGAAAGGCATATGGTAGGAAAAAATCCAAACACTCAACATGTTTGATCTGAAAGTAAGCACTTGACGTGCTTTTATGTACTTTAATTCCTGCAAGAGGGTTAGTGAAAGCATTGCATAACAACAGATATTCACTTAAGCATTTGTTTGTTCAAGACGATCAATGTGCACTCGACTCCGAGAATCAGCGGGGAGAATGAGTTCTATTATGTGAGAATTGAAAATCGTTTGTGATTTAAATTTTGGTTTTGAAGACCAACTCGTGAGGTCCATCTAAAGATCGAATGAGACAATCGTCTAATAGGATTCCGTTGAGATAACTTAAGTTCAACACTAAGGATACTTCGAGGATTTTTTGTTGTCGTAGGACTTTTCCATCTTCAAGCCCCAAGTTGCTCATGTGATGATCATTGACTGAACAAAGTTTAAACCACTCAAATGGCTTTTGCCATGTAGAACTTGTGCTGCCTACTCCAAAGCACGCATTTTCCAAGGCTTTTCTTACACTAAGCTCCAAGACTTCTTGTATGTTATAGATGACTTCGTGAACATGCTTGTGAGGCTGCGCGAATTGAAGAAGGATCCCCTCCTTTTTCCCTTTGATTTTTTTTTTGTGACGCTCCCTGGTTTTTGCCTAGACCGCCCTTTCGGGTTTTCAATCTAGCGGGCATCTCTTTTGCGTCTTTTGTTTTTGTGCTCTAACTTTTGCCTAGGCCGCTCTTTACGAGTTTTCAACCTAGCGAGTCATTTTTTTTTTTTGAAAAGTATGTTTACTCGAAGGGGACTCAGTTGGAAGAATCTCATTAAGGAGAAAGATGAGATCTCAAGTTTAGTTGAGGAGAGACGGACTCTACTTTTGGAAGGTGACCCAAGCATTGACTCTTTTGGGGAATAATATTCTCTAATGATGAGAGTGAGAAGCGAAGAGGAAAGCCCCTAATGCAGATTTGATTACTCTTGAGAGTTTGAGTAGAGATTGACTGGGGGAGGAAAGGTTCGGAAGCCCCAGTTTTGATGCTTGGATTTCAAGAGTGTGTATGAGAATGGCTAAGAGGAAGCCCGTAGACTTAACAAAGAACGCTACATGGCTCTAAGGTCTAGAAAAGTTGTTCTACTTTTAATGGACCTTGTATCATCTAGAAATTTCTTAACGAATTTGAAAAGAAAGCCAATCATTAGTATGAATTAAGGCTAAACATTTCTCTTTATGGATTGATGTTGAAAGTCTTCTTCATTTGCGTTGCCATTCGGGCTTCATTGTAAGAGGATGTTGAGGGATCCTCTTTTCTTCATTGATATCACTTGACTCTTCTTCTTTGTGGGAGAGTCCTTCTTGCCTTTGTTGAAATCCCATCTTCGTTGTGGGGCGATGAAGGCTTGAGAGTTTTTTCTTCTTTTTTTTTTTTTTTTTTTTTTTTTGATGCTCTAATTTTTGCCTAGGAGGAATTGAGGAGTTTCGACCTAGCGAGCTTTTTATTTATTTTTGTACTCTCAAAGCCTTGAATTGAGTAGCCCCACTCTTCTTGGGATGAATGTTGTTAGCAGCGCCTTTGGCTTCCTTCGTTTGTTGATCTTCGACTTTCAACAGGAGTAATATTTAGCCTTAAGCCTTCTAATGATAGTTTTCATTTCAAACTTGTTTAGATGTTTCTATTTTTCGTGATGATTTAAGGAATGAGTGTCCACTACTCATAAAGAAAAACAACTCTTGGGAAAGTGTTTAGGATAAAGAGATAACTTTTATTGATAAGGAAATTCGAAACAGACTCGATAGTTTACTTGACACAAACTAGAGAGGATAGAGATGGACTAGAATGACAGAATGACTCTTCGAGAACATACTAGAAAGTTTACCTAATCTATATATTTTTTTTCTCTTTTTTTTTTTCAAAGGAAAAAGGGAGAGGACGATCGGAGCCCCAAGGTGGTGATGCTTCAGTTGATCTTGCCGGCTTCATATAAGTCTTGGATGGCATCCCTCAAATTGTAGCAATTGTTGGTGTCATGACCACTAAACTGATGGTAATCACAAAATTTGTCGTGGTCCCAATCTTCTCTCATTTTCTTAGGATGATAGTCTTCCATTGGCTTCAATTTTCCTTGGCCTACTAGATCATCGAACATTTCCTTAAGAGTAGCCCCACCAAAATCATGATAGGTACGACCGGTGCTCCCCTTTATTGGACGATTCTCCTTTTCTGAATTCTTTCTAAGAAGGATCAATTCATCAACTCTAAGGCCCGATTTATGGAGTTCGAGGAAACTAGGGAAGTAATTGCCGGCAAGCTTCTCTTGGTACTCTTCGCGGAGACATTGAAGTAGGATATGAATTTGTTCGTCTAGGCTTGGCCTATCAACGATTTCAGTCAGTTTGGTCCTCCATCTTTTAACAAAATCGGCGAATGACTCATTTTGTTGTTGCTTAGTTTGCTCAAGGTCTCTCCTAGTAGTGCGATAGGTAGTGTTGTCCTCAAATTGTTCTTGGTAGGCACGACTGGCAAGTGGCCAATCAAGCCTTGTGGAGAGTGGAAGAGTCATGTACCAATCTCTAGCGGCACCATCGAGGGTTTGAGGGAAGCATTGAACTAGCAAGTTGTCATCGACACCCATAGGTAGCATGGCCCAAGAGTAGGTTTCCAAATGAGCTTTAGGGCAAGTAGAACCATTGAATTTTGCAATGTCGGGTGTCTTGTACTTTCTAGGAAGCTTTGACATGGATTGACGAAGGGTGTCATAGTCAATAGAGAGCGAGGCTCCCTTACTCACATCGAGGGATGCAAGTTTCTTTTCTAGCATTGCCATGGTAAGGGGTTCGTCCTTGCTTTCTTTCTTGGAAGCATAACTCTCATTGTCAGAGGAGGAAGATGATGAGCTAGGCTCATACACCTTTTTCTTGTGTTTGTGATGGTTTTTAGCCTTCTTAGTGTATGATACTTCATCATCGGAAGAAGTCTCATTCTCTTTCTTCTTTGAGCTTAATTCGGCCAATTGTAGTTTCATGGCTTGGAGTTCGTCAACCATGGCTTTCATTTCCCCGGCTTGGATTCTCCTTTCAAGTTCTAATCGAGCCTCCATTTCATCGGCTTGGGCTTGTAGCAATTCTTCATATCGAATCCTTTGATCCTCAATTTCCTTCTTGAGTGCTTCAGAACTCATCATGTCGAAAAGAAATTGAGATGCTACCGTTGGAGAGGTAAGGGAGCTTGACGACCTTAGAGATGAACTCGAGATATCCTAACGAAACGTCTTTTCGAATATTAGCCCCAAATGATCCTAGATGGAGAAAAGGATGATGGTTAAAATTACCTCACGAGTGATTTTTTGAAGTTTTATTTTTATTAGAGACGGGGTTTTGACTCAAGGAGGGAGCGCACATTGACTATCAATCACAAACACAGATTCTGCAAATAATATCTCGCGCGAGACGGGGTAATCTCGCACGAGATAACCATCCGGAAAGATGGATTTTCCTCTTTTTATTTCCTAAATTCATGGTCGGACGGACAAAGATTCGTTTTCTATCTAGCATCCTAGGTAAATCTTGAAGGCGTAAATAATTCGAACCAAACCTAGGGACTCGGTAATTAACCATTCTTTGTAAAGTAAAGCCACGTAAAATTGACCGGAAGGATTTTTTTTTTCTTTAAAGGGACTTTCGAAAGGGTCATTCCGAAGGGACATTTCCGAAGGGACTTTTTCTTTTTCCGAAGGGACTTTTCCGAATCCTTTCTCGATAGTCAATTTTACATTAACTTTATTTTTGTCAAAGACAAGAAAGATTATCAAGTCAAAACCGACCGGTCACGGAGTGTTCCTAGAAAGACAATCTATATGAAAATGTGGCGATGCAGGGCTGGAAGGCTAGGCTCCCCGCGATATGACAATCTAGGTGGATTGAATACGCGGAGTGGGATGATCCAACTTCGGAGAGACCGGCGACTAGGTGGTTACCGTCATCCGTCCTTAGTGTGGGTCCCGGGTTTATAGAGGGTATGTAGTGCAATGACAGATATAAATGAGTGCGCGTGTGTGAGAGTCAATCTAGGTGATGGAGTAAAATAGAAAGTTTTTTTTTGAAAACTAAAAGAAAAAACAGATAGTGGCCGCACCAAGTGGTTGCCTACGTTTCTCCCAAATTAGGAAGACTCAGGCCGTCGTAGTTCCACATAAAGAGAGAGAAAGAGAGATAAATAATTCAATTTACACCTCCCGAATCCCCAATGGACCGGACTTTAATTAAATAAAACTCAATCGCACGCAGTTCATAAATAATAATCAATTATTTAAATGAAATAAAGATTCGAGTTCTACACCTTAAGGGAGGCCTTAAGATGTGGGAACTCTGCAGATAATGAATTCTGGGATCCCCCCTTGCATGTTCGGCTCTCGTCTTGGACTATGAGATGAACGGGAAAAACCAGAAAACAACCAGATTGCCGAGGCAATATCTCGCGCGAGATATGATATCTCGTGCGAGATATGCCTCATCTGAGAGCAGAAAATTCGAATTTACAAAATTTTGAAAACCTCTCTTTTAATTTTGACGCAAGTTTAAGCCTCTTAATTTTAAGTCCCCAGCGGAGTCGCCACTGTAGCGTTGTGAGAAAGAAATTCTGGTTCTTTTTATTTTTTATGAGTCGCCACCTATATTATTCGATTGGAAACATAGGAAAACCATTTTGAAAGAGATTTGGGTTCGGGGCTTAGGTTATGAAATGGGTAGGTTTAGAAGGCATCCATTTCACCCAATCCGGAGATCGGTCTTGCTAAAGAAAAGAGAGGTTTTCAATCTTTTTAATAAAATAATTAAAGAAGAACAAATAAACCCTAATCAATTTCTTGATTAGGAATGTCGGATTGTATGCTTCGAGATCGCCTTCATTGACTGAAGGGACTCTAGGCTAATCCTTTTGATGGGATTACACTACTCTAAAATCAATAGAGAGGTTGAGAAGAGAAACGAAAGTTTAAAGGATGATTACCTTTTGAGGAGAGATTCGGACAGAGTTTCGACTCAAGTTTAGAGTCGAACCTTGATTCGGACAGAGCTTCGCCTCGATCCTTGACTTGGATCTTGATGCGGACGGAGCTTCGCTTTGGTCCTTTGATTCGGCCTTCGATGTTCGTCAATCAACGTGGTTGAAGGAAGAATTTAGGAGTTGTTTGTGAGTGATTTGAAGGAGTCTTTCGTGGAAAGAAACCAACAAATTTGTGTGTGTTGTGTGTTTTCTTGATCAAGGATCAGAATTGTCGACCTCCGAAACACTGAAAGTCATCCAGTATTTATAGGAGGTTGGAGAGGTGAAGGTGGAGAGGTAAAATCCCCTAGGAAGGCTCCAGAACTCAGTTCTGATTGGATACCCGAATTGATAAGGTTTTATCCAAAAAGAGAGTTTGAAACGGAGAAGGAGAGTGATTTCTGCACATCCTGTCGAGGGGATATCTCGCGCGAGATATGATATCTCGTGCGAGATAACTAGTCTGATGACCATTTTGTCCTCTTCAGTTATTCCGTTATTCAGTTAGGTCCAAAACTAACGAGGTTAGTTAGAAACTTAACGAAACATGACGAAACTGATATGCTTTCATCAAAACATAAAAGAGAGATGAAGAGTAGTGTAATCATGTAATTATGAGTTCAGAATGGGGTGTCTACAAACAGAAATTCAGATTTTCAAAAAAGGCTTTGTTACCCAAAGAAAAACTGAAATGCTATGTTGTGTACACTACTTTAAGGACTAACGTTTTAGGTGCTTGGTACTTTGATAGTGGTTGTTCACGTCATATGATGGGAACAAGATCATTCCTAATGGAGTACCAACCTATTCAAGGAGGCTCAGTGACTTATGATGGTGGAGGCAAGAGTGAAATAATTGGAAAAGGAACACTGGATATTGTTGATTTTCCTTATTTAAAAAATGTCTTGCATGTAGATGGTCTACTTGCTAATTTAATTAGCATTAGCCAATTATGTGATGACAATTTGGAGGTAAAATTCAATAAAAATACCTGTGAAGTGTTTGATAATACTAACTTTTGTGTCATGACTGGAATAATATCGAGTGATAATTGCTACCTTGTTGGTAATAAACAAGTGTGCAATTTGACAAAACTTGATGACATAAGGTTATGGCATCAAAAGTTAGGTCATTCTCATTATAGGAATCTTGAGAAGATTATCAAACTCAATGCGGTCAAAGGTGTTCCTAAATTAAACCTCAAAGACACCATGATGTGTGGTGACTGCCAAAAGGGTAAGCAGACTCGTGTTGCTCATAGTGTTGGACAACACAATGAGCAACGCTCAGGAACAACACAATGTTTTCAGCTTTAACATATGGACTTGATGGGTCCTATTGAGGTATAAAGCTTGGGAGGTAAGAAGTATGTTTATGTTATAGTTGATGATTTTTCTAGGTTTACATGGGTCTATTTCTTAAGGGAAAATCTGAAACTTTTGATAAATTTACTCTCTTAGTTTCTAAAATCAAAAACATGTTTTGTTCTCCTATTTTTCGAATAAGGTCAGATCATGGTAGAGAGTTCAAAAACATCTCCTTCTCTACATTTTGTAGTAAAAAGGGAATACACCATGAATTTTCAGCACCCAAAACGCCACAACAAAATGGTATTGCTGAAAGGAAAAATAGGACTTTGTTAGAGATGGCTCATGTTATGCTAGTTGCTAGAAATATTTCTAAAGGTTTTTGGGCCGAAGCATTAAACACAGCATGTCACACTACGGATAGAGTTTTCTTAAGACCCGGTACAACTCTGACACCCTATG
Organism: Adenophora triphylla var. japonica; assembly: GCA_022495995.1. Lineage (NCBI taxonomy): Eukaryota > Viridiplantae > Streptophyta > Magnoliopsida > Asterales > Campanulaceae > Adenophora > Adenophora triphylla. Next base: position 101,557 of record JAFEMH010002746.1, read on the forward strand.
AGATTTTAAATGGAAAGAAACCTACGGTTCACTACTTTTACGTGTTTGGGTTGTGCTACATTTTAAATGACTGAGAATACTTAGGAAAACTAGATTCTAAGAGTGACAAAGCTATCTTTCTTGGCTACTCTCAAAACAGTCATGCGTATCGTGTCTATAATTTGAGGTTGAAAGTGATTTAAGAATCGGTGAATATTGAATTTAACGATTACTTGAGTGCCACAGGAGAACCAGCCAAAAATATACCTCTGACTTTGTTGGAAGAAGTTGAACAAAGGGCTGAAATATAATCTGGTTCGACCAGTACAGCCGCAGATTCAAGTGTTGCCCCGAGTGTTGCCCCTGAAACGGCAACACATGAGGCAACACTGGAGAACAGAACAGTGGCTGGAAATTCTGAGAGTAGTGACTCAGAAGAAGAAGATGGATTGGTGTACCATCAAGGTAGGAGAGATCCCCCAGCACGAATTAGAAATTATCATCCCATTACTCAGGTAATTGGTGATGTTAATGAAGGGGTTCAAACTAGAAATAAGGAGCCAGTTGACTACAGAGATATGGTAAGGTATGTGTGTATGTCCTCCACATACTCCAAGGTAAAACACTCCTGTTTCGTTTCTTCTCTTGAACCAAAGAATGTGATTGAGGCTTTAAATGATAATTTCTGGATACAAGCTATGCAAGAAGAGCTTGAACAATTTACCCGTAATGAGGTTTGGTGTTTAGTTCCACGTCCTTTACATACAAATATAATTGTAACTAAATGGATTTACAAAAAAAAATCTGATGAATTCGGTAATATTGTTCGTAATAAAGCTCGTCTTGTGGCTCAAGGCTATACACAAGTGGAAGGAATCGACTTTGACGAGACATTTGCACCTGTGGCTAGAATTGAGTCAATAAGACTTCTTCTTGCTATAGCCTGCTACCTTAAAATCACATTGCACTAAATGGATGTTAAAGCGGCTTTCTTGAATTGGTACTTAGATAAAGAAGTCTATGTTGAGCAACCTAAAGGGTTTGAAGACCCATTTCACCCAGATCATGTATACAGACTTGATAAAGCCTTATATGGCTTGAAACAAGCTCCTTGTGCATGGTATGGGCGTCTAACAAGTTTCCTTCTTGAATATGGATTTGTTAGAGGAGAACCCAATAGAACATTATTTATCCTTAGGGAAAGAGATTGTCATTGCTCAGATCTATATTGATGACATAGTTTATGGCTCCACATCTAAAACGTGTAAAAATTTGTGGAAGCTATGACATCAGCTTTCGAGATAAGCATGATAGGTGAACTTAATTATTTTCTAGGATTGCAGGTAAAACAGCCAGATGATGGAATCTTTATCTCTCAGAGAAAGTATGCTAAGAGTCTGGTGAAAAGGTTTGGATTGGAGAGTGCAAAGAGCTCAAAAAGACCTATGGGATCATCTCTTAAGGTAACCAAAAATCAGGCAGGGGAGGATGTTGACCAAACTCTGTATAGATCCATGATAGGTAGTCTTCTTTATCTTACTGCCAGTTGTCCCGATATTATGTTCAGTGTAGGTGTGTGTGCTAGATATCAGTCTGCTCCAAAAATTTCTCACCTAAATGCTGTCAAGAAAATTATTAAGTATGTGTCCGGGACTAGTGAATTAGGAATCTGGTTCACCAAAGACACTAATACCAACTTGGTTGGTTTTAGTGACTCTGATTGGCCAGGGGATATAGATGATAAAAAGAGCACTAGTGGAGGTTGTTTTTTCTTGGGTAATAATCTTGTGTCGTGGTACAATCACAAGCAAAACTGTGTCTCTCTCTCGACTGCTGAATCTGAGTATGTAGCAGCCGGGAGTTGTTGTTCACAGCTGATATGGTTGAAACATATGCTTGACGACTATGGTCTTGATAGTAATATCTTGACCATGTATTGTGACAATTTGAGTGCAATAAACATTTCCAAAAACCCAGTTCAACACTCACGCACTAAACTTATAGATATCCGCCATCACTTTTTAAGAGAATTAGTAGAAAAGGACTTGATCCAAATAGAGCATATTAATACTAAACATCAACTTGCTGATATTTTGACCAAAGCCCTGGACCATGAGAGATTTTCAAGTTTGAAAAAATCTCTTGGTTTATGTTTTCTACAAATCTGTTGTTTCAAGTGTTGCTGTCTGTGTTGCCAACACTGACAGCAACACTGTGTATTTGTTGTATATTTTATATTTAAAAAAAATTTGTTTAATCCCAAATGGGGGGGGGGGCATTTGCTGACCTTTTTATTCTAGTATGTGTATTTACTTAAGGTTAACATTTTTGATAAAATATCCATTTGTGCTTAAAGTGACAAAGTCACTCATGTTGTTATTGATATTTGAAAAATGCAAAGCTTGTTACAATATTCCCAAAGTAACTCGGGGCACGACGTTCGCTACGACGATGTTTTCTTGTCAAAATGGGAGTATAATGTAGTTGTTTTATACTGAGTATTAGGGACATGGAGCTCGCTACTACAGTGTACCCTACTTGAAAGGTATAAAACTTACTACTTATAGCTTTACACTTTAATAAAAAACTCGGGGCACGGAGCTCGCTACTACGATGCTTCCTTGTAAATAAAGAAAGTGTAAAGTTTTCTTAAAATTTGACTAAGGAATGATAAGTTATATATGTTGGAAAAATATCAAGGGGATTTTATTTAAAACGTTGCCTTGTGTGTCACGCAACATTGCTAGTAACACATTAGTAGATGCTACATTATTTTTTATTTTTGTTTTTGTTAATTAAATTTTGAATTTTCAAAAGTCTATTTTCTTATATTTAGAGTTTGTGAAATTTAAAAGGTTTTTAGCAAAAATATTTAATTTATGTCTAACTAACTGTAATTTTGAAATTTCTATTTTTTAAAATTCATTTTCTTTTGAATTTTGAAAAACAAAATTTTATGGATATTTCTAAAATTATATTTAGTTATTATATATTAAAAAAATATCAGTTTTTTTTTTTAAATGGCCGGATAATGTGTGTTGAGTTTGTTGGGATAATGAGATTTAAATTGATTTGAACTTGTCAAATCAACTAAAATCCCTCACTATTCACCCATTTAACTACCCATCTTCCTAAACCCTCTCTCTCTCTCTCTCTCTCTAGGCGTAAACCCTCTCCCCTGTTCCTTGTCGTCCTCTTCCTTCGATCTTTCATGGCAAGTCCCTCAAATTCTTCCCAAATTTCATCCCCCATGGAAATCTCTGATCCTCTCGCCCCTTCTAGTATCTCTTCGAATGTCGCCATTACTATGGAGACATCTCAGGCGACATTCTCTGCAACACCCTCAACCTCTCCAATTTTAGACATCATTGTCTACAGCCCTCCTCAAATTCCCATTCCTATAAGTCTTCCTGAAGCTACCCCTTCCATTAAACTCATCTTTGCACCCCAAAAGAAAACCAAGAAACGAAAAGCCTTTGATGCTTCTTCGTCATTTCGAGGTGGAGTTCGTCGTCAATCCGAAAGGATTAAGACATTGTTCAGGTCAAAAATCCCATCAAACACTGCTGATTATCCTTTAGAAGTGGAAGATAGCTCAAGCTCCTCACTAAATGTCTCATCCGAAGAAGGTTCGGACCCAAATTTTAAAGAAACAAAGGAGCCCTCATCTACTTCAGATGATGATGAGGAAGCATGGCTTGAGGATGAAGAAACTCTAGCTCAGGCTAAGTACCGAATTGCAAAGAGGCAGAAATTTCAGACCAGTGTTGCCCCAAGTGTTACCAATCCAATGGCAACACCTGAGACAACACCAGCAGCCAAGTCCAAGCCACAATCAAGCTCTCCATCTTATTCTCCCATATCATGGCATGAGGTAACTACTCCTACCCACTCTCACGAATCTAAATCAGATTATGAATCATTTGGCTACTATGAATGTCCATTTCTCTCGGACGATCTAATTTGTATAAATGGGTTGAGGACTCGGATAAAAGAATTTTGAATGAAAGAAATATTAGTGTGGTTCAATTCCGAAGTCTAGGAGTGTATCAATTTCTTGAGGATAGAAATTTTCTGCCTATAGTTACTAAGGTTTCTGTTTATGTCGAAATTGTGGTTAGGATTTTTTTTTTTTTTGCTCATCTAAGGGAGGATATTGATGATAGGAACACCCCTCATTATGGAAAGATTTTTGTTAGGGGCAAAATTTATGATTTTAATCCTTCTATCATCAACAAATCCTTTGGCCTCCCTAGTATTGACGATGAGAGTTTGGATGTCGAGCCTAACACCCTAGCTAGCTTTCTGACTGGTGGAAGAATGTCTGTGTGGAGTGACCATTTCAAAGCAACCCATCTTTCTTCTATGTTTAGCGTGCTTCACAAAATTTGTATTAAAAATTGGCTACCTACGGCCAATGTAAACACGGGTTACATTGAGCAAGCCACTTTGTTGTACAAACTGGGAAACAAACAGAGAATTAATTTTGGGAGATTGGTGTTTTCTCACCTAGCTGCATGGACCAAAAAGAAGAAAACCTCCTCTTTTATTTTCCCTTCCCTCATTTACAATGTCCTTTTGTACCAAAATCTCACCCCTTGGAATGCGGACATCATCTCTGAGAAGCCTGTGTTTTATAAGATTAGTAAACATTTTACTGAAGAAGATAGGCATAGAGATTTGCCCTGGGTTTTGGTTTCAACTGCTCCTCCAACGGCTGCCCCTGCTACCAGTGTCGCCCCTAAAATTGGCAACACTCCAGGCAACACTGCACCTGTTATGATAGATGCTGCTATGGTTCTGAATTTTTTCAATAGGCAGGTGAAGCACATCGACTCAGTTATGCGTGGGTGGTTGGACATGCGTTCAGATATGATGAATATGGTGGAATTGATTTCTTTCAAAATAGGGGGAGATCAATCAAGGCCAAGGCATGATCGTGATGGAGCTGGACAAGTGGCACGAGTGCAGCTGAGGGAGGTGAAGAAGGAGCTGGCAATGCAGAAGGTTAAATGGTTATTTGATTTGGTGGTTGGTTGAACAAACAATTTTATTTGTTTTAATTTAGTTTGTGATGTTTAAACAATTTTATTTCTATTTTTTTGTTTGTTTCAGCTGGAATTTTCTTCAAACTTTGTTGGGTGGTTTTGCTAAAACTTTGGGTGGTTGTTTGGAGATATTAATAATTAATTTGGTTAATTATTAATTTCGTGATTAAGGGGGAGATATATTCGAAATTATGTGACTATATTTGCCTGGAGGTTGATGTTGCCACTTGTGTGAGTGTGATACTTTGGTTGAAAAATATTTTAACATGCCTGAAGGTTTATGTTGTCACTAATAAGGATGTGGCATTTTTTTTGTTTTTGTTAAGTATGACTAACTATTTTGTAAAGAACATCACGTTGGTATTTTGTAAAGAAATCAGTAACTAAGGGGGATATTGTTAATGTTAGATCATGTGTTGCCATGAATGTTGTCCCTAGTGTTGCAAACCAGTGTTGCCACAAGTGTTGCCATTTGGATTTGGCAACACCAGAATAGTTACTATATTTTTCACAAATAATAATGTGTAAATTAATGTTTAAATATCAGTTATTAGTCTACTGTTTGTGAGCTTGAATAGGTCAACAGAAAGTGCCTAGGTGTGACTTACGAGGAGATGAAGAAATTAACATATAAACATATTGTTTATATGATTAATTAATGACCAAGTAAAAGAGATATTATTTAGCTATTCAGGGGGAGATTAGGATAGAGTACAAGGTATCTACAGCAGAGGTGTACAAGCAAAAGAAGCAATGAAGACCAAGTCTTCTATAATTGAGGCGAATGGAGCTAAAAATGGGGAAACAAACTTCAAGGCTGTTAGCTGATTATTTTGAGTAGGCTCCAAGTTTTGGAGGCCTATAAATAGTGCAGTTGATCAGCTTAGTGATCATCCAATTTAGAAAATGCAAATCTGGACAAGAAAAGAATTCTGCTCTTCAAGTGTTGCCATTCAGCATTGGCAACACTCTGTCCGACACTCAAGAGTTTCACATATATTTTTATATTTTCGTGAGGTTTTGAGTGATTGTATTCAGAGAGAGTTCTTTATTTATTGTTCCTTGAGTTAATGATTATTTATCATTAAGGGAACTTCTTTGACCTTGTATTGAATTCATATTATATATTGAAAGGTCTTGCCCTCCTAGTACCCATCAAGTTATATATTTATATAACTTGATAAAAATATATTTCTTGTGTATTGTTATTTACTTCTGTTGTGAATTAGATTTAAATCTATTTATTTGTTGTTTTCGAATTGGTGTGTGTTGTTTTTAGTGTTGCCAACACTAAGGAAAACACTTGTGAGTTTTGTCTCACTTTGCTAAGCCATATACAATTTCAGATGTGATGAAACACCCCATGGAAGATGATGGGGAAGATTGTGAGTCCTTAGATGACATAGAGGAGGATAAGTGTGCTAAAGTAGATAAGAGTGACGGTGAGAATTCTAGGGATAAAGCGGACGTTCATGATATGGCTAGTAACAACAAGACCGACAAACACTCTTTGAGTGAGGACCGTATCACCCCCTAGACCGTCCCCATAAGGAGTCGGTGTCAAAATTACAATCTATTTTTCCTCTAAAAACTGAAAGTAATAATTCATGTACTCAAATTGAGGAATGTTATTGTCTTGATATATCTAATTCTTTTATAGCCAATATTGATGATCAAGATAGCTTCTCTCATAATTATGTTGAGAAAGATGAGGTGCTTGATGTCCGTGGGACCAAGACAGCAAATGAGTTTGGGGGAGAGGCCCCCATGAAGAAAAAGAAAAAGAAGGCCAAGAAGAAGGCCACTAAAATCCCTTGGGCTCCACCCGAGCTAATCAAAAAATGGTACATACATGTGGAAAGCGGTGGGCATTTGTGCCCGCGAATATGCGAGGTGGGCCAAGGGAAGGAAAGCTAAGGCCAAAGAGAATGTGGCCACCTCAAATCCCATGTAGTTGGGAGAAACGATCGGGCTAACGACCTTAACCAAATGCGCTAATTGGGAGGTAACCCAAGTAGGTACATTTTTATTTGCTTTATTTATTTGCTTTATTGTGTCATATCTCCTTTGAACTCGAGGCATGTTTTTGTTCACTTTGCTATGAGGACATAGCATGTTTTGAGTTTGGGGGTAGATATCTCTCCGAGTTTGTGGGTTTATAGGAGAGTGTATATAGTGTCACCCTAAAAAAAATAGAAAAATTTAAAATTTTTTGGTTCTTTTCATATTTTGAAAGTTGGCAAGAGTCCATGATGATTTGAGAGTGATTTAATTTTAAAATCTTGAATATTATTGTCAATATGGGGATATAATCGCATTGATATGTAAAGTATGATTTCTCCACCTTCCACTTCCATGCTATTTTTCTTGATCATTGTTACCAATTTAGGAGACCTTTATAGTAGGGGTGGAAGTGGTTCGGCTCAAACCGTGGTTTGAAGTCGAACCGACCCAAACCGTGCGGTTTGGTTCGGTTTTTAGACATAAGTGGTTTAGCTCGGTTTGAAAAATTGACAAATCATGTGGTTCAGCTCAGCTTGAGGTTTGACACCCCTAAACCGAACCTAGCCAAACCGAACCGAACCATTTGAGATCGAACCGCGGTTTGGAACCGTCAAACCGAACCGTCAAATCGAGCCATGAGCCGAATCATCAAACCGTGATCCTGACCGTCCTTAAAAAACCAGTTGATCTCGGCCTTTGATTTAAATAAACCCTAAATAACCTCTTAAACTACTCAGCGCCTCTCTTTTATATTTCATATTCCCAAATCTTCTCTCTCTTCCCGTTTCTCTCTTAATATCGTCGCCGTGACTCGTCGTCTCTGCCTCTCTACTCGTCGTCTCTGCCTCTCTTCTGGTTTCTCTCAGTCTCAACTATCAATGATCAACCGACAATGACGAGCCTCTATTTGAACTTTCAATCGACGCAAATCGGTTCTCTTTTCCTATTTCTCTCTCTTCCCGTTTCTCTCAATGTCGTCACCGTGACTCTCTTCTCTGGTTTCTCTGTCTCAACTATCAATCGACGACAACGAGCTCTCTTTCGTCGTCTCTGGTAATTATTGCTATTAAACATGAAAATTTTAGTACTTAGGGTTTGCAATTCAAAAATATTTCAAGTGTTAATTATTGCTTTTAAACATGAAAATTTTAGTACTTAGGGTTTGGTTTTACCTGTAATTAAGCTGTTAGTATGTAGAGTTTTTTGTTTGTGAACTGATTTTGTTATTGCTGTTTTAGTTGCATGAGTTGTGGTGGGCATTGAATGCAGAGGGATTTATAGAGAAGCTTAATAGTGAGTTCTCACCTGGGAGATGAGCTGATATGAGTAGACTGTCATTTAGGCCACGTCCTCTTGACATTCACAAGAAGCTTCCTATTATCAAGTCTATTAAAGAATTTGAAGATGACGATACTCCCAATTCTACCCGTACCCACTTACTTCGCCTTGCCGCCGAAGCCGATTTTGAGATGCAGGTTCACCCTCCATCTTTTTATACTAACTGTTATTAGTTGTTTATGTTTACTCTTCGTCCATAGTTTTAGTTTTTTGCTGCTGTGATAATTTGTTATGATTGGACCTCGATTCCCTCCCACCACAATCGATCATATCAACTATCCATCTGCTGGCTTTCTTCTAGATAGACTTGAACTCTTTTGCAACCTGGGCATTGTCTTAGCACTCTGATTCACCTCCAAGTGATTATATTTGGGATATCATAACTAATATTTTAGTCATAAACTTGTTTAAATGCTTATGTTGCTGCTTATGTTGCCTATTTTGAATTGTTATGGTTTGAAATGCGGTTTGGACTGTGGTCTAGATCGCGGTTTGGACCGTGGTCTGAACCGCAAAATCAAACCGCAAATTAAACTGCGGTTTAGACCGAACCAAACCGAACCATAGCGGTTTGGTTTAGCTCGGTTCAAATTTTTTTATGGTTTAGCTCGGTTTGGAATTTCTCCAAACAATGCTAGCGGTTTGACTTCTAAAATTGCCCATACCGAGCTAAACCGAACCATTTCCACCCCTACTTTATAGGATCACTTTGGCATTCTCGGGGTCCTAGAACATGTTTGCATGACTGTCAATAACGCATCAATTAGGCTATTTGGAAAGTGATATGTGGCTATTTTCTTTGAACCCTATTTGTGAGCCTTTAACTTTCTCGTCACTTATATAAAAAATTCCGCTAGAACCCCTTTTGAGCTTAAAAAAGACTGGAATCTCTCACAGTAGGAGGTTATCTTAGACCACCATTCGCCTTCATTTGTACCCTCATTATCTTACCCCTTATAACTTATGCATTATAAACTAGGGAATGAACGGGAATGTTTGGGTAAAGTTTGGAAAATCAAGGGTGAAAAGTGGTCATGAGAAGAAAGAAAAGGGTCATGTTATATAATGAAAAGAGGGACTTGAGCAAAAGTATTGAATGCACATTCTTCGTGATATATTTGTGCAAAAAAAAAAAGAATAAAAGAAAAAAAGCCTTGCCCTCTCTAATGTTTTTTTTTTGGCAAAAGGAGACGGTACACCCTAGATTTTATTAATAACGAAAAGTAAAATTACAAACATGGTAGGGGACATGACAACCTTAACCATCAGAAAAAACCTAGGGGGAGTTCTTACACAACCTGTAAGATCCTCAACAAATAGGGGGCGGATCTAAAAAACAAAAGAAAATACATCAATAAAAATTAAAAAAACCTACTGCCTAATATTAGGGTACAAAATCCGATCAAAGTAGATAAGACTCTGGCACGGCTTGGGGCAAGACTCCAAAGAACGAAACTCAAAATTCGCTTGCTTAGAAGTCGAGATATTAGCAAGAAAATCTGTCACTTTATTACCTTTCCTGTAAACATGAGTTACCTTTATAGACACCTCCTCCATGGATCTGAAAATGGCTTGAACGAAGTACCAAATCTCCCAAGGAATATTGTATTTTCGAAGTAAAATAAGTGAGAAAACTTCATAATCTACCTCGAGCCAAAGCGAATTATAACCCATTAACTTAGCTTGAGTAATCCCATCAAGAGCAGCCCTAGCTTCAACAACCATGTTAGTAGCATTACCATAAAATCGACAAAAAGCAAAAATAAAAGATCCATTACGCTTACACAAAATGCCACCACCCGAAGCAATGCCCGGATTTCCACGAGACATCCGTATTAATTTTCACTTGCCCCACAGAAGGAGGAATCCAAGACACAAGCTTGACACGAGCAATAGACGGAGCAGCCATAGGAATATTAAAAAATAAAGCAATATTTACCTCCGAAGGAAGAACAGGAAATGATAACTTATGAGCCCGAAGAATATCACTAATTTGAAACTGAATATTATTATGGACCTTTTCCCAACTAGGAGTTCCCTCATCAAATCGGCATTTGTTTCTATGCTTCCAAAGCTCCCAACAGATAAAACTCGGAAGAATATCTCCCAACCATAAAATAACCCGGCTAAGCTTTGAATTTTTACAAGCATGCCAAGCAATCATCCTTTGCATGATAGTAGAACCCGAGATTTGAAAACCAATCAAATTCCCAAAGAAAAGCCACACATTGAAAGCAATATCACCATGTAAAAGAATGTGCTGCAAAGATTCAAGAAAATTGTAAGTTAGATGCATTCGTGTAATTATAGTCCATGTTCATGATAATTCTTGTAGATTATGTGTATTGTAAGATCTGAGACTTGTTGTGCCAACGGCCTATTATATGAATTGAACAAATTCCAAAAATATTTTCCTTTGTTTTGTTTTGTTTTGTTTTGTTTTGTTTTGTTTTAGTTAGTTAGATTTTGTTTTATTTTTGTTTTGTTTTACTCGAGGACGTGCAAAAGGTAAGTTTGGGGGTATTTGCTGGATGTGGTTTTACACATCCAAAAGATATGTTCCTAAGCTTATTTTCTGTTCGAAACCTTGAAAATTTAATGTGTATTTTAGTGTTTTATAAGTTCAGGGGTCGATATGCAACAATGCTGAAAATAGAAGACTTATGCCTACTTTGGAAGTTTTGGGACCAAATTGCAATTCTGGAAAATGTGGGACTTGTGCCTACTTTGGTTTGGGTTTTGAGTTTTACGTCACACGGACGACTTTGGTTTGGGTTATGAGTTTTACGTCACACGGACGACTTTGGTATGGGTTTTGAGTTTTACGTCACACGGTCGACTTTGGTTTGGGTTATGAGTTTTACGTCACACGGACGACTTTGGTTTGGATTTTTCCAAGGGGGGTTGAGTGAAGAGGAGAAAAAAAATACTCAACGTTACCTTGAGGTAAGAGAAAAAGCTTAAGAAAAAGAAAAATAATTTGAAGGGGAGAAAAAATTTAAGAAAAAAAAATTCAATCAACAATGGTTTCGCGGAGAAGTTCTTCTATGGATCTATGCTCTGATACCATATTAGAATAAAGAGGGTTAGACAAAGTCAATCAAAATAGGGAAGAGAGATATTGTATTGAATGACTCACTTGATTATGTAATAGAGGTACATATTTATAGGGTTACAATGGGGAGGTAATCTCCTATAAGGAAAAGGATTCTAATCTAATACAAGGATTGATCTCCTAGAAGGAGAAGGTTTCTAAGATTGTGTTTCCTAATCTAGTACAAGGATTGTATTTTCTATTCTAATATATAACAATATATACTTGAATATAATATAATGATATTATATTCCGAATATTTCCTTGGTGTATTGGGTCACAAGAAGGTGCAGTCCCTTGGATTGGAAATCCTCTATTGATGTTGTTCTTTATTGTTTCTCTTAACCCACTTTATTTCCAATTGTTGTGTTGAAAAATATAAGTTGGTGTGAAGGAAATTTGAGAAATTTTTCTAAATGGGTTATTTGTTAAATGATCAAATTAAATATGAGTTTGTGTTCTACTACATGAGAACATTGAAATCAAATATTTATTTTTTCAAAATGGTTAATAAATTAATGATATTAAGGTTCAAAGTTAGTGGGTTGAAATAGGGAAAATGTGGTTATCCCACATGTAATAGGAATGTAAAATCTAGCAAGTTTAAATACTCTTACACTTTGATATATTGAACAGATTGTAACTGCCACTAACTCTTAATATCATATTTGATTTCTTTCATTTGTAACAGCTGAATTACGATTAATACGAAATTAAAATGGTGTTAATTTCGTGATTAATTCTGACCGTTCATTTTGGCAGGTTTTAATTATAAGATAGAGCCATTACAAACCATTTTAACACACCAAACTTTCTAGCAACCTCCAATCTCTCTCTTGCTTGCTGCATATTGTTACATCTATTTCCTTCTTACATTTTTGTGATAATGTCAAGGCACACTGCCAATTCGCCGGGAACTTTAGGTGCAAATTGCCCCCGTTCCGCACGTTCTATCCTGAGAGACTCGCTTCCAATGCAGCCTCAAGCACTATCGGTGATGGGACGAATAAGTCTTAAGGGTCGTGTACAACAACATTTGTTACTACTGCCGTTTTGTTTCTTTACATTTTATTGTTCAATTTTAGTTTATAATTGTATTTCGATTTTTGTAATTTTTTTCCTGTTATTGTAATTTTGCCAACATGTTGTTCTTATCCCCCACTGTTGGCGAGAGTTGTTGTTATCCACCATTGTTGGTAAGAACTTGTTTGGTTATAGTATTCTTAAGCTTTTTTGTAATCCTCTAGCAAGTCTAGAGAAGAACCTTGTAAACCCATCAGATTAGTGGAGCTGTTTTACTTGCGGTCCCGTGGTTTTTCCCGATTAGGGTTTTTCACATTAAAAACTGATGTGTTGGTTTCTGTTTACTTTCTTGGTATCCATCCATCTGTTTGTTTTTGTATTTGTTTACTGCGCATTACCAACTTATATATTGTTGCTCTGTTACCCAACAAATAGATGCCTTGGTTGAGTTTTGACGATGCTGTTTAGCATGCAAGTTGCTGCCCATGAGCTTTTCTCATTTACCATGCTGTCGTTTTTTTTCATTATCTCTCCCAAACCTCAATATTTTTGCATGATTCAAAGTTCATATGATAGCCAACACATGGAGGAAGACGGGAAAATTTTAACTTTATTTTTTGGACCTTGGGAGATCTCTTTTCCATTTCTGTTTCAAAGGTCTTGTTCTCATAATATCAAGTGCTCTGTTTTGAACTCAAAAATGTCATAGGCCTTTTGACCCTGTAAAACTCATATTCTGGACCAGAAGTTTGGTGTGATTCATGTTCATAATATGTACAACAGATAATTCCTCTATTTGATGCATTCCTCTTTTCCACCTTTATTATATAAAAAAATGTCCAGTGAACTAAAAATAGATAAAAACAATCTTTGATTACCTTTGATCCATCAATAAGCTTAATCTTACACTACTTCTCCTAAGCCACAACTCATACATTACCATATAAAAACAATCATAATCAACAGCCAAACTATGCCACTGAAAATGATTTCGCACCTTCAAAACGTTACCTTGCAACTTCAAATACTCATCAAAATCTATCCCCTTAAGTATACTCTTCAATAAAGGCATATCTGAAGTTGAAACAACAACTGAGAAGCTGCTCCAGTTTAGTATGTCTGCAAATGGGAGATCATAGTGGTCTGCTAATATGACCGGGACGCATCCATAGTAAATGGCGTCTCCGATCCTCGCTGTGTTCACTTCGTAGCCTTTGGCATGGATGCAAAATTTTGAATTCAAGAGTGACTCCGAGTATGGTGTTGTGAGCCGGTTTTTGTGTACAGAGATTTCAGAGTCATTTTTCCATGTTTGTACAAGGTTTTCGCGCACCCGCGAATTTAGGGCTCCCGCGTAGAATGCAAGCTTCTTCCTGAAGATCATTTTTGGTGAACATAAATGATGTTATGTCTTACTATAGAACCAGGGTTTTAGTTCAATTCTAGATTATTATCTGTCAATATCTAACACTTTTAACTCATTTACCAACTAAGTTTTAATAGTAAAATTGGTTGTTTGTATTCTTCCCGCACAATTTACTATTAAACTATCAATTTTTTCAGATAGTCATTAAACAATTATAATTGTGATATTGAAGGTTATAATATCCTATAAAAACTTGTTTTTCCAAGTGTTTGAAAATACTGATTCTTTATTAGACTCACTCGAGGAAGCATACATAGAAACGATAGTTAACTTTCGAGAAATGTTTTGATTTGAATTAACTAATCGGCACGAAACTAGCATAGCAACAACTAAAATATTAAAAAAAAAAAAAAAAAAAAAAAAAGCTCACCTTTGTGATGGTACACGGTTAGGTGCAATACCTTGTCTAGGCCAAATCTGTGGAACAGATGCATCTTTATGTGCAATATACCCAGGCACAAAATAACTTGAAGAACACACAACTTGAATAGCATTAATCCTCACTTGCACAACTTTCTCCATAGCAGATCTTCCAATAGAATGACAAGCTACATAAAAATGGTCAGCCCCACCCGTCCTATTCCAATATGGGTACTCTCGACTAATATTACCAACATAATCTTTCACAAAATCCTTAATGCCCCCAACCCCAACTCGTTTATCATGCCTCAAACTTGCAATGGAAAATGGTAGGTAAAATAGGTCAGCTTGAGAAGGGTCTTTTGTGATGAAATGGCTTCTTGATAGGGATTTCTTGAAGTAACTTTCGCTTGCGTAGTTGCCAGTTGGTTCGTGGTCGGCTGGGAGCAGAATGTTTGAGAATGGGTTGTTTCGGTTGTGAGGGTAAATGTAGATTTTTAGGCTTGTGTTCATTTCTTTGTAGTTTTCGTGGAAGGTTTCTTCATCTTGGAATAGGTCTTGGGTGTTCATCTGGTTTCCTGATTCATCAATCATAATAATGGGGAGTCAGTGATTTCTTTCTCAAATTATTCCTTTTTAAAAAAATATTTCCCAAAATAACAACTCTACCAAACTGTTTGTCAAAATGTACAATTTTTTGAAACTCGCTAAATGTAATATTGAGTTTGACTTTTGTACGTTGAAACTCGCTAAATAGCATGTCAAGTTTTTTTTTTTTTAATTTACAGTAATTATTTTTGCAATAAAAACAAAATGACATGAAAATTAAACTCGACATTTCAATTTGCGAGTTCAAGTAAACTCGCCATTACAATTAGCGAGTTTACTTGAACCAGCTTTTTCAGTATGAGACCAACAAATCAGCAACTACCACTATTTTGTCTGCCTCACCCTCCACCGTCGGTCTCCCTTCCTTTTGCAACCAGCCATATTCTCCGCTAAGTCTCCACCCCTTTCATCCTTCATCTTTCCTTTTTACCACTCCTTTCCCCCGTCAATTCTCTCTCAAATGCACCCCATTTCTCATTCTTGTCATCCCGACCGTGACCCACTCCCACGCCCACGCCCCTTATATTTTCTTCCCCGTCATCCTCTACTAGAAATTGTGTTTTTACCGACGAAAATACCACCGGCGGAATTCTTCCGTCACTATATAGCGGCGGAAATGATGCAATACCGACGGAATAAATTTGGCGTCGATATTACCGACATAATTTGATTCCGCCGCTGGTTTCTGTCGCTAAAAACGAATATTCGGCGAATATTCGTTTCAATACCGCCACTAATTTGGCGCCGAGATTACTGACGAAATTTTCCGTCGCTATTTATTTCCCAGGGGCGGAATTAATCCGTCGGTGGTAATTAAATATTTTTTTAATTTTTTTTAATTAACCAGCGACGGAATAATTCCGTCGGTGAAAAAGTAATTTTTTTTATTTTTTTTAATTTAACAGCGACGAAATAATTTCGTCGGTGATTATATCATTTAATTTTTAATTCTTTTAATTAATCAGCGACGAAATAATTCCGTCGGTGATTATATCATTTAATTTTTATTTTTTTTAAATTATTCAGCGACGGAATAATTCCGTCGGTGATAATTTAATTTAATATTTTTTTGATTTATCAGCGACGGAATTATTCCGTCGGTGATACTTTAATTTAATTTATAACTTTTTTAAAAAACTAATTAAGAAATTATAAAATATTATTTCCTAGTCAATAAAAAATTAAAAACAATATAGGATAGTCCGTCCCTCTTTTCTTCTATATATATACTACATTTATTTATTTTTTCTATATTTTTTATATACCTTTTTGTAAAAAAAAAATCACTAATTAACAAAGTCTAAAATATTATTTTCTAGTGAATAAAAAATCAAAAAATAATAATAAATAAATATAGTGTTTAGCGATATAAAGTATAGTATGATTTAGGGTTTAGGAGTTGGGGTATAAGTATATGAAATTTGAGATTTAGGGTTTAGGGTTTAAGGTTTAGGGTTAGAGTTTAGGGTTTAGGGTATAAAGTATACTCCCTCCGTCCCAATAGTAGCTTCCCATTTTGCCATTTTGGGTGTCCCGTTAATAGCTTCCACTTTCCTTCTTTGGCAAAGGAATCTTTACTATTTCCTCCACTCATTCTCTCTCCTACATTATTTTAATACTCACAACACCATTATAATTTACTATTCTATCCACTCATTCTCTCTGTTCAAATTACACTCACAACATTTTTTCTTTCCTTTCATTTTCTTAATTTGCGTGCTTGACAAAAAATGGAAAGCAATTGTAGGGACGGAGGGAGTATGATTTAGGGTTAGGGGTTAGAGTATAATTATATGATATTTGAGATTTAGAATTTAGGAATTAGGGTTAGAGTTTAGGATTTAGAGGCATAAGTATATGATTTGGAGTTTAGGGGTTGGGATATCCCCATAGCGTCCCCCTCCCCCATGCCTCTCTCAGTCTCACTCTCCGACAAATAACCCAAAAAAGATGAACGAAAATCAACAATCCATCCTTCCAAAATCATCTTTTCTATTCTTACCTCCATTCATGGCAAATGAAAGAGCCCCCGTCCTTCAAAAATGGGAAATCAATAGACAATCACCTAAATCAATCTGAGGATCGAGCATATCAGAAGGGGAAATCAGATCACAAGTAAAAATCTGTTTAAGAATCAACTCGCCTAAATCATCTTTGCTGATTTGTTGGTCTCATACTACTGAAAAAGTCGGTTCAGGTAAACTCGCTAATTGTAACGGCGAGTTTACTTGAACTCGTTAATTGAAATGCTGAGTTTAATTTTCAAGTCATTTTGTTTTTATTGCAGAAATAATTACTGAAAATTAAAAAAAAAAAAACTTGTTATACCATTTAGCTAGTTTCAATGGTAAAAAGTCAAACTCGCTATTCCATTTATCGAGATTCAAAAAATTGGACATTTTGGCAAATAGTTTGAAAAGTTTGTTATTTTGAAATTTATATTTTTAAAAATGAATAATTTGAGGAAAAAATCGGAGTCAGTTCGATTTATAGAAAATTGATGAATTACACATTAATAGTAATTTAACATTTTGAGCATATTTAAGTATGTTTTCGTAAAGATGTAAAGATATTGAGTTCAATATTCCCCGCTCACTAGAATTGAGATTAAAAGGTTAGGAATTTCATAAGAAAAAATATATGAATATGTTACTATACCGCATGCTTGGAAAACGTCTCTTAGAGCAGGAGTATTTTTATGACCATAGTCTTCCGAGTTTCATACTCTCATTTTTCTCAAACGGAATGACCGAATTTTTCAAATTGAATGGTTTTTTTAAAAAAAATATCATTGTAAAGTTTTTGCTTAAATGATTTTTTTTTCAAATTTCTTTTTATAATTCATTATATTTTTGCAATACTAAAATTTTAAAAATGAATATCAAATATATTTATATTTTTTCACTAAAAAGTACTGTAACATTTTCAAACTAATTTTTTAATTCAAAATGAGCATACATTTTAGAACGAAGGAAATAGAATTTATCCTTTATTCTTAATTTTTTTTCCTTTGTGTCAATACTTTCTCTCTATATATATCTTTAGAATATTTTATTCATCGACTACACAAGTCGGATTGGAGTAAAAAAAATAGAGTGATTGTGATGAGCCCGGATCAGCTAGATCGGGTTCCAGCTCAGTCTGGTTCAGGGGCCAAGTATGACATAGCATATCCTAGATCGCCAGAGTCAAGACCGCAGACAGATAGGCCTCCAAAGGTCAAGACCGCGTTCCTCTCATACAGTCCCAGTCAAGACCGCGGACAGCTAGACCGCCAGAAGGGTGACCGCGGATATTAGGACCGCTCCATCCGTGCCCGCGTCAATATCATTGATCGCGCCCAAGATGTTGACTGCAGTCTCATACCAGACTCCCGGTTGTCTCACCTGACTCCCGATTATAACCAAAGCTTACTGAGCAAGCTTCCTCACGTGCTCTGACATGTAGAAGTCGGCTTCTTTCCACCGCATTGAATGCATGGCTCAGGCGCCTACTATGCCATTTAATGTGCCTCGCCAACTCTCTCAATTACACGGCTCCTGTCCACATTAACGACATCCCCCTGCAAGTGAATCTTACTTTACTGACAGGTCCAATCCTATGTGGACACATGTACCTGGTCAAAGACTAAGATGCCCCTTAGGGCTGACCTCATGGCTTACCTTAACAAGCAGCTCTCCATCACCTATAAATAGAAAGCCCTTGTCCCCTTGAACAAGGTAAATGCCAAATTGAAATTGTAAGTCATATATTCAAACCCTAATTACACAAACACTCTAAGACAATTCAAAGTCTTATTCTCAGGTTCTTATATCCTCTAAGATATCTGATTCTTACACCCGAGGGTCTGAGTTGGAGTAACATCCAACTTTGACCTTAACGGTGCTTCTCGGTGTTGTGTTCTAGGTACGTCCAAGTTATATCCAGCCAGATATCTTACGTTACATTCTGACCCCAAATATCTGTGGCATCATCAGTGGTTTCGATGCCGGAAAAAATCTTCATTTTCTCGTATATTCTTGTTTTTTAAAGCAAACACCGTGTTCCCAAACACTTTCTGTCAAAACCCACTTTTTCCGATTTTTTCTTTCGTAAGAAATGTCTATTCCTCTTAGAAATGATGGATTCTTGTCAACCATTAAAAGTAACCAAGCTTCTCCCTCTCAAATCAATCCCGTCAGGCCAAGCACCTCGGCCTTCAATAGGTTGGGGCC
Organism: Adenophora triphylla var. japonica; assembly: GCA_022495995.1. Lineage (NCBI taxonomy): Eukaryota > Viridiplantae > Streptophyta > Magnoliopsida > Asterales > Campanulaceae > Adenophora > Adenophora triphylla. The sequence continues at coordinate 120,652 of JAFEMH010002746.1, forward strand.
GGAGCTCACAATGCAAGAAATCTTTCCCCTGCCCAAAGGGACTTGAAAAATCTTGCGGAGGAGGCCAGGAAAGAAAAGGCCCTCCAAAATAATAGCCCAAAATCCCCTCTCCACCCACTACCACTCCTATCACTCCGGAGTTGATTCTTAAAAGAAAGAAAGCCCTGGCCGCAAGGTCTAAACTATTGGCTGAGGCAATGTCCATAAATGATGCCCAACTGGAGTTAGTGGAGCTTGAGGCCAACGGTGGAGTCCCTCTCCAAGAAGGTTCCCAAAGGTTCTTGTAAGTGTTAGTGCCCTAGGCCTATAGAGATAGACTTATTTGTAATGTCCTTATTCATTTATATAAGAGATTATTTCTTTGATTATTATATGTGTTTGCATGTTTACTTTAATAATCGTGTCCCTAGTACTTATGAAGCACTAGTATGAAGTCTAATGGATAATCATGTGATGATTATATGCATGGAGATGCACATTAGATTCATGGGTACTTGTTAGAGAACAAGGTACTGGACTTGACCCATTATGAGATTTATGTCATGGTCGTATGTCATAAATAAATCTCATATAGTTATATCATTGATATCCTTTGACCTGAGATTATCATCGTCTTCCACTCGATGAATATTATGTTTGATATAGTTTAACGTTGTCTTTAACCGGATAACAATAAGGGCTATTATTGGCTTGATATGATTCTTGTTGAGAAGAATGATAAGTTAAGATGGAAATTTGTCCCTCGTAAAGAGAGCTGTTTGCTAGGCCACTCGTAAGTAAGATTGATGTAGTGCATGGCCATGCCCGAATGAATTAATGTGATTAATATCATTCGATTAATCAATTTACTTAGTAACGAGAAAGTATTGAACAATATGAGTTGACTTAGACCATGACTCATGTTCAATATAACATCGTGTGACAAAGGGATTTGGCTTGCTCGAGTCCGCTCATGTCTTATGAGGATCGATGTGATCGAACTCATTGCCAACTTAATATAGTCCTATGGGGTCACACGCATCGAGCGAATTGTCAAAAATGAAGAATATGGAGTTTTTGTTCTCAGGGGACGACTTGTCCCCAGGACAGAACCAACTATTCCCTTGGCCTGGGACGAGAGAATCAGAGAGAGAGTCCTGAGGGACGACTCGTGCCCAGGGGGACGAGTCGTGCCCATAGGGACGACTCGTGCCCTGGGCTTGAACCAAGTTTTCCCCTTAAAGGGGACGCCAGATTCAGAAGCTGGGTGCAAGGGGACGACTCGTGCCCTGTGGGACGAGTCGTCCCGTCGGCGCTGGACTGGCGCGAAATTGACTTAAATTAGGGTTTTAGTGAAGGGCAAATATTTATAACGTATAAATACAAACCCTTGGTTGCCCTAGCAGTCACTCTCATGGTTTTGGGTTAAGAGAATCATAAAAGAGAGATTTCAATTGAGAATTGAGAATCAAAAACAACATTCAATTCCATTATTCTTCATCGATTGAAAAGAGTTTCAATCAAGGATCTAGCAATCCGCCTAGAATTGTTCTAGGGTTCGTTCAACGCGTGGATACACATAGAGGATCTTCGCCAATCAAGATCTAACGTTCGTGATTCAAGAATCGTTCATCGAAGATTCGCTAGTTCTTCAATCTGGAGTTGGAACGCGTTTATCAACGACAAAAGCACACAAGGTTGGTAATTCTATTTCATACTTCTTAATTAATCATCTAGAACGGATCCTAGGGCTTCGGGTTTTTCGAGTTAATTTTGCATTATTCCGCTGCGCATGGACCCTCGAAACCCAACAGTGGTATCAGAGCCCCGTTTATGATGTTTATATTAGATAATCATGATAATTATATAATGTGATTATGTTAATTTTCATGATGAATATGATTTAGAACATGATTTTATATGAGAATTGCTTGTGGAAGTAATTGTATATTTTGATATACCATGATTATGAATTGAATTATTTGATTAATGTGATTAATCTAGAATATGGATCTTGAAAATTACTTAGTATAAAGGCTGGACACCAAAAACTTCCCCACAGGCACTTCGATGGAAGTGTGGGATAACCTTGGATTACAATGCCACGTACTAGTAATTGATGAATTTCTAGATCTTGAACAAAGTGTTTGTTATAGGGATTATGTTCATATTAAATGAGATTTTACATGAGTCATTAAACCCTAATTAATTAGAAATTATGATGTAAACATCAAATGTGATTTGTAATGCATCATTCCATGTTCATAATTATGCTCATATAATTTTCATGAATCAACCTTGCCATATTAATTGATAAACATGAAAATTGAACCTTCTTTGAAATTTGAGTTTGTCTATGCCACCCATGTTTAAACACTTGTGAGTACACGGATAGTTTTATGTAGGCTACGCCACAGCGAGGTAAATTAATTCTATCTTTGTATGATCAAGATGAGCAAACGGTGATTGCTATACGTTTAAAATGGTTGAATTCAATTAGGCTATCAAAACAGTTTTGGGCCTAAGGCATAAGATGAGATTGAAACATGTGACATATGATGTCTATAATCTCATAAAGGATCTAAGAGTCATATGTTGATATGATTGATAAATGTTATCTACCTTTTTAGTTTAATTTTGAGCAGTCGTGCCATAGCCGACTTGAAATTAAATTAAAGTTGGGTCTTAGCCTATTAAATTATATTATGCATGTTTGTATAAGAAGGTTATATAATTTAGTGAGAGTATTTATGAAATACGTTAATTAATCTCTTAAATGAAATTGGTACTTATATATGTTCATATTTGTTGCATATCTTTGTAGATCAATGGCTGTAAACACTAATCAAAATCGTCATCGCGATCAACTTGAGAAGGACAAGTTAGAAGAGAATGGCAACAACTATGTGGATTGGATCCGCAGCTTTGGGAATTGTTCTCAAACAGAAAGGAAGTTGTACATTCTCGATGGACCCGTTCCACCCGAGCCTCGTCGCTAATGCAACTAAAGCCGAAAAGGATCAACATAAGAAACATGTGGATGATTCTATTGATGTTGGTTGCTTGATGCTTGCTACCATGCGTAAGGCCCTTCGTAAGGACCTTGTACACATGGAAGCTTATGATTTGGGAAATCATTTGAAGGAAATGTTCCAGCTTGCAAGCACGTCAGAAAGGTTTGACACTATGAAGGCTCTTCATTCATGCAAGATGATTGAAGGACAACTGTTGGGCCTCATGTGTTGAAAATGAAGGGTCACCTCGAACATCTTGAGAGGCTTGGATATCCTATCCGATTGAACCGGCTACGGATATGATATTGCATTTACTCCCGAAAGTTATAATCGATTCGTTATGAATTATAACATGAATGAGATGAATAAATCTCTGTCTGAATTGCATGGGATGCTTAAGAATGCAGAGAACAATATCGCCAAGAAAACCAATCAAGTGTTGATGGTGAATAAAGGAAAGGGGTTCAAGAAACCCAAGGTTAAAGCAAGAGTTGCTAAATCGGAGGCAAAGGTTGCCGTTGTTGAGAAGCCTCAACCCAAATCCCAAAAGGATGCGGTTTGCTACCATTGCAAGGAAACTGGGCATTGGAGGCGTAACTGCAAAGCTTATCAGGAAGGACTGAAGAAGAAGGGCAATGAGATTGCCATGACTTCAGGTATCTATGTGATAGATATTTTACTTTCTACTTCTAGTTCTTGGGTATTAGATACCGGATGTGGATCTCACATTTGCCTAAATGTGCAGGGACTAAAGAATAGAAGGTTGCTCAAGGAAGGTGAAGTAGACCTGTGGGTTGGAAATGGAGCAAGAGTTGTTGCATTGGCCGTAGGGACTTACGAAGTCACTTTACCTAGCGGATTAATATTAGTTTTAAATAACTGCTATTATGTTCCGGATTTGAGCAGAAACATTATTTCAATTTCTTGTTTAGACAATGAGGGTTACAGTTTTCTTATTGCGAATAAGAAATTTTCCATTTATTTGAATGATATGCTTTACTGTATTGCTCATTCTTATAATGGCCTTTATGTCATAGATGTTGAAAATAATGTTGAGAATGTCTATCATGTTAGTAAGAAATCTAAACCAAATGATGTGAACAACACATATAAATGGCATTGCCGTCTTGGTCACATAAATGAGAAACGCGTCTCTAAACTCCAAAAAGATGGATATTTAGACTCATATGATTATGAATCATATGATGTTTGCGAATCTTGTTTATTGGGCAAGATGACTAAAGCACCTTTTACTAAGAGTATTGAAAGGGCTAGTGATTTATTGGCTCTCATACATACTGATGTATGTGGACCAATGAATAGCATTGCTAGGGGAGGATTTCGGTACTTCATAACGTTCACTGATGACTTATCTAGATATGGCTATGTCTATCTGATGAAGTACAAAAGTGAAGCATTTGAGATATTTAGAATATTTCAAAATGAAGTACAAAATCACCTTGGCAAAACTATTAAAACACTTCGATCCGATCGAGGTGGTGAATACTTAAGCCAAGAATTTGATGATCATCTTAAAAGTTGTGGAATTGTTTCAGAACTTACTCCACCCGGAACACCACAATGGAATGGTGTGTCCGAGAGGAGAAATCGAACTCTATTAGATATGGTTCGATCGATGATGAGTCAATTTAACCTTCCTATTTCTTTTTGGGGACATGCACTGGAAACAGCTGCTTTCACACTTAATAAGGTCCCTACTAAATCGGCTCCTAAAACCCCACATAAGATGTGGCATGGAAGAAAACCTAGTTTATCTTTCATGAAGATTTGGGGATGTGAAGCTTATGTAAAGAAATTAGTTTCTGAAAATAAGCTTGCACCCAGATCCGATAAATGTATTTTAGATGGTTATCCTAAGGAAACGAAAGGATATCAATTTTACAACCGATCCGAGAACAAAGTGTTTGTTGCTCGACATGGTGTCTTTCTAGAGAAAGAGTTTCTCTCTAAAGAAACTAGTGGGAGTAAAATTGATCTTGAAGAAATTCAAGAACCCGAAAATGACAAGGAACCAATAGTAGAGATAGAACCAAATTCACAAGCAGTTGTGGAATCGGTTCAAGATACACAAGTTCTTCGCAGATCGGATAGGATACGATCCGAACCTGAGAGATATGGATTTCTCATAACGGAAAGTAACGAAGTAGAAATCATTGAGAATGATGAACCTACTTCCTATCAAGAGGCGATGTCCACTCCTGATTCGGACAAGTGGCTAGGAGCCATGGAATCCGAGATCAAATCCATGTACGATAATCAAGTTTGGAACTTGATTGATCCACCTGAAGGTGTAAAAACCATAGGGTGCAAGTGGGTTTTCAAAAAGAAAACCGACATGGATGGGAAGGTACATACTTTTAAGGCTAGGCTTGTTGCTAAGGGGTATAGGCAGACTCATGGCATTGACTATGATGAAACCTTTTCGCCCGTAGCAATGCTTAAGTCTATTAGAATCTTAATTGCCATAGCCGCATATTACGACTATGAGATATGTCAAATGGACGTCAAAACAGCGTTTCTTAACGGAAACTTACTCGAGGATGTATACATGATACAGCCTGAAGGGTTTGTCGATCCAAAGAATTCTAATAAAGTATGTAAGTTGCAGAGATCCATTTATGGATTGAAGCAAGCTTCCAGGAGCTGGAATCTACGTTTTGATGAATCAGTCAAAGAGTTTGGCTTCATCAAAAATGAAGATGAGCCTTGTGTATACAAGAAAATAAGTGGGAGCATAGTTCTATTTCTGGCGTTATATGTCGATGACATCTTACTCATTGGAAACAATGTTCTTGCACTTGAGACTGTCAAGTCCTGGTTAGGAAAATGTTTCTCAATGAAAGATATGGGTGAAGCGGCTTATATCCGTGGTATCAAGATCTATAGAGATAGATCAAGAAGGATGATTGGTTTGAGTCAAAGTACATATATTGACAAGGTCCTTAGAAGATTCCGTATGGAAAACTCTAAAAGAAGGAACTTGCCAATGGGACATGGCATTACTCTTAGCAAGACTCATTGTCCTAAGACAAATGATGAGCGAAAGAGGATGAGTGATATACCATATGCTTCGGCTATTGGGTCTATCATGTATGCCATGTTATGTACTAGACCCAATGTCTCGTATGCTCTAAGCGCAACGAGTAGATACCAGTCTGATCCTGGTGAGAACCATTGGATAGAAGTCAAGAATATCCTTAAGTACTTGAGAAGAACTAAGGATGTATTCTTGGTATTTGGAGGAATGGAAGATGATCTGGTTGTAAAGGGTTACACAGATGCAAGCTTCCAAACCGACAAAGATGACTTTAGATCGCAGTCTGGGTTCGTGTTTATGCTAAATGGAGGTGTTGTTTGTTGGAAGAGTTCCAAGCAAAGCACTGTTGCTGATTCTACAACCGAAGCCGAATACATAGCAGCATCGGATGCGGCTAAGGAGGCGATTTGGATCAAGAAGTTCGTTAGTGACTTAGAAGTCGTTCCGAGTATCACTAACCCGATAGAGCTTTATTGTGACAATAATGGTGCTATTGCCCAAGCAAAAGAACCAAGGTCACATCAACGATCCAAACACATTTTGAGACGTTTCCACCTCATTCGAGAAATCTGTGAAAGGGAGGACGTCAAGATATGCAAGGTACCAACGGATGACAACATTTCAGACCCTCTCACCAAGCCTTTGCCACAAGCTAAACATGATGGTCATGTTAGGTCCATGGGTATAAGATACATGAATGATTGGGCCTAGTGCAAGTGGGAGACTGTAGGTGTTAGTGCCCTAGGCCTATAGAGATAGACTTATTTGTAATGTCATTATTCACTTATATAAGAGATTATTTCTTTGATTATTATATGTGTTTGCATGTTTACTTTAATAATCGTGTCCCTAGTACTTATGAAGCACTAGTATGAAGTCTAATGGATAATCATGTGATGATTATATGCATGGAGATGCACATTAGATTCATGGGTACTTGTTAGAGAACAAGGTAATCGGACTTGACCCATTATGAGATTTATGTCATGGTCGTATGTCTTAAATAAATCTCATATAGTTATATCATTGATATCCTTTCGACTCGAGATTATCATCGTCTTCCACTCGATGAATATTATGTTTGATATAGTTTAACGTTGTCTTTAACCGGATAACAATAAGGGCTATTATTGGCATGATATGATTCTTGTTGGGAAGAATGATAAGTCAAGATGGAAATTTGTCCCTCGTAAAGAGAGCTGTTTGCTAGGCCACTCGTAAGTAAGATTGATGTAGTGCATGGCCATGCCCGAATGAATTAATGTGATTAATATCATTCGATTAATCAATTTAGTTAGTAACGAGAAAGCATTGAACAATATGAGTTGACTTAGACCATGATTCATGTTCAATATAACATCGTGTGACAAAGGAATTGTGATATGTTCTATGTAGGAAAATCGAACTTGATATTATATTATTTGGGTAGGCATGATGGCTTGCTAGAGTTCGCTCATGTCTTATGAGGATTGATGTGATCGAACTCATTGCCAACTTAATATAGTCCTATGGGGTCACACGCATCGAACGAATTGTCAAAAAATGAAGAATATGGAGTTTTTGTTCTCAGGGAACGACTCGTCCCCAGGCTAGAACCAACTATTCCCTTGGCCTGGGACGAGAGAATCAGAGAGATAGTCCTGAGGGACGAGTCGTGCCCAGGGGGACGAGTCGTGCCCATAGGGACGACTCGTGCCCTGGGCTTGAACGAAGTATTCCCCTTAAAGGGGACGCCAGATTCAGAAGCTGGGTGCAAGGGGACGACTCGTGCCCTGGGGGACGAGTCATCCCGTCGGCACTGGATTGACGCGAAATTGACTTAAATTAGGGTTTTCGTCAAGGGCAAATATTTATAACGTATAAATACAAACCCTTGGTTGCCCTAGCAGTCACTCTCATGGTTTTGGGTTTAGAGAAACACAAAAGAGAGATTTCAATTGAGAATTGAGAATTGAGAATCAAAAACAACATTCAATTCCATTATTCTTCATCGATTAAAAAGAGTTTCAATCAAGGATCTAGCAATCCGCCTAGAATTGTTCTAGGGTTCGTTCAATGCGTGGATACACATAGAGGAACTTCGCCAATCAAGATCTAACGTTCGTGATTCAAGAATCGTTCATCGAAGATTCGCTAGTTCTTCAATCTGGAGTTGGAACGCGTTTATCAATGACAAAAGCACACAAGGTTGCTAATTCTATTTCATACTTCTTAATTAATCATCTAGAACGGATCCTAGGGCTCCGGGTTTTTCGAGTTAATTTTGCATTATTCCGCTGCGCATGGACCCTCGAAACCCAACAGTTCTCCCAACGAGTCCCCACTTACTCGCTTGCTAGTCAAGCTAGGGGGGAAAACGGGCTTAACCAACCTTCAACCGTGGTCAAGAGGGAATGGAGGACGTTGTGGAAGTTGATGATGATGAGGAAAGAGGAGAGGAAGCTCAGTCCAATCTTGCCCGCGAGAAATCCAAATCAAAATCCTTGGCTCAAACCAGGGGGAAGGCCATGGTTTCTCGCTCCAAAAAGCCAAAGATGGACAACCAGAGCCCTGAGTTCCTCAAATTCATGCATCAGATGTGGGAGACCCACCAGCAAACTGCCATGAAGTGTGGCCGCACTATGGACGCCTTTGCTGACAAGATTGCCCGGGCACCCATTCAAAAAGGGAAACCCCCCAGACTGAAACATATGATGGCTCTACCAACGCCAAATCTCATATGGGGAAGTTTAAAGGGCAGATGACCCTATTTTCTTCTGATGAGTCTGTAATGTGCAAAGCCTTGGCCGCTACCTTCACGGGCAAAGCCTTGTCTTGGATGATGGCCCTCAAGCCCAAGTCCATCAGAACCTACAACCAATTCAGGCACATCTTCCTAAATTCATTTGCTGGAGCGGGTGAGCCCGCGCTGCCTAAGACATACCTGATCAGAGTCAAGCAAGCTGTGACAGAGACCACGAAAAGCTACATCACTCGGTTAAAAAAGATGAGCGAGCATATTGTAGACCTGTCCGAGAGTGACATTCGGCTCTGCTTTGAAGGCGGTCTCTTTCCAGCTTCTTAAAAATGAACTTTTCCTCCCACAGGCCTAAAAGCGTGGAGGAGATGTACGAGCGAGCCTCTGGTATTGCCTCAGCAGAAGAGCCAAATGAGATATCTGCCCGCGTGCCCGCGAAAGAGAGAATCAGCCAAGTCCAAGAGACAGGGCAAGGATCTGCCCGCGACAATAACCAAGGCAAAAACCGAAGCCGTGGGACGGACAAGTGTTAGTGTAATGCCCTAGGCCTATAGTTGATAGACTTATGTATTGACATTATTTATTATTATATGAAAGGTTTATTATTTGATTATTATATGTTTTGCATATTTATCTGTAATAATCTCCGTCCCTAATTATTATGTGAATAATTAGTATAAATGTTAATGGATAATCATATGATGATTATATGCATAGAAAAGCACATTAAATTTATGGGTACTTATTAGAGAACAAGTGACTGGACTTGACCCATATGAGATTTATGTCATGGTCAAATGTCATAATTAAATCTCATAAGGTTACTTCATTTAGTCCCTAGACCTGATATTATCATGACCTTACATATGATGAAAGTCATGTTTGATTTTGGCCAAACGATATCTTGACACGATATTTATAAAGGCTATCTTTGGCATGATCAGATTCATGATGGGAAGGATGATAAGTCAAGATGAAATTTGTCCCTCGAAAGAGAGATGTTTTGCTTGGGCCCCTCGATGAGTGATAATGATGAAAGTGTATGGCCATACCCCAATGCGATTGGATTATCATTATACTCGAAATCGAGAAAGCATTGAACAAATACAAGTTGACGAGGACCATGACTTGTGTTCAATATAACATCGTGAGACAAAGGGAGAAATGGAAGTGTACCATTGGAAACATGAACTCTTACGTTATATTATTTGGGTAGACATAATGGCTTGCTAGAGTCCGCTTATGTCCTATGAGAGTCGATATGATCGAGCTCATTGCCAACATAATATAATTCTATTGGGTCACACACAACTAGAATGAATTGATTAAACTAGAGGAAGAATGATTGAGAGAATCCTGATGTGGCTTAAGACATCGCGCGACAGAACTTGTCCATGGGACTCATCTGGTCATACGACACTTTAAGCCACAGAGGCGTTTTCAGACTAGTTTCCTAATTTGATTAGGAAACAAATATTAATGCTAAAGTAGTATAAATATAACAGTCTGTCAACCCTAAAAAGCTAGCCAAATTTCTGAAAATAAAATCACAACAAATATTCTCAATATTCTTCTAAAGTTTAAAGGATCTAGCAATCATCAAGAAATCGTTCTTGGTTCATTCGAAGGTGTGGATACCAAAACAGGGTCGTCGCTCGTTCAACGATCAAGGCCTAGAGTTCGAAGCTTGTATTCAGAATCACATCAATACATCGTTCGATAGCTCAAGAACAAAAAGCGTTCAAGGTTGGTTATTTCTATCTCATAGGATTTCAAGTTAATTGTATAGAACGGATCCTAGGCTCTTGGGTTTTATGTTAATAGATGCTTAATTTCGCTGCGCATGGACCCGTAAAACCCAACAACAAGCTCCGAAATTTAACGAACGAGACAATTTTCACTCCCCTTAATGATTCGCGAGCAGCAATTCTGAAAACAATGGAGCTTCCTCCTCCTCCCCCAATAGGTAGAAAGCCAAATGAAAGAAGTAGGGCAAAATTCTGTGATTATCATAGTAATCACGGCACAACTCAGAAGATTGCTTTCAGCTGAAACGGATCATTAAGCAGAAGATCAACAATGGGGAGTTGACAAAGTGGGTTCAGGACCATAATAATGCCAATAACAACACTAACACCCAGCGGGCACGAAACGTACGTGGCCCTGAAAGGAGGGAGAGAGAGGAAAACGATGACGATGAGTTGGGCACATATGAGATCAATTTCATTGGAGAAGAAGCCCCGTCCAACAAACAGCTGTCCCTCCAGATCAGAACTTTAGAAAAGTCTTCCTGATCACCCCCCAGTGGCTCCGGAAGAAGAGCAGGAAATAGGGTTCAAAATGAGTGAACTTGCCTCCACCCTTTTCCATTCCACACAGCCCCTCACCATACGCATGCGGATTTGGGTTATTCTCATGCCGGAGGGCCTTCGCCGGTGAAGCACCGGCTTAATTTACGTGTTTGTTCATCTTTTTCAGGTTATTCGAACATCCAGGATACAATCTTACCACTGGGTTTGGGTTGATCCGACGATTTTGGCATCATCAAAGCATATTTGAATAAGGTCATAGCCAATAAACCTTTTGAATATCAATCTCAAGGTCATGACCAACAAACCTTCTGAATATCAATATTAGGGGCTTGTGGATATCAATATTAAAGTTTTCTGTATATGAACTCACAAGCACATTTGAATAAGGTAATGAACAGTAAAACTTCTGAATATCAATCTTAATAGTTTTTGAATATTAATAACAAAGGCTTCTGAATATAAATTAACAAGCATATTTGAACAAGGTCAAGGCCAACAAACCTTCTGGATATTCAGAAGCCTGTAAGATTGATATTCGAAACATTTGAAATTGATATCCCAAATATTTGAGATTGATATCCAAAATGTTTGTTGATGAAGGAAATTTTGAAATCTACAAAAGCCACGGGGCTTCATCCCATTCTAAGGGTATAAAAACCCAAAAATACGACATTTAGACTCCCAATGCAAACGGGCATTTAAAGTTTGTATAAGTAAAGTGTTAAAACTTAAAAAAGATAGTTAGTGATAAGATGACATGTCGTGGGTTACAAAGTGTGAGTTCTTGGGTTGAAGACTGTCGGGGGAGTTGAGAAGTTGCGATTATTTATTATAATGTCACCACACATTTTTTAAAATAGTTTCTGTTATTTAAAAAAATGCTACATCGCATTTAAAAAGTGTTTTCCTAATCAATAGAAAAAACACATTTTTTCATATACCTACTCTTAAGAAAAAATAACATTAATTTTTTTGACATTTAACTAAATAAATTCATACTCCCGCCCCCATTTAAAGGTTCATTATTTGAGTTGGAAATAAAAGTTAAGGAAATAGGTGAAAAGGGTGATATGTTATAAGTGTAGATAGTTGGATAGAAAAGAGAAATTGAAGTAAGTGGGTAATTGTTGTAACTATGACAAATGAATCTTTTTTTCATTTTTTTTAAAAATGAACCTTTAAATGAGACACTAATTTGGGAAATAAGTAAACCTTCAAATAAATAAGACACTAATTTGGGAAATAAGTAAACCTTCAAATATTCAAATGGCACGGGGGAATATACTATGATTCCTTCATCCCAAATTTAATATCCATTTTTAAGTTGAAAGAAAATTTTAAGGAAATTAACATATAGACATTTATTTAGCATATATACACATGTTACATGTACCCTTTAATGTTCTCATCATATAATAATATTATTAATATAAAAGTAAAAGTAAAACATTATTATTGGCCAGGGGTTTTAAGTAACTTCACCAATAAAAATCATTAATTTGAGACAAATTTCTTATCAAAATGAATATTCATTTTGAGTAATATAATATTTCAAACCTCTTGTAAAAACTTATGATCCAAGATCCAGAAGTATGTGTGGATTGAGATATGTGTTTTGTAGATAGCAAAACAAAATAGATAACAGAGGTAGTGTGCTGATGATGAGTTATGGTGGGAGGAGGGGGGGGGGTGTTGTTAATGGTGGTCCATAAGAAGAAAAAACAGTCAGAACAGATAGGGGTTAAGTAGCCATTGTTTTCTTCTCCTTGGAGGATTTTATGAAGTCAGGCAACAATTACCCCCCATCTTTTTTGTAGATTTGGGTATTAAAAAGTGTTAGGGGAGGAGTAACAAAGGTAGAATTGAGAAATACTCCCTCCGTCCCACGTTAGTTGAGACTTCTTTCCCTTTTGGGCCGTCCCACGTTAGTTGAGACTGCCCAAAATGGCAAAGGAATCTTCACTATTTACCCCACTCATTCTCTCTCCTATTTCACTTTTACACTCACAACATTCTCTCTCCTAACTATTCCTCCCACTCATTCTCTCTCCTATTTAATTCTTCATACTCACAACATTTTCTTTCACTTTTTTTTTCACTTACTTTTCCTTAATTGATGTGCCCAAAAAGTTAGTCTCAACTAACGTGGGACGGAGGGAGTACTCCTCAATTCAAATTAGTTGTTGCTTTAGTACTTTTCACACATCTTAATTATTTTCAAAGGAGTTATTTTTAGTTAAGAGTTCTATCATTTGCCTTATAACATAGGACATCGTTAAAGAAAACACAATTATTATTATTATATTTCAAATACACTCTTAATAATTTGGGAAAATAATCGGAATATTCTAAAAAAAAAATCATAATGTCCGAGTCCCACATGTTGTATTATTTCTATAATTTACTGTATAACTGAATATAATAATGTATTGTATATTGTATGAAGGTGGTGGCGGTGGGCGGCGACGACCTGTCCTACGGCGGTCGATCGGCGATGGGGGCGGTGGCCGGCGTTGGTGGGGGTTTGAGTGTATAATACTACATGTGGTTTTAATGATGTTGTATCATTAAACTAGTGCATATAAGAACTTATCGAACATTTCGATTTAATCAAAAAATTGAGGAAAAGTGATTTGTTCCAAAAGAAACTTATTCTAAGTTCCCAATTAATTATCCCCCACCTAAATTACTTTTCGTAATAAAACACATTAAATTGCAACAAACTCTAATATAAAGGTAAAAAAGCACTTCAATACTTTTAACACAAATCGACAATTGTTTTGAACAAAAAATTTGATCCAACGACAGATACTTTGAAACGGCGGGAGTATAACTCATTCTCATTCTCATTCTCATTCTCATTCTCATTCTCATTCTCATTCTCATTCTCATTCTCATTCTCGTTCTTCAATAGTTTTTCCATTCTAAAGTAAATGTCAGCATTTAATTTTTCAACGTATTCAAAAATGTGTTATACAATGTTTATACATTGCTGGTAGATTGGAAATAATGGACTAATACTCTTAATAAAAGGGTGGGCCAAAGCCAAATGCCAAATGCCAAAGCCAAAGCCAAATGCCAAAGCCAAAACTTGAGAAGTTTTGATATGCTTAACAAGCTAAAGACAATAATTAGAAACCAGCTAGCCAAATGCCAAGTATTGATTCATAATTTTTTACCATTATATTTTGACAATGCAATCATTTAAGGTTGTAATATGATGTCCATCCAAATTAATCAGAAATCCAATTCTTGGGCTATTTCTATTTTGTGGAAACCAGTGAATTTGGCTGTTATTGTTTGCCATGGTGGGTGTGGAGTATTTCGAGAACACAGGAATGTACCCTGGACCTAAAATGGTAAATAAAATAATATTCGTGATATTACATCTGTCTCAAAACTACAAATAATTTATTTTTTTCAAATTTACTCATTTGATCGAGAATAAATTTAAATTTTTTGCAATTCATTTTTTGGACGGACGGAGTGATGAATTCCAGATTTATATTTTGATTTGTATATCTCTTATAAAGGGTATATTTTTCTGTTCCAAAAAATAAAATAAAAAATAATCAATTGTCATTTTCATTACTTTCGAGAACGAAATAGATTTTGATTTACACAAGTCACTTGTAGTAATAGAAGGCAATTAGCGGATGTTTGGTATTGGAGGGCCTGACATTTCTTCTCTTCTATCTCATTATTTTACCACTGATATGGGTAATACTTCCTCCTTCCCACTTCAATTGATTCCGGGATGAATTTTACGATTTTTAAGAAAAATGAATAAAGTGGGTAAAAATTAGAGGAGAGAGAATGTAAAAGTTAAATGTGTGGTAGGTAATAGGAGAGAGAATATAAAAGTTAAAAATATTTAATAGGAGAGAGAATGAGTGGGAGAAATAGTAAGTTAATGATTGATTTTTTTGTAAATATGTGGAGATGATAAGGGTATAAATATATGGAAAACTTTTCATTTATGAAATGGATCAATTGAAGTGGGACGTCCAAAAAAGGAAAGTGGATCAATTGAAGTAGGACGGAGGGAGTAGTATTTATTGATATGTTGTACAGTATTACGTAACTCTAGAATTACTTTTCAATTTTTATGTATTCTTTGCATATTATTTTATGTTTTATTTAAAGATGAATTATTGAAAAGTAAAAAGAATTGAATAAGTACCTTGTCCGATGGATAACCTTTGACTTTCCAACAATTGACTAGTAGTTGTAGAAGAAGAATCATTTTCCATGGGAGAGAGATGACTGCCATTCGCTACCAGCTGAGGAAGGCCTTTACTGCTTCCTCCTGCTAATTTAATTAATGGAAACAAATTAACAAATTGCCAATTATCTTATTTTGTTATTTAATTCAGATTTGGATTAATGGAAACAAATTAACAAATTGCCAATAATCATTGTACAGAGTATTAATACGCTTTTTATTTTTTTTTTTCCATTATTACGTCATTCCTATTCTCTTTCCATATACATACACTATATACTCCATTTATCTCATAATAAAAGTCGCAGTTGATCTGTCAACATTTTAAAGAAACGCGTCTTATCTGTTAGTACATTATACAATGATAAAATTTCATTAAGATATTTTTCTTATTTGGAAATGTAATATTTATTTTGAAACATACTAAAATGAACATTGCGATATTTATTTATTCTGAAAAGAAAAATGATTTTTTATTGATTGTATCAATTATTTACCCGTCACAAATCACAAACTAACTGAAGCACCAACAAAAATATGAGACATTATTTTAGAAATCAATTTTTGTGACTTTTTTTTTTTTGTGACTTTAATATTTCTGCCATCAAAAAGTTTACCCGGAAATATCAGGACAACACAGATAAATACAGACATAGTATGCTCTAATTGTCTCATTTACTTATTTTATCAGCCATTATCTAGTTTATATAATTGTGTAAGAGTATTGTTACGTGTGCTAAATGGATGGACCAAATTTTGACACAATTATACTTATTAAGTTTATTTGTAGTACCTTTCTATAAATAAACTAATTATTGTATCATAAATGCTTAAATTTTAAATTTAAGCATTATTTGTAACATAATATATCAAACCCATTAACGTTATCATTTTACTGTATCATAAGTTGATATGTGAATTAAAATATGTTGGTTGACAAGGGCAAGATAATAATTTAAATAAAAATAAATAACAACGGATGAGATATATATATTTTTTAATAGTCAATCATTTATAGCAGAGAAAACGAGTAAGTCAACTTTTTTTTTTTTTTTTTTTTTTGTTTTTGAAGTTAAGGAATAGCCGACCTAGAACTGCTGTTATATTTGTTGCCAAATTTCATGAAATTTTAAACATTTTTTCAAACCGCAATAAATGATAGTATTTGTTTTTGAATTATTAGCACAAGGCCAATAAATTTGATGTGAATGTCAGATAGTTACGTACACATGCTTTCAAAAAAAAAAAAAAATTACTCCCTCCTTGCCGGCTCAAGTTATAATTATAAAATATTATATGGGAGGTAAATAAAAGTATTCACATATTAATTGATAGTGAGTTAAGATAAAGAAAATGATTTTTTTTTTAATTTTATTTTTTGTAAATTATTGACACGAAGGGATTAAAAGATAGATTACAAACGGCCGACTAGCCAACTTATCATACGTACCACTTGCGCTCTCGATAGCTCCGGCTGACCATTGACCATCTTCTGTTAGTTGACCGTCATTATCCGTCAACTCAGGCTCTAAATTGAACCTTGCAATTGGATCATCATGACGAGAAAAGTTGGTAGCTAAGGAATTGCTGTTATTATTCGAGTTAGCTTCTTCGTCTTCTGGTTGATGTTGAAGAGAAAGTTGGAAAAGATGATCAGTAACGGAGGGGATGGTGATGTTGTTGATTGAGGACCCATATGATGATTTTAGATGAAAGCGAGGGAGGTGAGTGTGATTAATAATAAGTTTAGAGGTTGAAGAGACATAAACTAGAATGAAGATGGAAGTGATGAGAGCTAAGGCTGTGGGTATGATGAAGAAGAAGCCTTTTATTAACTCTTTCAAACTCCGGCGTGTCACTATAGTTGGACGACCCATATTCATTTGAAGCCGTCGGCGGGGGGAGAGAGAGAGAGAGAGGGAGAGAGAGAGAGAGAGAGAGAGAGAGAGGAGCTTGGTTGTTTTTTGGTGATTTTTTGTTACTCAAATTAACTTATGTTATGTTGGGTAGTACTCCCTTTTTCCAAATTGTATGATTATTCTTATTTAAAAACGAATGATTTTTTAATTTTTTTTATGAAATATTTTGTTTTGAAATGATTTTTTAAAGTTTATTATATTTTTTCAAAAATAAAATTTTGAAAGCGAACCGCAGAAGTCTTTATTATTTTTTTCGATTAAATATCAAAATTTTTTAAATGATGTTTAAATTTAAATTGATTGGGACGAAGGAATCGAGTTGTAATATTAGGATCGCTAAACTAAAAAAAGAAAGAAAAAACAGACTCAATTAACTAAGATTGAAGCTGACATGTAAGACTAGTATACAAATAATTTCCTTTGTCGTAAATTAAGGGGTGAATTTTCCATATACTCTCACCCCTTTTGTCTCTGAATTTGTCTGGGGTAAAATGCATTTTTTTTATAATCATGTGGGAAAACGTTTTTACATCTGGCTAATAACAGCATATGTAAACCGGCGTTCTATAACAAAATTAAACCAGCATTTCATTAACCGGTACATATATTAATCAAATTAATCACGTCAAATCCAAATTGTTGGGTTTAATGACACGACCATGCACGATTGTTTTTGGCCATGATCAATGGATATCAATAAGGGGGAGATGCTCTTCGATGATCAATCAAGAGAAATACATGAGATGATTATTACGGAGAAATACGATCAGGTTAGGGGGAGTTTGATAGAATGGAGCGCAATGAGTTAAGGGAGAGTTTGACTTTCCTTGTAGTGATTACAGGTATTGATCAGAACCACAAAAATAGGGGAGATTGAAAGAGTATGTTTATACTCTTGATATTTTTTATTTTTTCTATTCTGATAGGTTTGAAATTGATAATCTCAATTTTTGCAGTTTTTGTCCATAATCACAAAAATAGGGAGAGATTGAAAGAGTATGAATATACTCTTGAAATATCTTTCTGAATTTTGTAATTATGGTTTGTATATTTTACATAAATAGATTAAAAAAGTTGTAAATATAGAAATTAGTTGACTAACGGCTAACTATTTTGTTTAGGTATGTTTTGTATTTTATTAGGTATATTTTAGGTAAAGACTAAAGGAAAGAAGGACTCTTGATGATAAGAAAAGAAGATTCAGATTGCAAGGAAGAGATTGAGTCCTTGTCAACAAAGGATTGTTTGATCGCCTATTTAAGAAGCCGTCCGCATTCACTCACGATCACGGATTTTAGAAAAACAAACGAAGTTGATATATTTTCTTGAGTCCTTGTCTCTGTGTTCTTGAAGTTCAGATCCTTGAATCTTCAAGACTATTTTTCTGTTTTGTGTTCTTAAGTTAGAATGACTTTTGTCTTTTCGTATGATTTGTTTTCTTTCATTGTAAGTTTTGTTTATAACTTGTTCTCAACGAGGTTGTATTTTATGAAATGTTTCCAGCAAGCATAGTCTTGCTGAAGTGTTTAAATTCGTTGTTATTCTACTGCAATTTATTCTGTTTATTTAAGTTATTTTCTGAAAAAAGTTGTTTGCTTTGTTGTGTTGACACTTGTGTGCACAACTCTACACACAAGTCATCACAGAACTGGTTACAAACCTAGCTACAATTCTTTCAAATGGTATCAGAGCCTTCTCTCGATTCAATTGAGATCGATCCTTGAAAGTAGCCACAATGGATTGTTACCATAACCATAGCCACAACAAACCGCCTACCCTAAATGATTCAAACTATACCATTTGGAAGGCCAAAATTATTATGCACATCAAATATATTGATCATCGTGCTTGGGTTAGTCTTGTTAATGGCTACACTCCTCTCATGATTGAAATTACCCCAGCTACACCTAATAGCAAAGATGAGAGAAATTATGGACCTAAGCCCATAGAAACTTGGACACTTGAGGAAATTTCTCTTGCAAACTATAATGTCAAGGCAATGGGAGCAATCTCTGACCATGTGGATCCTCATATGTATAGTTTATTCTCTACTCAAACTGTTGCCAAAACTGCTTGGGACATTCTCCAATTTCACTGTGAAGGACCAGCTAGTGTTAGAAAAACCAAGCTAAGAACTTTAATGACCAAGTTTGAAACTTTAAGGTTGGGAGAGAATGAAACCATAAAAGAGTACTCAACCAAAATTTTGAACATCTCAAACGAGTCTTTTTCCTTGGGTAAATCTATATCCATTGCAAGACTCACAAGTAAAGTACTAAGAACTCTCCCAGAAAAGTTTAATATTAAAATCTCTGTTATTGAGGAAACTCAGGATGTCCAAACTGTTGGACTTGATACCATCTTAGGTATTCTGACTAATTTTGAGTTAATCTTGGGGTACAAGAAACTAGCAAAGCAAATTCAATTGCTCTTGCAAGTGCTCTAAAAGTATCTCAAGATATTGTTCAACTGTCTAATGATATAGATGAGTCAAACTTGGGAGAAGATGAGTGTGACTTGATAACACAAAAATTCAAAATGTTGAAAAAGAAACGATCAACAAAGTTTTCTAATTCATCATACTCTCCTTTTTCCACGGTTGAATCATCTAAAAGGGAGATCAATATAAAGAAACCTTTTTTTGGAAACTATGAAGTCCATCGAGTCAATTCAGTGTAGGGCTTGTAAAGGTTTTGGACATTTTGCCAATAAATGTGCAAATACCTTAAGGAAAAAGGGGAATGAGTTTTTATGCATCATTAAGTGATTCCGATGATGACGATCCGACAACAAATCTGTCAATATTTTGTTCATCACAGTTCCCCTTGTACGATAGTGATTCGAATTCGGAAGTTGTGCAGTGTTCTGTTTACACAACTGACTACACAATTGGCTGCAGTTTGTATACCTTCTTGAATTCCACAACTGCAAGTGAAACTGAGAATGATACTGCGGATAAAGAAGAGTGTGCTACCTATGAGGATTTTCACAATACCTATATTGAACTCCACGCTAAATGGGCCAAGCGAATGGAGCAACTCAAGGTATTCAAACAGGTAAATGAGAAATTAACTGCAGAAAATCTCAAACTGAAATATGAGGTTGAGTGTTTATCTAAGGAGAGTAATTCTCAAAAGGATTCCATAGCTAAATAGGATGTTTTACTCACAAAGAAAAATATTGAGCGTGAAAAGTTCGAAACTGAGCTTGAAAAAGAAACTGAAACTCTGACTAAACTTAACAATTGTAAGGCTGAGTTGGAAAATGTTTTGAATTTGGATAATCAAGGAAAATCTGAAATTGTCTATGGAGGTCATAATTTTTTCAAAGAGGGTGAGGGTTCTTCCAAAGTTGAAAAGAAAAATATTTTAAAAAACAAAAGGAAAGGTCACAGGCGAAGACAATACATTTGTCATCATTGTTTTGTTCCTGGTCACATTCGACCATATTGCTATAAGTTGAAACAGGAACTTGAACCTATGAAGAATGGTGAATACTTGGGCAGTCCGTTGTGTGCACAACCGACACACAACTGTACACACAACCCAAAGCTAGAAGAAAAACTGCCTGGGTAAGAAAGGAAACCGTGAACTGTCAGGTGGCCTTCACCTCTCTTAAGAGCAGTGTTGAAGGGTCCTAATACTTTGACAGTGGTTGTTCTCGCCACATGACTGGGGCACGCGAAAGTTTCAATGACTACACACCATTCAAAGATTGAAAAGTAAATTTCGGTGGAGGAGCTCAAGGTAAGATCATTGGCAAAGGTACGTTGCATGTATAAGGTTTACCTAGTTTGCATAATGTGTTGCATGTTGATGTGCTAAAAGCTAATTTGATAAGCATAAGTCAATTGTGTGATGATGATCTACATGCCAAATTTGATAAGAAGATATGTGAGGTCTTTGATGATTCAAATAGATGTGTTTTGACAGGAGTAAGATCCTCTGATCATTGTTACAAGTTGGTTGAAAATCTTTCATACCATAAATCGATTTTTGATGATGCTCCTGATCTTATTGTCAAAACTGTTGTGGATGATATTGCAGGTTGTACATAGGAACTAGATACAGTTAATGATGAATTTGAACCAGGAAAGACAAATGAAACTGCAGAACAGACACATGTGCAGACAGTTGTGCAACAAGTTGTTCAGACAATTGACAACACAAGTGTTCAGACAACTGAAAAATAAGGTTCAGATTTTGAAACTGATGAAAGTAAAGTAAGCAGAGAGAGGGACATTCCTTCCAGAATACAAGGAAATCATCCTACCTCCCAAATTTAAGAAAATTCTCTTTAGGTTTAGACTTCTAAATCCACAATGTCTCCTCTTTAGGTTTAGATGCCTAGTTCAACAATGTCTCCCCTTTAGGTTAGATGCCTCATAATAATCTTCATTAGGGTAGAAGCCCTTAAAAAAGTCTCATTTAGGGTAGACACCCCCAAACAGTCTTCAGTTAAGGTCTAGCACCTTCAAATTATCCTCAGCAGGTCAAGAGAGTCTTCAGTGTCTCCTTGCATCCCCACTCAACTCCTTCTTTGGCATTCCCACTGGATTCCAAACTATGTTTTGCTTGATTCCCATCCAGGATACGTAGGAATCCTTTAAAAAAGGTACAACCGTCCGACCTCTCTGGTCACCCATCTTTATCACCTCCTTCTTTGGCTTTCCCGTTGGAGTCCGAAATATGTTTGGATTGATTCCCATTCGGGATAGCGATGAATCCTTTATAAAGATCCAGCCATCTGACTAATCTGGTCACCCCCTTTTTGCGAACCTCTGAGTCCTTCTCTTCCTTCACAGTGGAACTCCCCAGCTCAAGACCCTTATTTTCATCGTCAACCCCAATTGGGGTTGCGAAGCTTATGTGAAGAGACTTGTCTTCGATAAGTTAGCACCAAAATCTGATAAAGTTATTTTTGTTGGTTATCCTATGGAAAAAAAGATATTATTTTTACAACCGCAATGAGAACAAAGTGTTTATTGCTCAATATGGTACTTTTCTTGATAAACAGTTTCTCAATAAAGGATCTAGTGGGATTAAAATTAATCTTGAAGAAGTTCAAGAGCCCGAAGATAACATGGAACCAAGAGTAGAGACAGAACCAAGTTCACAAGGAGTTATGAAACTGGTTCAAGATGCACAAGTCCATCGTAGATCAAATAGGTTATGATTCGATCCCGAAAGATATGGATTTCTCGTATCAGAAAGTAATGAAGTGAAAGTCATTGAGAATGACGAACCTACTTCCTATCAAAAGGCGATGTCCACTCCTGATTCGGATAAATGGCTAGGAGCCATGGAATTCGAATTATAATCCATGCATGATAATCAAGTTTGGAACTTGATTGATCCACCTGAAGGTGTAAAAACCATAGGGTCCAAGTGGGTCTTCAAGAAGAAAACCGACATGGATGGGAAGGTGCATACTTACAAGGCTAGGCTTGTAGCAAAGGGATTTAGGAAATTCATGGTACTGACTATGATGAAACCTTTTCACCAGTTGCAATGCTTAAGTCTGTTAGAATTTTAATTGCCATAGCCGCATATTACAACTATGAGATATGGCAAATGGATGTCAAAACAGCTTTCCTAAATGGGAAGCTACTTGAGGATGTTTACATGACATAGCCTGAAGGGTTTTTCGATCCAAGAAATTCTAATAAAGTATGCAAGTTGCAAAGATCCATATATGTGTTGAAGCAAGTTTCTAGGAGTTGGAATCTTCGTTTTGATGAATCGATCAAAGAGTTTGGCTTCATCAAGAACGAAGATGAACCATGTGTATACATGAAGTTCAGTGGGAGCGTAGTACTATTTCTAATATTGTATGTCGATGATATCTTACTTATTGGAAACGACATTCCTGCACTTCAGACTGTCAAGTCTTGGTTAGAGAAGTGTTTCTCAATGAAAGATATGGGTGAATCTGCCTACATCCTTGGCATCAAGATCTATATAGAGATAGATCTAAAAGGATGATTCGTTTGAGTCAAATTACTTACATTGACAAAGTTCTTATAAGATTCAAGATGGAAAATTCTAAGAGAGGAAACTTGCCAATGGGACATAGTATTACTCTTAGCAAGACTGAGTGTCCTAAGACAACTGGTGAGCGAAAGAGAATGAATGAGATTCCATATGCTTCGGCAATTGGATCTATCATGTATGCCATAATTTGTACTTGACCTGATGTCTCGTATGCTCTAAGCATGACAAGTAGATACCAATCTGATCCTGGTGAAAACCATTGGATGGCAGTTAAGACGATCCTTAAGTACTTGAGAAGGACTAAGGATGAATTCTTGGTCTTTGGAGGGATGGAAGATGATCTTGTTGTAAAGTGTTACATAGATGTAAGCTTCCAAAATTACAAAGATGATTTTAGATCGCAATCAGGGTTTGTGTTTATGCTTAACGGAGGTGTGATTTGTTGGAAGAGTTCCAAGCAGAGTATCATAGCCGATTCTACAACTGAGGCCGAATATATAGCGGCATCCGATGCAGCTAAAGAGGCAGTTTGGATCAAGAAGTTCATTAGTGACTTAGAAGTCGTTCCAAGTATCACTAATCCGGTGGAACTTTATTGTGACAATAATGGTGCCATTTCACAAGCAAAGGAACCAAGGTCACATCAACGATCCAAACACATACTTAGATGTTTCCACCTTATTCGAGAATTCATAGAAAAAGGAGACGTTAAGATATGCAAAGTATCAACCGACGATAACATAGGGGATCCGCTTATAAAGCCCCTCGCACAAGCAAAGCATGATGGTCATATTAGGTCCATGGGTATACGATACAAATGAGATTGGGCTTAGTGCAAGTGGGAGATTGTTGGTATTATGCCCTAGGCGTATAACTATTTTGACTCATACTTAATACCGTTATGTAATCGTCTTTACCATTTATAATAGTGAATGTTTATCTTGAGTATTATATGTTTTACATGTTTATTATAATATTCTGTGTTCCTAGTTATTGTGAATAACTAGTATAAGTTGGTAATGGATAATCATAGAGATGATTATATGCATGGGGATGCACATTACACTTATGGGTACTTGTTAGAGAACAAGGTACTGGACTGACCCATCTATGAGATTTATGATATGGTCTATGGCCATATATGTCATGATTAAATCTCATGATAGTCGTGTCATTAGATCCTTACCTGAGATTATCATCGTCTTCCACATCTTGCTCCATAAGTACCGTTGTCGAGGGGCTCTGTAAGTACCCTAATCTGAATCGTGCTTCATTGAAAATGAATAAAAAGGACTTCTGAGGACTGCTCAATGATATCAGAAAGTTTTAGGGCTTTCGGGCATTTATTTTATCATTTTAGGTAAGGAAGGACTATTCTGGCGTAATAAACTGGAAAAGGACCTCGCTGGGATACCTGAAGATCTTAACCTAAGAACTGTGGTAGCTTCTAGAAAGAATTGAGGTTTTTTACTTAAGCCGTCCATGGGACCCCATTTGCCTCTGCACGATCTGGCCAGGTTGCCCCTTTTACCACCTGATAGTGCCTATAAATAGAACCTTTCTCTACCCATTTTGGGAGGATCTTTTAGATATCTTGGGGAAACTCTGCCCAAATCAAATCAGACTTTCTATCTCCTACACATTTACACAAACACAATCTCTCCTCAACCACAAATCAAATCCCATTGATGCATTTGGACGAAAACTTAGCTCAAGCTACCAAACCTAAGAAGATAGAAGTAAACATTTGATCAACAAGCCATTGGTAAACTCTCATTCACTACTACTTGTTCTAACCTAGCCTACTTTAGACCTATAATCTTAATATTGTTATATTGAAATGATTTACTGAAATGCTATCTTGAAACTTGCTTATTTTCTTTATACTTATTGTTGATTCTCTAGATTGAGAGGTCACAAGTGATACCAATTGGGTCCCTCCCTAGGAGAAAATAAAATCATTAATTTGGTGATTAAAGTTTCCTTGAGAGATGATCCATGGAGTTGATGTGATTCTCTCATATTTAATCTAACAAATGTCAATTGTTTAGTGTAACTTTTTATATTTGTTATCAATTTCCAAGTTCTAATTATCTAGTTTACAAAGGATTTCGTTAGCTATCTTTCCCCATGAAAAACATACAATCAAGATACACTTTGGAATGTATTTGTGTTGAGGGAAAAATATTAGATTGATGTGATTCGTTCAAAATTTCATTTCTTTCTAGTTTTAATTTTTGTTAATGTTTAAATTTCAGTTTCTACTCTGTTTTTCCTGTAAATATTATTGAGAGGCATACAAAAACATGTGGTTACTTTGGGAGGTTCATATACGATCTGTGCGGCTCCTTTGGGACCCTGGATAGTGTATAACCTGTCTATGCAGATTTCTTCTTTTGTTAATTTAATCTATGTTTTCTGTTATTTCTTATTTTAAAATTGATTTACCAAATGCATATGTTTTCCCAAAATCTTTATTTACTAATTTTGACTTAAAACACACACAGACACATTTTGATTAGGAAGACTCGTAGATACGAGGCATCTCGGGTGAGCTCTTGATTCTCTTATTGAGGTGTAAAGTGACCTCAGACTCATATAATTAAATAGAATTTTTCAATGTTTTGGCTTACAAAAACGGCGTGGCGACTCTGTTTTATATTACGACATTCATCCGACTTTTATAAAAAAAATCCAAACCACCCATGCGATCGGCGCATCGGATCTGGGCAGTATCACCGGTCTATGAATGTAAATATGTTAGCGACTCACACCTAGTCCCAACTCGTTGTGAACCATGTTCAGGGGAAGTATGGGGGGATAAACCCAGTCCTAGCTAGTTATTGTGAAATAGTCAAATATTTGACGCAGGACTTTGAGTATTGGGCTATCATGCAGATTAGCTAAGGGGACAATAGACGAGGAGTATTACCCTCCAAAATGGCCTTGGCGGAATTGGAATACATGGATTAAAGCAAATGTATCGAATTCCTTGAACAACCACCCATCGAACGACCTCATATTATTGAAATCATCTACTCCCCAACAAGGAGTTGGATCGATGAATTCATGGATTACATCGAGAAATAAATCTTGCCCGATGAAGAATCCAAAGCCTGAGCATTAAAAATGAGCATCTAGATAAATAAATAAAATACATAGAAGATCGTTTATCAAACTATTACTTAGACACATACCCTCGAACAGATCAAAGATCTGCTCAGGGAAGTACACAACGGTATCTACATTGGGCATCAAGGATACAAAATGTTGTTCGAGAAATTGATCACCAAGGGATACTATTGGCCGACCTTGAGGAGTGAGGCAGTAACCTATGTCAAAAGGTGCGACAGATGTCAAAGATAAGCAAACATACCATGAGTACATTTGACCGAGCAAACACTAGTAGTTCCAAGCTTTCTCTTTGACATGAGGGGAATTGACCTCATTGGCCGTTTTCCCACTGCTTGAGGAAACTGAAAATACACCATAGTGGTTGTTGATTACTTTACCAAATAGATTGAAGCAACGACACTAGCTAACATCAATAAGTGAACTTGGTCAAATTTGTTCACAACTTTATATGGTACAGATCTGGGATACATGGGTAATCGTCTCTGATCATGGCCTCTAATTATTAGGCCCTTCACGGTATAATGCAGAAGACTTAGTGTGAAACATTGGAAGTCGTTAATATCAAGACCACAAGAAAATGAAAAAGCCAAGGCGGCCAACAATTTGATGATGCATGCCCTCAAGAGAAACCTCAAAGGATGAGCATAAAGGTGGTTAGACGAGCTACTTTTAGCCTTATGGGATGTTCGTACGACCATTATGGGACCGTCCGAGGAGACTGCATTTGCATTAAACTACAAATTGGAGTTTGAAGATCCGAGCTTAGTGACCAAGCATACATTTCGAGCTCAATTCCCCAATGGTTGGAAACCCTTAGGATAACCAACAAAAATAAATTTGTCAGATTTTGGTGCTAACTTATAGGAGACAAGTCTCTTCACATAAGTTTCGCAACCTCAAATCATCATGAAAGATAAATTTTGTTTTCTTCCATGCCACATCTCATGTGGGGTCTTAGGAGCCGATTTAGTAGGGACTCTGTTTAATGTTAACGCATCAATCTCTAATGCCTGTCCCCAAAAGGAAATAGGAAGGTCAACTTGACTCATAATCGAACGAACCATGTCCAACAAGGTTCTTTAATAGTTTTGCCAAGTTGATTTTTGTACTTCATTTTGAAATATTCTAAATATCTCAAACGATTCACTTTTGTGCTTCATCAGATAGACATAGCCATATATAGACAAGTCATCAGTGAATGTAATAAAATACCGAAATCCTCCCCTATCAATGCTACTTAATGGTTCACATACATCTGTGTGTACAAGGGCCAATAAGTCACTAGCCCTTCCACTACTCTTTTTGTAGGGTGGTTTGGTCATTTTACCCAATAAACAAGATTCACATATCTCATATGATACATAATCATGTGAGTCTAAAAGTCCATCTTTATGGAGTTTAAATATACGTTTCTCATTTATATGACCAAGCCGGAAATGCCACATGTATGTGTTGTTCACATTATCCGGTTTAGATTTCTTATTTATATTATAGATATCTTCAACATCATTTTGTTTCTCAACATCAAGGATATCCTTCATTATCCAAACAAGAAACAGAAATAATATTCCTACTCAAATCCAAAATGTAATAACAATTGTTCAAATTAAGTACTAGTCCACTAGGTAAAGTGACTTCATAAGTCTCTACGGCTAATGCATCACTCATGTTATAGTTCATAATGAAATAACCATAACTTTCAGGCAGTGAATTCAATATCGTATCCGTTGCGAGTTCCAAACTCATAGGATACCCAAGCCTATCAAGGTGCTCAATATATCCTTTCATCTTAAGGACATGAGGACCTACCGACTGCCCCTCTTGTATCTTGCATGCATTAAGAGCCTTCACCACATCATACCTCTCTTGCCTAGCTTAAACTTGGAACATTTCCTTTAAGCATTGTGCTAGGTCAAAAGCTGATTCCTTGTGTTCAAGGTCCTTTTGAAGAGCCTTACACATGGTGGCAAGCATAAGGCAAGCAACATCATTAGAATCATCAACATGTTTCTTATGTTGCTCCTTATCTGCCCTTGCAGCATTGACAGCGGGTTCTGCAGGAATAGGTTCGTCAAGAACGTACAATTTCTTTTCTTACCTAAGAACAATTCTTAAGTTTCTGATCAATCAAAATAGTTTGTACCGTTCTCTTCGAGCTTGTCCTTCTCAAGGACGAATCACAGTGACAAGGGTTGATTATTGTGTGATGCCATTCTACAATAAGATACACAAACAATATGAACATATATAAGTATCAATTCATTTACCATCTAAGAGACAAATAATGTATTTCATAAATACTCCCACTAAATTATACACTTTCAAATACAAGCATGTATCATATAATTATAATGGGCTAAGATCCATATTTCACTTAATTTTGGTTTAATTGAGTCAAGATCATTGGGGAAGTGGATGAAGGAATAAAAAAAAGAGGAAAGAAGGTCAACTACCATGACCTTGTAGGTTTGGTTTGCATGAACTCCGTATACCATCAGGTATGTCCATGTAGTTGTGTTGCCAATGACGAATCTAATTCAGAGGCATTTTTAAGGCATTTGAGGGAGATATAATCATTGATTCTAAAAACACCAATGTTGGATGTTTATGTCTTAAAACTGAAGTTGTTATACCTGCTGAGTGTGGTCTTTGTTGTTACTAGAGATTGGGTAACACTCGTAGCACTTTCACTATCCGAGTCACATACAGTGACCAACATTGCTGTCAGACCTGGTTCTTCAACTTGGGTTGGTCCCTCATCTTCATTATCACTGAGAGACACCCATAAGTTCTTTCCTATCTTCCTTAGAGTGTTTGTTTTAATCTCTTCATGTTAAACATATTCATGGCTAGGGTTTTGTGTTTTATGTTAAATCTTTCGCTGCGTATGTAACCCCAAAACCCAACACCCCGTCCCTCCAGTTGGTCCCCCATATGATAAACATAAGGTTGTGGGTAATAAAGCCCTATAATTTTTTGAAATGTCTCGAAACGGAGTTTGATTTTGAGGGGCTTGAAGTAGATGATATGGTTGAAGGCTACCAATGGGAGAAATTGGGAGCTAAGCCCGAAAACTTAAGAGTGGGTCTCCTCGTTAAGGAGTTCTTTGCAAATGTTTATGAGAATGGGAATACGGGTTTATCCCACGTGTGGGAGGTGGTGGTAAATTATTCTAGGCAAGTTATAAATGATTTTTACTCTTTCGCCACTGATTTGGCTGAGGATGGCTGTGAATATACAAAGTTGATTGAGAGCATCAGAAAAAACTACAAGGACAACCTTGACAAGATAGCTCCCACCTTTGGGGACATTGACCTAAACTATATAAAGAAGTGCACAATAATGAAAGCCTGTGACTTGAGCCCGCAGATGAAAGTGCTGCATAGATTTATTTGCGAGAGGATCCTCCCTTGCACGCACTTCAAAGATGTGAACTGGAGGTATGCTGTCCTGATGCACGTTATCATGCAGGGAAGGGAGATTGACGCATGAAAGATCATTAGTGCACACAGCGAAGAACATGGGGAATTCGAACTATAACTTCCCTTTATTGATTACGGCTTAATTTGCTAGGGCGGTGGTCAACCTAATCCGAGTGAACAAGGACCTGAAGACAGGTCCTAAATCAACAAGACCACCCTCACCATAAATGCCAAAACCAGAAGAGAGGTGAGGGGTTTTTCGGGGATAGCATATGGATGATGATGAGGAGGAGGAGGCTAAGGCGTGGTAAGCGGACCACCCTACTGAGGGTGTATATTATTTATCCCAGTAGGTTAGTGAACTGGAGGACCATTTGAGGGGTTCTAGGGGAGACTTTGGGTAGCTGTGTACCCGAATGGGTACCTATAAGAGGAGGCAGAATGCTTAGATTGGGGCAGCCCAAGTGTGGAGGGCCCAACAGTCACTACAGGCAGCAGAGCAGACTCGAATGCTCCATCCTACCATGATGGATGCCACCCATACAGGGAGGTCTCTCGAGCCAAGGTGACTAGTGGGACTACCACCTCCGTCCTCCCTACCAGTGAAATGTTGAGGTATCCCTATCCCTATCTTATTATGAATGTTACATGTTAGATTAGGATATCTTTGTTTTTATGAAAAATATATTCTCTTTATATTTTTTAGTTGGCCAACGTCCATGATTATTTGATGGATTTGGATTGATTTGTGTTATTTAGAGTCCGTTTGAATATGATAGTGAGGATTGCATTGAAAAATGTAAAACACAATTGCACCACCATTCACTTCCATTGTATTTCTTCTTGATCATGGTCATTAATGTAGGTGCCCTTTATGGGATCACTTTGACATACTCGGGTCCCTAGAACATGGTTGAATACTTGTCAGTAACACCTCACTAGATTACTTGATATCTATGGCTTTTATATTTTCTTCAACCCACTTGTTAGCCTTCGACTTTCTCGTCAATTTATATATATGTATATATATATATATATATATATATATATATATATATATATATATATATATATATATATATATATATATATATATATATATATATATATTATCGCTAGATCCCAGTTTGAGCCTTTAGAAAGAATGGAACATCCAAACCACCATTCGCCTTCGAATGATGCCTATTCCCAACTCTTGACACTTAGAATAAAATTATCCCACTTATGGATGTGTTTTCACCCATCCAAAAGATATATCTTTAGACTTATTCGATGCTCAACCTTGGTGTTTTTGATGGATTTTTGGAGTGTTTATGCATATAGGGAATGAAAGGAGAATGTCGCAAAATTGCAAATACCGTCGCAAAAGCCCCCTTCACGACAGCTTTAGTAGAAACCACTTCAGACATGGTTTTTTTTACCTTAGTTTCCTAATTTTTGACCCTCCTCTCTTACCTTAGTATATATAGAAGACCTCTAGCCATATTTTTGTATCTTTTACCTTCTCATACATAATTCCAAGTTTTAAACAAGATCTACAAAGATTTATAAGAATTCCATTGAAGAATTATACAAATTATTAATGTTCAATATAAACATGTGTGTCTAATTTTCTTGTTCTACGGAATGGAGGTAATGTATATCAATCCTTTAGTTATTGATTAATATTGTGATCAATCAAAGGTTGGGTTCATCAAAAGTAATCCTCATCTAAGTTTTCTAAACTACAATCACATATGTAGATGTGATTGGTTTTTAAACTAAATTTGTGTGTGTGATTGACAAGTGATTGTTCGATCCATGCAAGTCAAACTTTTGAATGAATATCATCTAGATTTTGACAAGTGATTGCAAACCAAAATAATAAGTTCTTAATCCTAAGGTTTAATAGGTTCTTGAATATTAAGTGGACTTTGCAGAAAACCAAATATTTGTAGAACACTAAATTGTGGATGTGTGAACGCTCAATTTTACAAAAGAGGATGAACCCCCAACTATGACTTATTGTATTATTGATTGGTATATTGATGCGATATACATAAATCCCATTTCGTAGATCCTTCTTCCTTGGTATTCGGTAATAGTTTACTTGCTTTGTTTGTTTCTTGTTTTAAGTAGGAATAATAATCAAATCCAAAACCTGTTCTTTTATTTGTTTGTTCACCGTTCAAAATCAAGTTGTTGATTCGCAAATCCCTATGAATTCGACCCTTGCCAAGTGCATATTACTACTACGATAACTCGTGCACTTGCGAGGTATTTTAAGGCGTGCGATTTCACCAGTTAGGTTTCTCTCTCATTCTTCAAAGTGTGGTTTCAAGAAGAGAACCACACATTAGGTTTGCATTGTGCGATTTCACCAATTAGGTTTGCATTGTGAGGTTTCATACATGCGATCTGCACTTGAACTGCGGTTTTGCATGTCTTCAAAACCTCTTGACTTGAAACCTCTTGTCCAATGAAATTGTGCCAGTCTTCAAGGCGAAATAAACCTATTCTATAAAATGGACTTGTACTAAAAATTAAAGTCTAAGCTTCATTACATATGGGCCTAAAGTCCAAAAAATAGAGATGATGTTATGGTATCAATTAAATTAAATATAAAGCTAGGAGGGTTAAAGTATGCATACCCAGCATTCTCCCCCTCTTTGATTGATGTCATTACCTACTATAACAAAGGCAAACATTGTCCTTGGTAAAAACATGTCCATAAGAATTAACATGGTAAGTCATGTCCCAAGTCAATGCACACACTAGCCTAAGTTATAGATTTCTATACTATTGAAGGAATTAAAACTTACAATTTGAAAGTATAGAAATGCATTCAGTGCATACATAAAAGATATGATTTTTTGATTAAGTATGCGGTTTAAACTGAATGTGTAAACTTCATTTTCAAAATATGATTTTTAAGTTTATGTGAAAGTAAGTCAATGTGGTTTCATTGTTCTAAAAACAAGGCAAATTGAATGAACAAGGTTTTGAATTCAATCATGATGCAATTTTCATTACTACCTTCTAATAGGTTTAAGATTTATAGGTACAAGGTAGGAAAGGAAATTACCTGATATAAAAAATAACGCAAAAGGTTAAGCAAAAAGATTACAAAGATTGTTGTTCCATTGAGGAGGCGGTCCATTCACTTTATGATCAGCAACATGTGGTCCGGTGAAGTTAAATGTAGATGATTCAGCCCTTAGGGTCCTCCTTCTAACCTCTTCTGCGGTTCTGCCTTGAGAACCTTCAAGACTTCTTAGGGCATTAACTGCGGTTTCTAATCTGGAATTGTTAGCACCAATCGCTCTGCAGTTTCCCTTAGTTTCTTCTATCAGTTCATCGACCTTGGAAGAATTTTCATCCAAATTTTTATTGACTTCTTCAATTTTTACATGGAAGGAGGAATTGAGAGAGTTGAAGAAGGTATGGATCTGATCTTGAATGGCTTTAACATGGGCGATTTGGGATTCTTGAAGGTTTGGCTCTATTTCTCCAATGCTTCCCCTCAAACTATTGTCCAATTCCTGGAACTTATAATTGAGTTTGTTTGTTAAACTCTCCTTTAGATTATCCAACCTATCTCTGACTTTATCAGTAAGACTAGATCTGAGGTCTGAATCTGGCTGCGGTCTGGAGTTGAGAGATTCAAGGAATTCAGTCTTCAGCTGTCCAAGATCAGTCTCTATTGCATTGCAGATTGCCTCGAGAGTTCATGGAGGATTTTTTTTGAGTTGGGTTAAGGAAGCTTATCTCCCAAGGCTTGAAGCATTCCATCCTCTAATGATTTCTAGAATGCATTGAAGCAATTCTCAGCTGCTGTCTTGACAATGTTTGCGGTTTGATCATTTGAGGTTGAGGTGTTTATCTCCCCCTTAATGGCATCAATCAATTGAGCTTTAAGAATTGCCATTTCTTGGGTTTGAGAATCCACCTGAAACTGGAGTGTGCGGTTGGAGGCTTCAAGGGAGGAGTTGGAAGCAGTGAGTTTGATCATGTGACCTTGGTTAGTGTGCAACTGACATTGGATCACATGTAAGGCAGATAAGATCTGGGAATAATCAGTAGGAGGGGCGATTGAAGAGGAAGGTGCGGTTTGGGGTAAGGGTGCGGTTTAGGTTATGGGAGCGGTTTGGGAATTAGGAGAGGTTTGGGGAATTTAAGTGTGAAGGGTTTGGAATATATGGGGAATGGGAATTGATTGAGGTTGAGGTTGGGTTGGAATGGTAGGGATTGGAAATATTTGGGTAGGGGCGGTTTGGGTTGGTAGGGTTGGAGGGGCGGTTTGTGTTTGTGGAGGAATTGTGGAGGTAGGGAGGATTTCGGTTTTAGGAGGGGAAATATGGGAAGAGGAATTATCTGAGGAATTTGTATTTGCAATGTGGATAGATATGGGAATGTTGCGGTTGTGATTGATGCAGTTTTGGTGAAGGTGAAGGAGTAGGAGTGGGTTCTTTGTAGTTTGATGTTGAAATGGCATGTCCTCTAGAAAGTTTGGGGGACCAGTTTTTGAAGGCATTTGAGAGGGGGGTTTGATAGTGAATGGAGTGGTCAGAATCAGTATCTGAAGGGAGTCTTAGGATGGATACTGAGGAGGATTCCTTTGGCTGACCCTTCATAGAGGTTTTCTTAGCCATCATTTTGTATCTTTTCTTTGGGGTCTCTTCCTGAATTGGTGCATCTTGTGGTTTAGGTGAGGGAGACTTGGATGGTGGAGATTGGTTTAGTTGGATAGGTGATTGAGGTTTGGAAGGTTGTTGTTGGACAGAAGGTTGTGGTTGGATTGGGGATTGAGGTTGAGGAGGTGGATGTGGTTTGGGTGTTGGCTGCGGTTTAGATGGTTGGGCAGTTTCCTTTCTTTTAGCAGCTCTCTTCTCAACAGCTCTCCTCTCTAATCTTTCCAACTCCTCCTTGTGAAATTGGAGGAGTTCTTCATCATTCATGATATTCTCCTTTGCCATTTGGCAGCAGCTATCAAAGAGGGAATATCAATCCCTTCATCTTCAGTTTCAGCTGCATCCTCCAATTGTTCATCAACCAGCACTTTCTTTTTCTGATGTTTCTGGCTTGGACCAGCACCAGTGTTAGGACGCAGTTTGGGAACATGTGCGGTCTTAGCTCTCTTTTGAGGTGATTCATCCTGGCTCCTTATCTTCCTTGCCTTCTTGACCTCTTTTCTAATTGCTTTGTTAGCGGTCTCAGGGTTCATTTGGACATAGAGTTATTTGGTGGAGAGGGTGTCAGCATCCCATAATTTCTTGTAGTTTTCATCACCATTCTTGAAACGGAATAGGTGGCAAACATTCAGGCCTAACGTTTCTTCCCCATTGGACAAGTTCACTAGTAGTTTAGGGTTGAGTTGTCTGACTTCCTCCAGATGTTGGTAATTTGCAAACACTGCAGTCAAGAGCCTGCAGAATGGTCTCCACCTCTGATCAACTCCTTTCTCCTTTGAATGATAGGTATCTATATGAGCTGACAGTTCTCTGAGGAGGATCTTGGGCCAATGGAGGGGAATTTCATTGTTGATTGCATAGCAGTACATCCATTGACTGCTGGTGAAGCTGTTGTGGCTCCCATTTTTCCCACACACTTACTTCCCAACAAGAAAGCACAAGTGGCTCATCGACACTCCAAATTCCTTTCTGGGGACCGCCTTGTATCTCCCAATAAGAGTTAGAATTCCAGCAATGATTGAAGCTGTGGCATCTTGAATCTCCTGATCTAATCTCTCCTCAGCATTTGGGACATGGAAATTGAAGGTGTCCCTGATATCTATGTAGTCAATAGTGACATCCATCCCTTCTACATTGGCGGTCAGGCATGGAATTTTTATTCCATTACCTATATCTCTTGTGCCATCAACCACATTGGAGTAGAATTGGTCTACAAAAGATGGAATGGTATAAGATTGCTTCTTGGTGAATAGAGGCAGGATTCCTGAGGTATCCATTCTTCTAATCATCTCCCTTCCTAGGGCATCATGTTTAAGCTCATCTGCATGTATTTCCCATCCAGGTAAGAAAAAGTGGGGATCCTACAAAGAAAGAAAGTATAAAGTTAGATTCATATGAAGAGATCACAGTTCACTTTCGGTTTAAACCCATGCGGTTCAGCAATGGTGCGGTTGAGAAAATGATATTTCTCAACTCCAAGTGAACTATGAACTTAGGCTAAAGAAATAAACATGAAGACTTAAAGAGTATAGTAACTAGTACGTGGCGTTGGTAAACCAAATTTATTCCACACTTCAATGAAGTGTTTGTTAGGGAAGGTTATGGTTTCCAGCCTATATACTAAGTAAGAACTCAAGAATGCAAAAAGACAAGTGAGAAATAGCATGCAGTTTAAGATGAAATGCGATTTAAATCAACAAAAACATGAGTAGCATAATGTCTAACACTTAGAGAAAAACAGCATGTGGTTTTCACATGCGGTTTAACATCTAAAGGGAACATGCGGTTTCAAACAAGTATTTTCAATATGCAGTTTAACCTATGCGGTTTATCCTAAGGAAGCATGTGGTTTAAACTATAGCAGCATGCAGTTTTGAGAGATGAGATTCTAAGGCATATTCAGATATAAAATTTTCAAAAATTTTCTAAGTATGGAAAAACATAATTTAAAATCATGGAATCCAACACATAATGAATTTTCTGAAAACAACATGAACAGTTCATATGAACAAATGAAGAACACGAAGAACAGTTTGAACACCAAGAACAGAGGCAACATGAAACGGAACCAAAATCAACAAAAATCATATCAAAATGATCCTAACAAGTTATATATCATTAATATAACAATAAAAATTCAACCTTTGTCCAGAATCATCATGAAATCACTAAGAACGTGAAATGGGTTTCGAAAACCCTTAAACTACAAATCTCAAAATTAACAACCTAAATGTGATTAGATCATGAAATAAATTGTACAACTTGAATCCAGACAGTAATACGAACAAAACCCATCAAGAATTATACAAAATGAATAAGAAATAAACAATTTATCAAGTAAAATCAGAAAAGAATACGAAGGGTTTTCTTCAACTGTTCATCAATGGTAGTTTCAACAACGATGATTTTGCAGAAATGTAAGAAGTAAGGTTCGAATCATACCATGTCGTTGAAAGCTTTCTTTGGCACTCTTGGGATTGTTGTATCTCTAGAGATTTTAGGAGCCATTTTCTTTTTAAGTTTTGAAGTGAGAGAGTTTTAGAGAGAAAGTGAAAGAAAGTGGTTCAGATAAGGAGGTACGATTTTGTAGAGATGACAGCAGAAAGAGAAACAGTTGCAGTAAAATAGGTATATATAGGTGGTTAAGGGGTGGTGTGCAGAGAGGTGATGATGGTTCCACTTTTCCACTAAGTGAACCACCATCTCTGTTGCACCCTTTTAGCTTCCTTACACAGCCCCATGACGGCTGATGTGAAGGATTTTAATGCAATTATCCATTTTGCATTAAATGCATTTAAATTTCAAATCAACGTGGGAAAATATTTGCCAAAGTACCCTTGTGCAAATAATTTATTTTAAGAAAGACAAGGACCAAATAATAAATAGAGAAAATTTACCTGGGTCCACGTGGCATGCAGTTTGATATTAACAAAAATAATAAAAATAATAAGGTTTTTTTTTAATAAAGAAATAGATGGAAATATCAAACCACTTGAAGCTTCTTCAAAGCTAAGAAATGAAAATCAATGAAAATTCTCTAAGTGTTGAAACGAGGTTTTGATCATGCGGTTTTGAAACAACATGCGGTTGAGATACTGCATGCGGTCTTGAATAGGCATGCAGTTGACCTCATGCGGTTTGTCCACGCGATTTCAACAAGGGTGAAGTTTTGAAACCTCAACAAGATTTTTACATAAACAACATGCTTAACACACGAGTTAGTAATAAAAAGTATGAACTTATTTAAGTTCAAGCATACCTATTTCTCCTCTAAGGAATGAAAACCTTTTGGAGTCAAGAGCTTTGGTGAGGATGTGAGCAATCTGATTATCTGTCCCCATATACTCTAAATGAATGTTCCCCTTTTCCACATGATCTTTGAGGAAATGATACTTGATATCTATGTGTTTGATCTTTGAGTGCATGACAGGGTTGTTGGAGACTGAGATTGTTGATGTGTTATCACACATGATTGGGCAGTTTCCTTCATTAATCCCATAGTCCACCAACTGTTGCTTCGTCCATAGTATTTGACAACAGCAACTTCCAGCAGCAATGTATTCAGCCTCTGTAGTTGAAACTGAAACGGAAGCTTCTGGCCCAAGCAACTAGTCTATTTCCAAGGAAGTAACAAGTTCCACTAGTGCTTTTTCTGTCAATAGTGAAAGCTGCATAATCTGCATCTGAATAACCTACAAGCTCGAAATTCGAAACTTTGGAATACCAAAGTCCAAGATTAGTAGTTTCAGAGAGATAGCGGATTATATGCTTGACCGCACTTAAATGTGCTTCTCTAGTATCAGCTTGATAACGAGCACAAACACAAACACTAAACATACTATCTAGCCTACTAGCAGTTAAGTAAAGTAATGAGCCAATCATACCTCGATATAAGGTTTGATCAACCTTCTTACCTTTTAGATCTTTATCTAGTTTATTGCCGGTAGCCATGGGAGTATCGTATGCTTTTGCATTTTCCAGTCCAAACATCTTGATTAACTCCTTTGTGTATTTGGTTTGGCTGAGGAAGATTCCTTCATCACTGTTGTGGGCATTTTTCAGCATGGTGACATCTTCAGTTGATCCTGCATATCAAGATGTCATTCCACTGTAAGTATTGTTTTAATATTTACTTATTTAATATTTACTAAAATCTTTATTCTTATTTTCCAGTGATTAAGAGAGAAATGCGGGATATTCTCCAGCACGTTCAACACACCTTCAACGGCTAGGGCTACTTGGTCTCACGGAGGTTGAAAGGATAAGCCTATATCCCGAGAATGTAGGAACAATATTTGACTCTTTCATACTTAATTATATTTAAGGGGAAATGGAGACGGAACATACACTAAGGCTCATACGCACACACACTCTACACACAGGCTCTTGTAATCCTCTCCATTATCTTCCAAAGTTGTATTCGTGATCATTATAGTGAAATTTTTAAGGTTGGAGACCTAACTCCCGGGGTTTTTTCCAAAGAGGTTATCACCTCCAAGGTTTTCCTCGTTAACAAATCGTGGTGTCATTATTTCTTTTTTTTTACGCTTTTGTTCCATATAGTCGAATTCCATAGTCCCCTCCTTATTGTTCAATCCACACACTAATCAAAGTTAAGATTCTACTCTATTGTTTTTCTACCAAAACAATTTGGCGCCCACCGAGGGGCCTCGTGGTTTATCGGTTATTTGGATCATTTCCTAAGCAAGTTCATTATGTCTGCACCCACCAATGTATCCGCCGCCGGCAAGAGTCCTGCTGTTGCTCCAACATCAGGAGGTAGAACCAGCTTGTTGCCGCCACCTCCTCAAACCGGACCTCAGCAAACTCAACCTACGAAGACTCCACAAAAGGGAACGACCTCTTCCAATGTAGATGCCGACATCCGGAGTATCCTGACCAAGTTGAATCAGAGGCTGGACCAACAAGACATCAATTCGAAGGTGCTAGCCGATTCCATGATTAAGATGCAGAAAGATCAACAGTTCATCACATCTCGGCTTGACAACATATCGCCATTACGTGCGAGGAACCTCAACTTCGACAACACCGAAGGACCTACACTTCAGAGTGAATTTATTCCGATGGGTAGTCCGCCTCAAACTCGTCGGTGACATCCTTAATGATGTCAACATCTTTGCCCAGGGGACACCACGATGATGCCACCTTCGGCGGGATACACTCCATTCATCCCATTGATCGACAACACAACTCACAACTACTACAAACAACTCTGGTTTGCTAAATAATCTTTTCAATAATAATAATTTCAATCGTATTCCTATGGGTGACCCTTTTGCGAAACCCACTAGCCAAACAGATGCGAGGATCTCGGAAGAGGCGATAATGAACGTGCCGGGCGTAACTCCTCCAATCCAACCGGTGACTCAAAAGCGCTACATCAATCCCGGTTTGTCCCAACAATTGCAAATGTTGACATCCCGAAGCGATTCAGTGTACCATCTATGAAGTTGTACGACGGTACCACGGATCCAGAAGAACACGTTGCCCACTATCAAGAAAAGATGGACATCATCCATATCCCTCTTCAATTCCGGGAGGCCTGCTTATGCAGGGGATTTGGATCAACCTTGTTTGGACCAGCCCTCAAATGGTTGATTAGGCAACCTCTAGGTTCAATTGGTTCTTACGCCCAGCTTATCAACATGTTCTATAACCAATTCTCATGAAGTCGACAATTTGAAAGGTTGACAAGTGATCTCTACAATGTGACCCAGCAGCCTAATGAAACTCTAAAGGATTATGTCCATCGGTTCAATAAGGAAGTGCTAGAAATTCCCAATCTTGACATGTCGACTGGCCACGAAGCATTCAAAATGGGGTCAAGAAGGACTCACAAGATTACCGAGATTTGGTGATGACTCCTTGTAAGCGGTTGGAAGAAGTCGGGAGCGGGCGGTGAGATTCATAAGGCGGAGGAAGACGAGGCTGCGAAGATCAAAATCCTCATCCAAGATGTCGACATATGACAACCCCGACGTAAAGACCGAATCGTCCCATCGCGGGAACAACCGTTCCAATCCTTATCCGAGAATTGACACTAGCAAAATTAATTCAATAGACGGTGAGGATGAAGATAATGATAATGTGCCTAACATTTCTGATTATTGTTTCTCTGTTGACATTTAAGGTATACTCTGTGCAATGGGCAACCTTGGGGACAAAGCCAGATGGCCAAAGAAGACGGATAAAGCCACGGGATGGCGTGACAAATCAAAATGGTGCGCTTACCATGAAGAATTTGGATATGTCACCGAAGATTGCATCGCATTAAGAAAGGAGATCAGTTACTTGCTCTCGAAAGGACATCTTAAGGAGTTCTTTGGGATCCGTAAAGAAGAAGGCTGAAAATGCGGAAGCTCCTCATGAAGCCGAGAGACCAGTCTCTCCCCCAGCGCCTACAAAGGTGATTAATTTCATTAGTGGATGTTCAGAAATATGTGGAACATCCTATTCAGCTGCAAAACGACATGCTAAGGAGTCAAAGGAGGAAAAACCGAAAGACGGCCCGGGATGCCGAGCACCTTGCCGTGATCCAATCACCTTTTATGAAAGCGACCGAGATAATTTCTTTGGAACCCCATCACGATGGTCTAGTTATTTCCTTGCGGTCGCCAACCGTACAATCCGGCGCATCCTAGTTGATGGGGGTAGCTCATTAATCTTATCATGTTGGGCACCCTTAAGGAAATGAACATCCCGAGAATCGGAGATCATTAAAAAATCCTCGGTCTTTGGTAGGCTTCGGCGGTGAAGTCAAAGAAACGGTGGGGGAGATAAAGCTTCCAATATACTCGAAGGGTCTCAATACCATGGAACAATTCTGCGTAATTGATTGCGCAACATCTTACAATGTCATTCTTGGAAGACCGTGGATTCATGGAATGAAGGCCGTACCCTCCACTTACCATCAATGTGTGAAGTTCCCAACACCTTGGGGTGTCGCTAAGACTTACAAAGTGATCAACGTGTGGCCAAGGAATGTTATAAAACTTCAATGAAGGCGTCGACATCTCCAAAACAAGCATAGCAATTACCGAAGAAAGTACGTGAAGTCACAGGAAGCCGGGGAGGATGATGTGAAAGAAGTATTGCTAGACCCTTCCAACCGGACATGAAAGTACTTATAGGCACCGACATCCCACCGTAAGTAGAAGAAAAGCTTGTGGACCTATTAAGAAGCGAGAATAAAGAGTTTTGCTTGGAAACATGATGACATGACAGCATCAAGAAAGATATTATCACTCACAAACTTAACATAGATCCTAGCTTTAAACCGGTACACCGTAAGCGTAGGAAGTTTGCGAAACCGAAACCGGATCATCAAGGAAGAGGTAGAGCGCCTACTCAAAGCCAACATGATACGAGAGGTCGACTATCCAAGATGGTTAGCAAACGTGGTTGTGGTAGAGAAGAGAAACGGGAAATGGCGAGTCTGCGCCGACTTCACAGACTGAATAAAGCCTGTCCAAAAGATCCTTTCCCTTTGCCACACATAGACTCGTTGGTTGATGCCACTTACGGACATGAGCTCCTCACATTCATGGATGCATCCTCGGGATTTCAACAAATCCGGATGGAACCATCGACCAAGAGGACACCGCCTTCATAACACCCACAGGTATTTATTGTTATATTGCTATGCCTTTTGGTCTAAAAAATGCGGGTGCAACATATCGAGGCTCGTCAACAAAATGTTCAAAGATCGATTGGGGACACAATGGAAGTATACATCGACGACATGGTAGTAAAATCCAAGAAAACCGAAGATCACATAAGCAACTTATCCCGGGCCTTTGACATCTTGGATTGTTTCAATATGAAGCTTAACTTGACTAAATGCAACTTTGCAATGAGGGCGGGGAAGTTTCGGGCTATATGGTTACTAAAAGAGGCATTGAAGCGCCCCGGAACGGATACGTGCTATTATCAACCTGTCGTCACCTCAATCTGTCAAGGACGTCCAAAGATTGACAGAAAGATTGCTGCACTCACCGAGATTCATTTCAAAATCCTCGGATCGATGCAAACCTTTCTATGATATCCTAAGGAAGAACAAGAAGTTCCGGTGGGATAACCAACATGAAGAAGCCTTTCAAGAACTCAAAACTTACCTTTCGACACCTCCGTTATTGGCCAAACCTCGGGAGGAGGAACATCTTTACATCTACTTAGCAAGATCGGAAGGCGGCTGTAAGCGCGATCTTGGTGACGTAACGAGATGGTAATCGGCAACCCATCTACTATATAAGTAAGACACTCCTAGATGCAGAGACCAGGTATTCTCATTTACAAAAATTAATCTTAGCTTTGATAAGCTGCTTCTATTAAATTAAGGCACTATTTTGAAACACATACTATAATTTTACGTACTAACTATCCTATAAAGAATGTTATGAGAAAACCCAGAGATGTCGGGTCGAATGGCGAAATGGTGCATACAATTAAGCACATACGACATCAAATATGAACCCTTAACCGCAATAAAATCTCAAGCCCTAGCCGATTTTGTGGGCTGATTTTAGTCCAACCATGCAACAAGAGGTGGAACCGGAAGTACAAAGAACTTCAAGATGATGACATCCTGAAAATTTGGACTCTCTATACGAGATGGTGCTTCTAACATGAGAGGTACAGGTCTTGGAGTTGTACTAAAATCGCCACAAGGGGACATAATACCACAATCCATCGGTTGCGGTTTCAAGGCTACCAACAATGAAGCGTAATATGAGGCAC
This sequence comes from Adenophora triphylla var. japonica, assembly GCA_022495995.1. Taxonomy (NCBI): domain Eukaryota; kingdom Viridiplantae; phylum Streptophyta; class Magnoliopsida; order Asterales; family Campanulaceae; genus Adenophora; species Adenophora triphylla. The sequence continues at coordinate 163,873 of JAFEMH010002746.1, forward strand.
TAATTGCGGGATTAGAAGCGGCCCAGACCTAGATGTCAAACATATCCGGGTGTTTATGGATTCCTTGCTAATTGTTAACCATTACAACGGATCCTACACAGCGAAAAATGCTAAGATGACGACATATTTGGAAATCGTAAAAATTCTTTCGGCCAAATTCAAATCATTTTCCTTGGAACAAATCCCACGAGAAGAAAATTCTCAAGCAGATGCTCTGGCAAACTTGGGTTCAGCCTTCAAAAGCATTTCACAAACCAGTATCCCAATTGTGCATATTGACATCCCAGCAATTGATCATCTTGAGATGTTCGCTCTAGATGTCGACATACCTTCCTCTCCAGCAGCAACTTCTTGGACAGCTCCTATTATCAAGTATCTCTTAGATGATACGATCCCAATTGAGGAGAAAAATGCTAGAGCATTCAGGGTAAGAGTATCTAAATATTTACTTATTGATAACCTCTTGTATAGAAAATCTGCTGCAGGTCACTGCTTAAGATGTCTAGAAGCAGATAGAGCCCATCAGGTTCTCAAGGAGCTGAACAAAGGAGAATGTGGAAATCATACCGGGGGCAGAAGTCTACATACCAAGGCTCTTAGAATAGGCTATTTTTGGCCCACAATGAGAAAAGACGCTGTCGATTATGCAAAGAAATGTGATTCCTGTCAACGACATGGGGACATCCTACACCAACCAGCTGAATTGCTACATCCTATTCTGTCTCCATGGCCGTTTATGGTTTGGGGAATGGACATTGTAGGAAAATTACCCAGGGCACCAGGTGGAAGAGTATTTTTACTGGCTATGACAGACTACTTTTCTAAATGGGTAGAAGCTGAGGCATACGTATAAGTTCGTGACAAAGAGGTTATATCTTTTATCAAAAGAAACATATTCAGTCGATTTGGAATGCCATCAGAGATAATTTGTGACAACGGCTCTCAATTCATTAGTAAGAGAACCCAAGATTTCTTGACATCTTGGGGAGTCAAGATGGTGACATCTTCACCCGTTCACCCTCAAGCCAATGGACGGGCGAGAATCTAGTAATAAAATAATCATAAGCAACTTGAAAAAGAGGCGGAACCGGAAGAAAGGGCGATGGGCGGAAGAGTTACCAATGGTTCTATGGGGTGACAGACGACATCCAAGAACGCTCTTGGTCAAACCCCTATTCACTTGTATTTGGAACAGAATCGGTTATTCCAAGCGAGATGTCCTTGTACCTACGGCCAGATATAATTTGTTGACATCTGAACATAATAAAGACATCTTGATACATGACTTAGATACCGTGGACGAACTGAGGGACATGGCCAAAGTTCGCATGGCAGCATATCAATAAAGGGTAGCCAGATCTTACAACAAAAACGTAAGGATTAGAAGGTTTCAAGTAGGAGACTTAGTCCTACGAAAGGCATTCCAAAATACAAAGGAGCCCAATGCAGGCAAGCTCGCCCCAAAATGGGAAGGACCCTACCTAATAGATGCGCAGGCCGGGAAAGGAGCATATCGCCTGGCAACCTTGGATGGCCAAATGATACCGCGAAGTTGGAACGCCATTCACCTTAAAAGGTATTACATTTAAACGAAATCCCCCATGAACTCATCTTTTCCAGGTATGGATCATCTTTTAATTTTTTGTAACCTTTCTTTTTTCCTATGTACTTTTTTACTTCTCTACAAATCAAGATGTCGCTAACGTACCTTGTGGAGAGGCGTCAACATTAGTTGGCGTCCGTTATTAACATGTTTCTGTTTTATGAGGTGTTAACATGTTTACATGGGGACGTGTCGAAAGCACGCAAAGAACAATGAATTCTCCTCCGTTAGAGACTGGCCATCTCTTCTTAAGTAAAGGTACACAATCCCTTCTAAGGTTTAAAGAGTTAATTACCTCTTTCTTAAGATGTTAGGTTACCACACCTTCGCCTGGAGCGCAAGCTATCTCTTTAATTGAGGTGTGGGGTGGGCCTATATGGGTAAACTCATATAGCTTACCCATTCCCACTCAGTTAAATGATTGATCTTACGCATTATTCTTATGGTTATGACATATACGTGTCATCTAAAGTATCTACGGGTTATGGCATATACATGTCATCTTAAGTATCCACAGTTTTGACATACTAACATGTCACCTTACGAACATAACAAATAACCGTACAAAGAAAAATTTCATCCAAAAGAAAACAAGCCCTGACATGCTTGAAAATGACTAAACTTTGACTAGATTAAACTAACCATAAAAATATCCAAGCTACCAACGTTAAAGTGCAAAAGTGTTGGAACACGTAAAAAAGATTGTCTTTGGTCCTTATGGACCCATTACATAACCAAACTAAAATTAAAATTGTTTTAAGGGATTCCACCCCAGTAACGTCATCAAAAAACCAAGAACAAAGTTATTTTACCTTCTTTTTTAGGTGGCTTCTGCCGCAGGTGTTGCATTAGGAGTAACTTCTCCAAACTTCTGCTCTTTCTTATTAAGCATCCTACCCTTTTTCCCATCCTAAGAGTCATCCCATGTCGCTGTCATGATCATCATCAATCTGCTCAAGATCCTTGGAGACTTCGTTCGCCTTTTCGTCATGGATCATTTTGCAAAGTTTGTTTTCTCATCGTTCGGGTTCCAATTCACATGCTCTCCGCTTTGATATTCTTCAATCATTTGGATCCTAGTTTTGAAAATTGCTTTTGCGATCTCATGCACCAGTCATCCCGAAATGCTTCCACTTCCCTTTCATGGTGATGTCGACATTCGCAAGCCTGGACCGCCATTTTAGTATCTCTTCGTTCTTGTCTCTGATTTCCAAACCCTTTTCCCTTATTATCCTTGCAGCTTCTTTCAAATCCTTCTCATATTCAACCCTACTCATATCAAAGGTATCGCATTTTTCCCTCCATATCCTGATTTCTTTGGACATTAACTTAGCCATCGAGACAATCTGTCATCAACAAACAAAAAGAGGCATTTTACTAAAATAAAAGAGGATCAATGTACCAATGACCCAAATTAATTCTTACGATTCTCCAACACGTCTTCTTTCCAAATTTGTTTCTCCACACCGGAGATCTGTTCTACCCTTATTCTTTTCGGAGTAATCTTATCCGTCTCTGGTATGTTCTCTTCCGCTTTCATCTTGCCTTTGTATTTGGCTACAATATCACTCGTCGTGAAGCCGGATCGAGTCACTGCATGTAAGGATATATGTTAGCAAGGATTTTTTAGAATCGCAAATTCAATAAACACATTGATTCTGGCTCACTTTTTTGGAGAACGTCGCAACTATGTATTGAAGGAGAAGGGATAACAACTGCGCTCTTTGGGGTTACTCTCACCGTAATATAGTAGGAGACGTCAGATCTAGATAAGAATTGAGAGAAGATTTGATGGTTATCCGGAATTGCGGTTACTAGTTCCTATAAAGACTCTTCCTTTCTAAACCGCTTCGTATCCCTAAACCGTCCTATCAAATAGAGCTGGCGGTTGGACATTTAATGGGACAGAAAAACATTTTGCCTCTTCAGTTGCCTACATAGTCAAATGTTTTTGGGGACAAATTGTTGTGGGTATTTTTCAGCATGGTGACATCTTCAGTTGATCCTGCATATCAAGATGTCATTCCACTGTAAGTATTGTTTTAATATTTACTTATTTAATATTTACTAAAATCTTTATTCTTATTTTCCAGTGATTAAGAGAGAAATGCGGGATATTCTCCAGCACGTTCAACACACCTTCAATGGCTAGGGCGACTTGGTCTCACAGAGGTTGAAAGGATAAGCCTATATCCCGAGAATGTAGGAACAATATTTGACTCTTTCATACTTAATTATATTTAAGGGGAAATGGAGACGGAACATACACTAAGGCTCATACGCACACACACTCTACACACAGGCTCTTGTAATCCTCTCCATTATCTTCCAAAGTTGTATTCGTGATCATTATAGTGAAACTTTTAAGTTGGAGACCTAACTCCCGGGGTTTTTTCCAAAGAGGTTATCACCTCCAAGGTTTTCCTCGTTAACAAATCGTGGTGTCATTATTTCTTTTTTTTACGCTTTTGTTCCATATAGTCGAATTCCATAGTCCCCTCCTTATTGTTCAATCCACACACTAATCAAAGTTAAGATTCTACTCTATTGTTTTTTCTACCAAAACAATCACATTGTTTGATTTGGAGCCCAAGGAAGAATTTCAATTCTCCCATCATGCTCATCTCAAACTTGCTTTTCATTAGCTTTTCAAAACGCTTGCATAATAATTCATTAGTAGATCCAAAAATAATATCATCAACATAAATTTGAACAAGTAATGAATGATTACTATATTTAGCAATGAATAGAGTTGTATTGATTTTACCACGCTTGAAGCCTTTTTATAGTAGAAATTTTGATAGAGTTTCATACCATGCTCTTGGAGCTTGTTTGAGTCCATACAAAGCCTTTTGGAGTTTGTAGACATGATTTGGAAATTTGGAGTCTTTTCAAATCCAGGCGGCTGGGCAACATACACGATTTTTTGAAGTTCACCATTGAGGAAAGCACTCTTAATTTCCATTTGATATAGCTTGAAACGATTGTAAGATGTATAGGCCAAGAAAATTCTGATTGCTTCTAGTCTTGCAACTGGAGCAAAAGTTTCATCATAGTCTATTCCTTCTTCTTGCCTATATCCTTATACAACCAACCTTGCTTTGTTTCTGGTGATGCTTTCATTCTCATCCATATTGTTTCTAAACACCCACTTTGTTCCTATTACTCCTTGATCATGAGGTCTAGGCCTTACATCTTTCAAACTAGTTGAGTTCTTCTTGCATTGCAATAACCCAACTTGAATCTTGGAGTGCTTCATCAACTTTTTTGGGTTCAATTTGAGATAATAGAGAGGTGTGCTTATCATAGTTTGATCTCCTTGTTTGAACTCCGGAAAATAAATCACCAATAACATTTGAAAGAGGGTGACTGCTGACTTCACGAACCTCGGGGGGTAAATCTGGTTGAACTGAGATTTGCTGAAGATCTTCAATTGGAACATCGTTAGATCCTTCAATGAATTCATTGAATGTAAGTTGATGAAGAGGTTCAATTATTTGAATAGGTGAATTTTAATCAAAATCTTCCCTTGAGGTTGCATCTGGAGTTGGAACTTCAGGTGCGATTTCAAATTTTCACCTGTTTCATTAGTCTCAACAAAATCATCAGCAACATTTGGAGCCAAATGTGGCTCAAGGAGAAAATGTTCATCAAAAGTAACATAGACATATTCTACTATCTTTATACTAGATTTATTAAAAACACGAAAAGTTTTGGAATGCTTAGCATACCCAACAAAATACCTTCATCAGCCTTAGCTCCAAATTTACCTCTGTTTTCTCTTCCATTGTAGAGGATAAAGCATTTGCAGCCAAAGATTTTAAAAAAGACTATGTTGGGGGTTCTTCCTCTCCAAAGTTCATATTGAGTTTTGTTATAGGTTTTGTTGATGAGGGAGCAATTTTGAGTGAAGCATGCTGTGTTGACCACTTCATCCCGAAAATACTAAGGAAGCTTGGCTTCAGATATTATTGTCTTTCCAGCCTCAATCAATGTCCTGTTCTTTCTTTCCACAACCCCATTTTGTTGTGGAACACCAGCCATAGAAAAATTGTGATCTAATATCATGATCATCACAATATTGAGCAACACCGTTGTTTTTGAATTATGTTCCATTATCAGACCTTACACTAATGCTATCGTCTTCTTTTTGGGTTTGGAGCCGTCTAAAGAGTGAGGTTAGAATTTCATAGAAATCATCTTTTGTGATTATCATTTCAACCCACATATATCTTGAAAAATCATCCACTACTACTAAATTATATATATTTCCTCCAATGCTACCAGTGGTGACGGGTCCAAACAAATCAATGTGAAGCAGTTGTAAACATCTTGCAGTTGAGGGTGCGGTCTTGCTGGTGAAAGACACTTTGGATTGTTTACCAAGTTAGTAAGCACTGCATTTCTCTGGATGGTGGTCAGCCACTTTGGGTAAACCGCGAACGAGGTTTTCCTTTCCAATCGTTGCAAGATACTTGAAGTTCAAGTGGCTCAACCGCTTGTACCATAGCCAACTATTTTCGCTCACATTTTTAGCTACAAAACAGAGATTAGTAATACTACATGTAGAATTTAAATCAATAATGTAAATATTACTCTTACGAGTCCCTGTGAGTAGTGTGACTCCGAAAATGCCATCTTTGATAAAGTAATTTGACGAAGTGAAGTTGCAGTGCATTCCTTTGTCACAGAATTGAGAAATGGATAGGAGATTATGCTTGAGTCCTTCAATAAGGGAAACCTTCTAAATGGTTAGGTTTCCTCTCCTAATTGTACCATATCTAATGGTTTTTCCATTGTTATTGTCACCAAAGGTTACAGATGGATCGCTTGCTTCAATGACATTTTCCAGTATAAATCTATCTCCAGTCATGTGTCTTGCACATCCACTATCAAGATACCATTCATTTGCCTTGGAGTGACCAGCCATTAAGCAGAGGACCTGAAAGATAAACATTCAAAAAGAGGTCCCCTTTATTCTTTGGGTTCTGAGGTTAGAATCTTTTGATAACCCACGCCTGTATGACAGAAGGTGGATTATGCTTTCTAGAATTTGGTGTGAACCTCAAAAGATATTTTGCAGCCTTGTGACCAGAACCATCACACACAGAAAATTTATGAAAGCTTTGAGCAACATGAGGTTTTACAAACTCTTTACTATTCTCGGGGTTGGCATTCGTTTTAGGAACTGAGGTTTTAGCCTTGATGAAGGTGGTCATTTTTTTGTTTTACCGCGGTTTTTTTAGGCATGCTCCCCTTGCTTTTGAAGGCAGGAGGTGCGGTCGAAGAAGAAGGGTGGTCAACCTCAATTGAAACCTTCTTTGCGGTTTCATCCTCAGAAGCGGTTTCGTTTTCAGAAACTTTTCTTTTCATTTGAGAAATTTTCCCAAATTGCTTCTTAGGGTAGACATAGTGGAAATTAAGTTGAGCCTTTTGTTCCTGTCCCTTACCCTTTGAAGCTGAATGCTTTTCCTTAGGAATTTCTTGAATTTGTTTAGAAAATTCCCCATCCTTTCCACAGCAGGATGCACACTTCAACTTTTCACCAGTTTGGAATCACATGCCTTCTTTATCACCACTAGCCTTTTGGGATTCTAGAATTTGATCTATGGTGACACGTGATTTGGTCCACTCATCAATTACCTTTTGGAGGTCATTGTTTTGAGCAATCAAGTCATCGTTCCTAAGTTGGAGTGCAGATACCTTAGTTTCCAGAATGAGGTTTTTATCACTAAGAGGAGACATACTTTTTACTTGGTCTTTAAGAAGTGAAATTTCAGACCTCAACATAGTTTTCTCCGTCTTAAGCTGTGTAATTTTATCAGTTGCTAGAGACAGAGCTTTCTTAATATTTTCAAATTCTGAATCATTATTTCTGCTTTCTTGAAAATCTCTTCATGTTCTATGGGAGAGACCTCTTCCACCACCTTTTTCAATTTTTTCTTAGTTGGAATTATTTTTGAAGGTGTTGCATTTTTGGAAGAAAAAATGGGACGTGAGTAAGAACTATTCCCAATTTTAATACTAGGAGTGTGTTTCACGTCATCATCCTCTCTAGTTTTGATTCTCATTGGAACAACCTCTTCTTCATCCATTTCAAGCGACTCGACTGACTCAGTATCTGAATAATCAGAATCGTCTGCAACAAAGCAGAGATTAACCTCTTCGGTTTCATCCTAGCTTCCTTCATCAGAATCTGTTTCAATCCAAGTTGCTAACTCTTTTGAGTTCTCTTCCTCTTCAGCAACCATTCCCTTGCGACAAGAAAATTTCGTAGGAGAGGTTTTCTTTTTCATATATTCAAATCTTGGCTTAGGACACTCAGAGGCAAAGTGACCAGGCTTCCTACAGTTGTAGCAAACTAGGTCACCCTTTTTCTTTATATCAGCAGCCTTTGAAAAAATTGCTGGAGTTTTGCCTTTTGAAAATGGTTTTGAAGATTTTTGAAATTTTTGAAATCTTTTTACAAACATAGCAAATTCATGATCATCCATATCGATGAGTGATGTGGTTGAAATGGAGGAATCTGAGGTTTGTTTTACTGTGGAAGATTTCTCCTCATGTTCCTTGATAGACATAGAAAGTACCTTGCCTTTTCCTTCGGCCTCTTCAATGTGTCTAACTTAAGTTCATGGACTTTTGGATTTGCATACAAGTTACTTAATATCCAAGTATTTAAATCTTTTGAGTCCTCTAGAGATGTGGCTTTATTAACCCATCTTGAACCTAAGGCAGCAAGGAATGTCATATTGATTTCCTTGTCTGTTAAAATTTTACCAAGTGAAAGACAAGTATTTACTACCTCAACGTAACGATCGTAAGTTTGACGCAAAGTTTCATTGGGTTTTCTTTTGAAGTTGTTGCAAGTTCTTTCAACATCAAATTTCTTATTTTCCTTGCAAAGATCGGCACCTTCAAGGTAGCTCTCAATAGCATCCCACATCTCCTTTGCGGTTTTACATTTCATCACTTTTTGAAGAGTTGAAATTGGCAAGGTTCCATAAATGATGTGTCTTGCTTTGATGTCAAAAGCAACTAATCTCTTTTCTCCATCAGTCCACTCAGCTTTCGGCTTTTTGACCTCTGGAGTATCAGTGTTGGTGGCTGGATTTGTGTTGGCCTTCATGGGAACGAAAGGGCCATTGATTACTCAGTCCACCAGTATCTCATCTATGGTTTCCAAATGAATTATCATTCGGGTCTTCCAGATGTCAAAGTAGTCTTCATCTAGTAATGGAAGGTGTGAGTAGTTAACCGTTGTCATAGTTTTTAGGTTTGCCATTACAAATCGGCACACAAGTTGTTAAGCTTGAAAAATAGAAGTTTTATAAATGTGAAAAGCTCTGATGCCACTTGTTGGTCCCAAAGGTGGCAACAAGGGGGAAAAACAGCTAGAGGGGGATGAATAGCTGTTTTAAATTTTTCAATCCTTTTTGAAAACTAAACCTCTTGCTTATAAAACCGCCTTGCAGTGTATCAAAACTGCAAGTAGGGTTTGCAAAATACACAGCAGAATTTCTTTAAGTTTAAGATAGTGCGGTTTTAATCAGAGTGCGGTTTTATAGTACGATTTATAAAACAGTAATTTGAGGTTTTGACAAGGATTAACTATAAACACAATTCACAAATCTGGAGAACCTAAATAAGATCAAACAGATAAAGACAAATTAGTTTGTTTGATGATCAGTAAAGAGAAATGCAGAAATTAAAGAACACAATATTTGGAGTGGTTCAATCGTAAATGATCTACGTCCACTACTAAGATGGTTAGTCTTGGATTTTCAAAATGCTAGATTTGTATTAGATTATGAGAGAGATTACAAGATTAACAAGTAACAAACTCAAATCTAAAATCTTATCAATGAAAGCAAATCCTAGACTATAACCGGTGTTTCTCGAATGATATAATCTATGTGATTAATCAAGTGAGGTGTGTGTGTGTTCAACAAGATTCAAGACTCTTTAAATCTGTATGATATAGAGCTCAAGATATCTTGGGTGTTACAAGGCTTGAATTTCTAGGCTAGGAAATTTATTCTTGAAGGATGAAGGTTGAAGATGAAGGTTCAAAGGAATTGGAAATTCTGGGAAATAATCTTCAAAGCTTCAAATGACTCTTTTCTCAATTTTCTCAATCAATCTTCAAATGATGAAGAATGGGGTATTTATACCCAAGCACCAAAAATTAGTCGTTATGGTACAGCTGTGCAAGTACAATGCTGGTGCGGTCTGATTGGTCCACGTGTCCACTTTTGTCCTTTTGATCAGAACTTGCAGATAAGGCTGATAAGACCTCAGCTAACTTTAAGGAATGAAGGACATCTGTCACCTTTTCAAAATCTTTCTAGAATATGACCGTTAGACACGTGATTTGATTTTGTGGTTGACTTAATTTTGCTGACGTGGATTCCAACAGTCAAAAGTGGTCCAACTTTTCAAGTCTTCAATCATTGGATGCGGTTGGTGAAGTGCGGTTTTAAGGCGTACAGTTTCACCAACTAGGTTTCTCTTGCATTCTTCAAAGTGCGGTTTCAAGATGAGAACCACACAAGCATTCATTGTGCGGTTTCATACATGCCGTTTGCACTTGAACTGCGGTTTTGCATGTCTTCAAAACCTCTTGACTTGAAACCTCTTGTCCAATGAAATTGTGCTAGTCTTCATGCCTAAATAAACCTATTCTATAAAATGGAGTTGTACTAAAAAATTGAAGTCTAAGCTTCATTACATATGGGCCTAATGTCCAGAAAAGAGAGATGAGGTTATGGTATCAATAAAATTAAAGCTAAAACTAGGAGGGTTAAAGTATGCATACCCAACAATATGATAGGATATTTTTACCCTTTAATTGTATGGTGTAACCAATTTTATTCACGTGGATTGTTTACGCAAAGACCCCTATTCCCTTGATTAGATTCAATTGATAACTTCACGGAAATCAAACGAATCTAGGTTCACTGGTTCCTTAAAGCTTATTAAATTTCTATATCATTATATTAACTTAGCAGAAAATACAATTGGGAAAGAAATTTTAGGGTTTCAATCAGCACACCAAACATCCTAACCCTTAATCAAGTGAACGAATCTTTGAACAAGTTAGAGTAATTCGTTTACCCAAAATATAGTTAAATCTCTTATTCTCAATTGTGCTATTAATCTTAGTATTTCATTTCTTGCTCTCAGTAATTAATAAACAACAAAACAAAAACCCCCTTTGTTTACTTTTACACTATTTAAATAAAAATTTTGCCAACGAGTCTTTGTGGTTCGACCCTTGCATCTTTACGTTGCAACAATGGTCACTAGTACACTTGCTAGGTATTTTATTACAAGAGGTGATTTTTATCCATTAGTAGACCCTAATAATTTGGCAACATATTGAAATATTGACCCTTAACTTCTAAATTATTTGCTGCTTCGGACTGCACAATGCATGTGGAAGCATCCACATTAGGACGACAAAAGTCATTCATCATTTGGGCGGGTGATGCCATTGTTTCCTTTAGAATCTTAGTTTTTCCTTCTTTATTCAGCCTATTAATATGTGGGAGAGTGACTAGGAAGTTCTAAAAAAGTATCATAATGCCCGAGAAGTTCCTTCACCATGTTGTATTATAGATGCAGTATTATATTCACATATGAGTGAATATAATAATATTGCATGCAGTATTATATATTACTACGTAAGAACTTCTAGGTCATTTCGATTTAATGAGGAACTTGAGGGGAAGTAATTTGTTCCAAAAGGAACTTCCGGGTCAAATTCCCTTAATATATTCGTTCAATGGCTTCAAAGTATGATTCATAAAACGACGACCAAACGTACACAACCTAAACTAACTTGTCTAATCACAACAAGTCCTCGGCAACTGAGCCAAAAACTTGATGGAGAATTTCTCCCACTTATAATAAACCTAGCAAATATACTAGTCACCGATATAGCAACGTACAAATGCAAGGGTCGAACCACAGAGACTTGAGTGATAAACAAGTTAATTTAAATAGTGCAAAGTAACAAAAGGGTTTTTTTATTGTTTTGATTATTAAACTACAAAAGCAAGAATTAAAGCAAACGAAAGAAATCAAATTAACAAGGGATTCATGAATTGGGATTTATAACGATATTCACTCTATGCTAATTTAATAAGAAAAAGTGATCAATCTCATTCAAGGGTTCGTTCACAAAATAAGGGTTGGGATGTTTGATGTACGGATTGCAACCCTAATATTTCCTTCTTGTTTATACTTTCCGTTAGGTCAATACAATATTCAAGATGTTCATTTAGTCCTTAAGAACAATGGAACCTAGACTATTTTGATTTCCACTAGGTTCTCAATTGAACCTATTCATCAAAATAATGGTCATGCATAAATCATCTATGCTAGTGTAACAATTTATATTCATGTAATTTAAAAGTCAAAAGCATATTAACATACAATTGAAACCTAAAAATAGTCTTTAAGAATATTGAGATAAACAAGAACGAGATTGGTTTGTAAGTATTAAATCATGTTTAGCATAGAGATCTAATATTTACTACATCTAATACATTAATCAAGAGATTTAGCTACTAAAAGCCATAAAAGAGAAAATAAAGAAATAAAATAATAATATAAAACCTGGATCTTGAACCTTGAAACCTTGTTTACAATCCTCAAAACTTGAATAAAACATATCAAAATTACATGGCTATAGGTTTTCTATTTATAATAGGGCTAAGGAGGTGTCAAAATTAGAAAAACATAAGGATTCCTTATTGAAAAAGGAAAATTCGAGGTGCTGGCAAAAAATTCCCTTTAGGTCCCTGAAATTTTTGAAATTTTAGAAAAGTCCTCCAAATTTTGCTAAATTCCCAAAAAGTCCTTGAAAGTAATTCCCAATATGACCCTAAAATTTTGTAAAATACCTAAAAATTCCCTGGGAAAGGTGGGTGCGGTCGCACTTGATCTGAGAAGGGGGTGTGATCGCACCTTCTGTTAGGTGCATTCGAACACTTGATTTGGAAAGACTCAGAATTTGGTGAACTTCCGGAGGACATAACTTCTTCATACAGACTCCGATTTGGACGTGCCATATATCGATGGAAATATCTCGACAAGTACTATCCAATGGTATATGTTGAGAAAGCTCACATCCTTTTTATATTTATCTAAAATCCTTCTTTCTTTATGTGTTGCTCCATTTCGGACACTACAAGAAAACCCATTTATTGAAACAACAATTATCATTGCAAAAAATAGCATGTCGTTGAAAAAATTATTTTTTGCAACGACATTTATCGTTGCAGGGTTGTTGCGGGAATGGGCGTGGCATAAGTTTTTTGCAACGACTTTTGTTGTTGCAAAAAATATGTATTTTCGAAACGACATATGTTGTTGCGAAATTATTGCCGTTGCAAAATATTATGTGTATAACAAAAACATAAGTCGTTGCAAAAGATAGTATTGACATCAACAACATACGTCGTTGCAAAAGATAGTATTTACAGCAAAAACAGAAGTCGTTGCAAAAGATAGTATTTACATCAACAGAATAATTCGTTGCAAAAGATCAATATACAACAGAAATGGATTTTGTTTTTTTTTATCATAACATGGTATTAGATTTCAGTTTAACAAAAATAATTGTTTCAACAAAAGATTTATAATTACAAATATTTTATATCCAAAAAACTGCATACCGACCAAATCCATCACCGTATTATAGTATTTGGTACAAATTGTAGCTTTAACATTCAAACAAAATAGCATACAAAAACAAACAAAAGCATATGCAATCTTCCTAGCTAGCAGCTTCAACATGCAAAAACTATCACCTCCATAAACATCATGCTTCCATATCTACCTTCCTGTAAAAAATTTCAAATATATAGAATTAGGATCTTAGTTAAGGCAAATAATAATAGTTGAAGTTCAACCAAAAAAAATTAATAATAGTTGAAGGCATGATAATTATGACAATAAGAAAATAATATATGCAAGGATCTCAATTGAAATATTGCTACAATGGTCTACTAACAAAAAAACACCACATCAATTAATCTCAATACCAAGAAAATGCCTTACATACTGCTATGAAGAAACCTCCTACACTAATAGCACACACGTTTACTTAAAAGTCTCAATAAAATTAGAGAATCGCGATGAATTATGGCTGATACTTAGCAGAGACCAAAAATAACATGTGGTTGAGCAAAGTTGTCAATAACAGGTGGTTGAGCAAAGTTGTCAATAACAGGTGGTTGAGCAAAGTTGGTCATAATGAATCTTAAAGAATAAAAAAAATGTCTTCTGTCATTTTTTGTGGAACTAACAATGACATTAAGCAACAGCTGATATACCCTCCCCCCTCACCCTCTTTTCAGCATGATGAAATAAGCTCAATATCACAAGACTAGTGTAAATATCCAACATTTAGGACATACAACGGGAGAAGGCAATATTGCTAGTGGTTGATCTCTCATAAATGGCTGCTGGTACTGATGAGTGAGTTTTACACTCATCCATTTAATACTTTGTGAACTTATTCTTAGCTTAATTCTTGAGTTTTGTGTGTTTCAATGGGTATTTTTAGTGTTTATTTAGTTTTCAGGGGTCCAAGTGACGATTGAGCAAATTAGAAGCATTTTGTGCCCACTTTGGAAGTTCAAGGGCCAAACTATAATTTTCGGAAGTTCAGGGACCTTATTGCAAATTTGAGAGAAAAATTGGTTTTCTAGAAGTTCAGGGGCAAAGCGAAAATATGAAGTTCAAGGTCGGAAAGTGCAACAAAAATTTTTATAATGACTAAAATGCGACAAAATACGACGTTGTAATTATGTGACGAACCGAATAAAAAGGGGTACTAAATTGCTGGCCAAGGACAGGCTGATGGCCGGGCCAAATGGTGAGAGTGGCCAAGGCTGGTGGCCGACCAGTGAAGAAAGCCGGGCCGAAGGATAGGGCCACGCTGGAAGTGGACTGGTCGAGGATTGTAAGGGAGCTGGCTGAGGACTTCAGTTGGGCCAAGGACTTGGGCCTGGTGACTTGGGCTTCATGGAGACTGTTCATATGCTTCACGGTGACTGTTCAAACCTAGGAATATTAAGGTTGAAGCAATTGTTTTGTTTTAAGAAGAGAATTCTGGGGAAAACCCAGATTATCAGAATATATTTTTTTCTTACATTTTTATTTTCTTGGAGTTTATCATTTTTCCATGGAAAGCTAAACTCCTAGTTCTTGGGATTGGAGGTAACAATTTTATGTTTTAAGTTTTTAATTTTCATCATTTTCATTGTAAGACTTGGGATTATCAAGTAGTTTTAAATGGAATTTTAGAATATGTATGTTGCATGCAATATGTGTTCTTGAATATTGTTGAATTATAATTGTGAACCGCCAAATTCTCAATTGTAATTAGTCTTTGCTTGATAACGACAATTTTTTGAATCCCCGCCAAAAGATTCATAAGAATTGTGGTTCTTATTGTTCTTCTTTTCTAAATGGGTTTCTAATTAATCTATGAACGGGCCAAGGGAATAGATTAATTGGAAACACTTGATTGCAAATAACCCGCCTAAGTGTCCCAATCATAATTTTGTAAGAACGAACCCCAAGTATACTTTGATTGATGATTATTGAAATTTGAGCATATAATTGTGAACCCAATCTCGGAAATTCCGTTTTATTATTGAAATCTCGTTTATAACAAATTTAGTATTTCTTTAAAAGTGTTAGTTTTTAAAACAACAAAATCATCGTTTTTATTAAATCTTTGTCATAGCAATAATCTTTTCTACTTTGAATACGTGTCTCGGTGGTTCGACCCTACTTACCCTATCTACAAATCAATTGTAGGTAGTTTGAGTTGGAATTTACTTTTGACGTATCTCGATACTCGTCAGGTGCAGCATCTGCACATATATACGTACAATCAAATAATACATCAATGTGTGTGTATGCATGTGTACACATATACATAACACAAAAGAGCAGATGAACAGAGATCTCTTACGTGTAAATAGCAAATTACTAATTGAGTTGCAAGCACAAGAACTGGTAACTGCATTAAGCAGCCTCAAATTAAGGACTCTAAAATTATGACAAAGAGAAGCCATGCAAGTTAGTACCACAAGCAAGGGAATATGCCAAAATTATCCAGACTCTACACTATCAAAAGTACCTCCAATGTAAAATAATCTCACCAAACAAGACATTAAACAAAACATCAATACATTGATACTCAACTACTTATATATTACCTGGATGTTAGACACCTCAATTTGTTGCCAATTGTTGTAATAATTCCTTTTTAAAAGCCTCCATTGCAGCTTGTTGTTGGGCTTTATATTCTTCTAATTCTCTTTGTTGGCTTTGTTGGCTTTCTTCCAACTCTTTAATTCTTTCTTCTTGTTCTTGCATTTTCTCATGTTGTTTTTCAATAATCTTCTTTTGTTCCATTGGTATAAGATCTCAGAGCAGTTCCTTTGCCACGAATATATCCTGATTTTGGTTCTAAAACTTCAATCAATATCTCCTCTTGTGTCATTGTATCACCAATAGTTGCAACCACATTTTTAGTTTGTCTTATTACAAAAAAAAAATCACAACACCATTAAAAATGTAATACTAACTACTTAACATATTAAAATGAAGATTGGCTGATTGAAAACTTTAATACATACATAGATCTCTTTGGAACATCCCTCATCAGCCCACTCAAGTACACTCTTATCATTCTTGTGTGTGTGCTCAGCAAGCCATATCACATCAGCTGTAGGTTTCACATTGTTGTTCTGTTTTGTTTATCACATAATATGAATAATTTTGGTGATTAACCATAGCTCAACAAGTCATATTTCATTAATTTACCATAACTGATTGATAAAACAAATCAATGGAAGAAAATATGCATTCAAGCCATCCAAACAAACCATAATGAGAAAACTTCCATTTAAGCTAATAAAACATAATGAACTCTTACCAAGACATCTTCCACTTCAGCAAAAGATAAATTTCCAGTTGTATGCTTACTTCTCTTGCTGGATAAACGATTTTTCGAGTTTCTTTCACTCATGGCTTACATAATAACAACCAGAAATTTATCTTTTCCATAATGATTAATCCAAATGTTAGAAATTATTAAAAAAGGAAATTCTTGTTAAGTAACTATAACCTTAAATTCTGATGATCCAAAACGCTTCACACAATATTCCCATTGATCTTTGGATATGTCGGGAGGAGGATTTTTCATTTGCTCTTCATCAGTTTTTCCACATTTTGAACTCTTGTAGTAGTAGTGCAACTTACATTTCCACAATCTATATAGACGTTGTATAGTGTCTACAACGAAAGTATACATCTTCAATTGTTGATCAGATTTAACAATTTCAAACTTTCCCTACAATTTATTTGAATTCATCATTAGTTCTTACATTTAGTAAAAAACAAGTTTTACAATTTTATTTAGATAAAATATGACATTACTTGAATCTCCTTCCGCATTCTATCACCTGCAACAGATAATGCATCCTTCCTATTTTTAACATTCAATGGAGCTTTTGATCTCACTACTCGACCACACTCATTCACCAAATGTCGAGCATTATTTCCAATTGCTCAATCAATTTCATCAGGAATCTTAATAGCCAACTTTGATCCTTTGCCTTTAATTTTCCTATCAACAACATGACTCTTATATTTTCCTCTCTCACCTTTTCCCTTTTCCTTCTTTTTAGCTGATGCTACTTGACACATGAAAACTAAAATAAATTTATCCTTTATTCATCAAATCCAATGCGTAAAACAAAAAGTATTATGCAAAATTTACCTTCAATGTTAGTTTCATTTGAGCTTAAATTTGTTTCATCTTCTGCATTTGTTTCTACTTGATGCACCTCTGTATTATGATTTTGGGTTGGCTCCCTATAGGGTTGATTTGCTACTTCACTCACTTGTAAGACCATGGGAATTCTGTCAACAATTTGACTAAGCTTCTTTCTCTTAGGTGATTGACCTACAACCATAAACACATATCATTTACAAGACAAAGATAAAGGACAATAACTAATTAAAGAGTTAGAACATGAATTTCTTATATCATATATACATTCACCCATGGTAGGAATACAACCTTCAGATGCACAATGATTTTGGGCATCATCTTGTTGAGCAACTGGTGCACCATTTTCACTATATTCGACATTAATGTCATTCAATGTTCTGGACGACTCTAAGTCATTGTCTGGTATGTAAGTTGATCGTTGTCGTTCCAAATCTGCATTTTTACAAGTTATGAAAAATAATATCCGTACATTTGATCTTCTGAGAAATAAAAGCAAAGAAAAATTCACATTTATACATTTAGAAAATAAAAAAAATGAGAAATAATATTTCTTACTTCTTGCAACAATTGCAGCAACATCGCTCTCCATTCCAACATAAGTAGATGAATGACCTGATCCAAGTGTATTTTCAATCAATTTTACTTGGATTCAATAGGTAATTAGTTACTAAATTTATAAACGTATAATTTTAACTCACCTCCATTTTTAGCAGCATCAATCACAATAGTTTCTGGAACTATTTCGACTCCAAAAGCTATAAATGCTTCTCTTTCTTTTCTTTTCTTTTTGTTTTGTAAATCATGTATCCTTTTGGATGGTCTTCTGATACATTTTCCTAGTATATTGAATATAAATAAATTTTGTATTTAGTGATTATAAGAATATGTTTTTTTACCTTTTTCGACCATCAGATTACCATATGGCAGCAATTGTCGAATGCAATTCCTTGATTGCATGACCTTTTTAAGTCTTCTCGGAGCAATCATATGAACCCCTACATTTTTGTCTCCTCTTCCAGACATCTTTAATCTGCACTAAACCACTTATTAGACAAAAAAACACTTGAAAATATATTTCATGTACATATAAAAAATCATCAAAAATAAAATGGAACAATCAACATAGCTATCATATAACACTTAAAACTCATAACAATTATAGAAAATGTTCTTGAAAAAAACCCAACCAAAAAAAATAAATGAAAGTTATCTAAAATACATTATCTAGACAATCCTATGTGTCGGAATCAAACTCCTTATCTTCAGTTGAATCCTCATCTACTTCAATTTCACCATCATTAATAAAGTCATTGTCGATTGCCCTTTTTTCGATCATCTGTTTGACCATGTCAACAACTCTAGCTTCTCGCTCAACCACAAATGAGTCTATAGCTAACATATCAACTGAAAAACTATCTTGCACGGGATCAATGTTCTGTTCCTCAACATCAACCTCTACTTGTTGATATGCATCCATATCCAAAACTTCCCCATTAGCAACATCACTTGGCATGTCATACAGATCCCTTGGTGGTGCCTTAATAACAAAATCCCAATCTTTATCTTGTGGATCTTCTATGTAAAATACTTGTTCTACTTGTGACTCTAAAACAAACACCTCATCTGTTTTCAAAGATCTCATCTTATTAACCCTGATAAAGCCATATTCATCAACAATATACCCTCTCTACCATGGTGTGCTACATCAAACAGACTGCATTTGAAGACAAATACATGCCTTCCTCTAGGGTATTGCATCTCAAGTATGTCTCCTAAAACACCATAGTATTTGTTAGCATCAGATTCATCAACTCATACCAGCACTCCATAGTATTGAGTTTTTCTATTTTTAGAAACATCTTTGGTGTGAAACCGAAAACCATTTATAATGTATCCATTATACCGCCTTGCAACTCTAGAAGGACAACACACCAAGTCATACAAATCATCATCAACACACCCCTCTTCGTGCATTTTCGAACCTAATGATACAAATTCTTAAGAGTTAGTCATTAGGCTAATTATCAAAAATTTTAAATCACAAATTTTATAATTTATATCATGACATCAAGGTAACATACACGATTATGTATCCATTTGGAAAATTCTGCTTTATGTCTTTTCTCTATGTTCCTTGCATTTTCTCTCTCTAACTCTAGCTTGTGCTCCCTGTGAACATGGGTTTGACATTAAGATCAAGCCATATTAATCAATAGTATATTCCATAAAAAAATCGGGAAAAAATTTAAGCCACTACTTACTTGATAAACTCGACAAGCTCATCGCAATTGTTTAGTATATACAAGTGGATTTGCTCACACTCCTTGAAATAGAGATGTATAGGCACCCCTTGTCCAATTGTACGACCAAGTGGGTCTAAATACCTCAAGATGTGAATCCGGAGAACCCTCATCATCATCGTCTTCATCATTGTTTATCACTTTATGATTGAACTTAGTGTCAATGTCACTCATGTATCTAGAGCAAAATGTTAAGCACTCATGTGCAAGGTAACCTTCAGGATGTGCTCTGTTATGAACATATGCTTTTAAGGTTTTAAAATGCCTATAAATAATGTATTTTTATGTTGAGAATATGTAAATAGCAAATCGAAATGTCGTATGAAAAAAAGGGAAATACCTCTCAACCGGATACATCCATCGATATCGAACCAGCCCAGCAATTTTAGCCTCAGCAACCAAATGTATAACTAGATGCACCACTACATCAAAAAAAGCGGACGGAAAAATCATCTCTAACTTGCATAAAGTATAGGGAATTTTCCTTTCAATGGTCTCCAACTCCTTAATAGTTATGCTTTTGGAGCACAAGTTCCTAAAATAGAACTTAATTCAACTAGAGGCTCATACACTTGCTATGGCAAGAAACCATGAATTGCAATGGGAAGCAACTGCACAATAAACACATGATGGTCATGGCTCTTTAAACATGAAATATTTTTCCCATTGTCTTTGACACAATGGGAAATGTTCGATAAATATCCATCAGGGGATTTTATTTTAGCAAACATATCACATATGGCAGACTTGGCTTCTGAACTCAGAGAGTAGCAGGCAACAGGCACATGTACTTTATCTTCATCCACTATAGGGTGCAACTCTCCTCTTATGTTCATCTTCATCAGATCTTTTTTTTTTTGGCAAAAGGAGACGGTACTTCCTAGATATTATTAATAATGAAAAATAAAATTACAAACATGGTGGGGGACATGACAACCTTAACCACCAGAAAAAACCTAGGGGGAGTTCTTACACAACCTGTAAGATCCTCAACAAAAGGGGGGATCTAAAAATAGAAGATACATCAATAAATAATAAAAAAAACCTACTGCCTAATATTAGGGTACAAAATTCTATCAAAGTAAAGAAGACTCTGGCACGGCTTAGGGCAAGACTCCCAAGAACGAAATTCAAAATCAGCTTGCTCAGAAGCCGAGATATTAGCAAGAAATCAGCCACTTTATTACCTTCCCCGTAAACATGAGTTACCTTTATAGACACCTCCTCCTTGAATCTGAAAATGGCTTGAACGAAGTACCAAATCTCCCAATGAATATTGTATTTACGAAGTAAGATAAGCGACAACACTTCAGAATCCACCTCGAGCCAAAGAGAATTATAACCCATTAACCTAGCTTGAGTAATCCCATCAAGAGCAGCCCTAGCTTCAGCAACCATGTTAGTAGCATTACCACAAAAATGACAAAAAGCAAAAATAAAAGACCGATCATGCTTACGCAAATACCACCACCCGAAGCAATGCCCGGATTTCCACGAGAAGCACCATTCGAATTAATCTTCACTTGCCCCACAATAGGAGGAATCCAATACACAAGCTTGACACAAGAAATAGACGGAGCAGCCATAATAATATTAAAAAATAAAGCAATATTTACCTCTGAATGAAGAACAGGAAAGGATAGCTTGTGAGCCCGAAGAATATCACTGATTTGGAACTGAATATTATTACGGAACTTTTCCCAACTAGGAGTTCCCTCATCAAACCGAAATTTGTTTCTATGCTTCCAAAGCTCCCAACAGATAAAACTCGAAAGAATATCTTCCAAGCATAAAACAGCCCGACTAAGCTTCAAATTTTTACAAGCATGCCAAGCAATCATCCTTTGCTTGATAGTTGAACCCGAGATTTGGAAACCAATAAAATTCCCAAAGAAACGCCACACATTAAAAGCAATATCACCATGTAAAAGAATGTGCTGCAAAGATTCAAGAGAAGGGTTAGCACAACAATGACAACGAGAAACAATAGGAATACCTTTTCAAGATATGTTGTCATCAGTAGGGAGAGCAGCCTTTAGACATTTCCAAAGGAAGATCGACACCTTAGGAGGAATATACTTGTGCCAACACCAAGCAAAAACACTACTCCGTATACGGGATACTCTACATTCCCTCCAAGCCGAAGAAATAGAAAATCTGCCCGAAGAAGAAGGAGACCAAAATGGATGATCACAATCTCCCTTAAGCCGAATACCATAGGATTGAATCTCCAAAAAACATTGCTGCCCAAAAGTATCTCTAATATAGTCTTCCCATAAAACACCATCCTCAAATAACGAAAAAATTTGATCATGATGATTATCAAGGAGAGGAATATCATGAGGAAGCCACTTTTCTTGAATAGAAATATCACCACAACCCACACCCCAAGCAATACGGCTCTCCACCAAATCCTTAGCAGCAACCATACGCTTCCAAATGTGAGAACAACCCAATCTAGAAATGGCATCCATAGGATGAGTATCACAACAATACTTGACAGCAAGAAATTGTGCCCAAAGAGAATTAGACGTACGAAATCTCCACCAAAGCTTCATAGAGAAAGCAACTGCCATCTCCTCAAATTTTCGAAGGCCTAATCCCCCTTCTTCAATAGGCCAGAAAAATTCATTTCGAGAAACCCAATGACATTTTTTCCCCCATCAGTGCTACTCCAAAAGAAATTAGCAATAAGACGATTCATGGCGTTAACAACACCCTTCGGAGGATCAAGTAAGGAAATATAGTAAATGGGGATAGCTCGGAGACAAGATTTGATCAAAATAAGCTTAGCACCAGCCAAGAGTAATTTACCTTGCCACGAATCAAGCTTAGCCCGAAGCTTCTGCATGACCGGATCAAAGAAAGATTAAACCTTCCTGCCAATATAAAGAGGACACCCCAAATATACAATAGGCAAATTCTTCTTCTGAAACCCCGTAACAAGAGAGATAGAATTATCATGCTCAGCCACATCCCGCCCAGTGAGAATACAAGACTTAGAAATGCTAATGAGCTGCCCCGAGAAATGTTGATAAGACGCCAAAAACTCCATATGAAGCTCAAGAGATGGCATACTTCCATTACAAAAGATAATAATATCATCAGCATAGGACAGATGAGAGATAATTGGAACATTAAGATTACCCGTATGATACGCCACATGAGGATGAAAAAGATGGAGATTATTAAGCCCCCGGCTTAAGACTTCAGCAGTAATAATAAAACGGCTAGGAGATATAGGATCCCCTTGACGAAGACCACGTGTAGAAACAAAATAGCCATTCGCAGTACCATTAATAAGGACCGAATACCAACAATAATTCACGCATCTAAAGATCATGTCCAGCCATTCTTCCGCAAAACCAAACTCCTCATCACCTTAATCAAGGCAAACCAAGAAAGTCTACCATACGCCTTAGCCATATCAAGCTTTAACGCAACATTAGTCCCATAAACCTTCCTCTTAAGCGACTGAAAGAGCTCTTGAGCAAGAAAAACATTTTCATGAATAAGACGACCCTTCACAAAGCCACTTTGCTGAGGAGAGATAATACGAGGAAGCACATTTTGCAGCCGAGAGCATAGAAGTTTGGTAATGATTTTATTAGAAAAATTGCACAAACTAATAGGCCGAAGCTGCGAGAAAGAAGTAGGGGCTGCCACCTTAGGGATAGTAACAATAAGCGTACTAGTCCAACTTCGAGGAAGAAGGAACCCCGAAAAGAATTCAAGAATTGCATTAAAAAGATCCACGCATATAATATACCAACATTTATGATAAAACTCACCCGTGAATCCATCCGGACCAGCAGCACTAGTCCCACTCATGCTAAGAACGATGTCGTGAAGCTCTTTAAGCGTAGGGGGAGTAATAAGCATCTTATTATCCTCATTAGAGACCAATCGAGGAATCACATTTAGCAACTCATCCGGGGGATCCACATTATCATTAGGATTGCCATTAAGTTGGTCCGAATAGAATCTAATAGCCTCCTCTTGAATCAAATTATGATCCACAATCCAATTCCCGTCACTATCTCGGATATTATGAATATGTAATTTCTGCCTTCTTTTGTTCACGTAAGCATGAAAGAACTGAGTATTATTGTCCCCATCTTTAACCCAAGCTAAGTTAGCTTTTTGCATCCATAATTCTCCTTCAATCTTAAGGCGGTAGGAAAGATTAGCTTGAGCAAGATGAAGGGCAGCCCTATTCTCATTGCTTGGATCTTGCTCAAATAAAAGTTCTTTACCACAAACTTCATCTTCGGCATTTTTCACAAGTTGATCAACTCTCCCAAACGTTGTACGATTCCAGAGTTGTAAATCATGTTTGAGGCGAGTAAGCTTTTTAGCAAACTTAACCAACGGTCTTCCAAAAATTCTACCATCCCAAGAAGAACGCACCAAAGATATAAAAGAATCATGGCTAGTCCAGACATTGAGAAATCTGAACACACCTTTACAAACTTCATCAACCAAACGAATATTAATAGCCAAAGGAGCATGATCAGAACAAGTCCTATTAAGATGATCAATAGTAATTTGAGCAAAGCAACGCAACCATTTATCATTATAAAGAGCACGGTCCAGCCCTTGAAGAATAGTTGCACGCTTTGTTCTCTTGTTCCACCATGTGAAAATATGGCCTCTATACCCACCATCAATAAGATTAGAAAGTTGTATCATATCCACAAACTCAGAAACCCTCGAATCCACCACCGGCTTGCCCCTAAGCTTCTCAGATTGATCAACAACAGAATTAAAATCCCCAATAATTAACCAAGCATCATTCGTGTTACTCACATCAATTAAGTGATCCCATAAAACCCTTCTAGTATACTTGTTACAACTAGCATGAACAAAGGACATTAACACAGGGTTAGGCCAAAAAGAATGAGAGGTTCGAACAGTAATAACTTGGTCATCTTGAAAAAGCACATCACAAGTTATACCTTGCTTCCAAAAAACCCAAATATTCCCCTTATCATTAGCAACACCTCCAAGACAACAAATTTTCCGAACATAAGAAGGAAGCAACAAGGGATCCACCTTAGGCTCATAAATACCACAAATAAAGACATCATGTAACCTTAATAACCTCTTAACCCGACGAACCGAGGCTGCATTACCAATACCCCAGATATTCCAACTTAGAACCCCAACCATTAAAACAATTTTGATATAAAAAATAAGAGAGGGCTTTTAAGCCAAAGAAGCATTGGAATTCCCATTTTCGGGATATTCCCATCAAATAAAGCATCCCTACCTTCATTAAAACCCTCTTGGATATCAAATTCTGAAGTAACACGAGGACCATGAGGAGATAATTGAAGATTATCAATCACCACATCACCAGGCCATTTACGGATAATAGTATCAACCGTTTCCAATTCAGAATCAGATTCACACTTCCCATCTTCCAAATTAATGTAGCCATCAACATTGTCCATAGAGGGGACAAAATTAGTATTAGGTTTAACAACCTCATTAACACCATATTCAAAATTTTCGTGCTCTTCTTCAAGATCTATAGCCCCATCATCAACAATAGAATGATTACCACCTGATCTGGTATAGAAGCAGCCCTTTCCATATCATTAGCTATTTTTAAAGAATTAGGGGAGACAAAAGGAGCACCCCACTTTGGAAGAAAACTAAAACCATTAGTAACAAGGTTAGAAACAAAAAATTTTGAACCAAGAGGGGATGGGGGTTAATTTATGAACCATAAATGATGCACCAACAACATTTTGGAAGAATTCCCAGACAACCTAACCCAAGATGAAACGAAAACACATCTGAATAAACTCCTAACGCTCGAAGGGCATGAGTATCAGGGAATTGGGTTGGTCTCATTCGCTTGGAGTGAAGGGCAGTAAATCGAGCTATTTCTGGAGCACTTCTAAATTCAATACCCAAGTTATTGACAGTTGGGTTTAGGTTAGAGGTAGAGGCGGTTTCTTTTTGGGACTTCTTGGATACCTTTCTGTAGCCTTTTCTTTTCCTTTTGAAGCCATTGATCAAGACCCAAAAATTTGAAGAACAAGAGAAAGGAGAAGTTTTACCCGGATAAATTGATGCCCAAAACCTTGATTTATTAGTGGAAATGGAAAGATGAGATTTTATGAAGGGATGTGATTCAAAGGAAGCAAAACAACATGAATGTTTCTAATGAGGGAACAAACATCAAAAATATTGAAATATACATTTAAAGAAATAATTTTTTTGCAAAGTTTTTCACAAGAATAAAAAAAACCAAGTGCTTAAGATGATCAAGAAAGATTCAATCAAACAAATAAATGCTTTTCTTAATAAAACCCTATATATTGATATATTAACTTATGAGGCTTTAATTACTTCCTAAAATTATCCCTATATTTTCTTTCCAATAATTTCTAAGTTTATAGAAAATATGAGAAGAAAGATAAAGGCATTATTCTAGAGAAAATAGCAAGCATGAGGATTAATAATAGGGATCATCATAGGGATTTTTTTTTTTGAATACTAGATGCATACATAAATAGGAAATGCAAACTAAGTTAAAAATGGAAAACTAAACTAGAAAACATTAAAATTTTAAACTAGAAAGTAAGTAAAGATAGATAAATACCCCCCTCCCCCCACACTTGAAGTGAACATTGTCCTCAATGTTTTAAGGACATATGAAAGGGAGAATGGTGAAGAGAAACTTACTGAAATGGTGATGGTGGTGGAAATTCAGGCCAATGGGTTGCTCCATAGTTATACACATAATCAGACCTTTCTCGGGCCGCCCGAGCATCTTCTCTCATACCATGAGTGTCCTCCCTCAATCCTTGCAAATCTCCCCTCAAATTTTGAAAATCCCCCCTCAATCTATCCATATTCCCCTTAAATCATTTACTTGGACATAAATCTCGTTCACTTGGCCAAACATTTGATTATGCTAGATAAACATTTGCTGAAATTGTTGATAGAATTCGGGCAGGATTTGATTTATATTTGGTCGGAATATCCAATTTTGTTGACCCTTTGACCTCAATCCAATCACTTGGCACCTCAAACCCAAAGTGTTTAGCAAATAGAGTCACAATTCCCCCTATATGAATTTCTCCATTATAGGTTGGGGAAATAATGTCACTAATCAACTCAATGAGGAAATTGCTAATGTTCACTTTCCTATTCCCCTGAACAAAATACCATAACAAAAATAGCTCTTTCTTATTGACCGTTCCCTTATCTTCCCTAGCAAAGATGGTACATGCATAGATTCTATGCAAGAGGCGAAGGGACGGGTAGATAATGGAGGAGGCTTTGGCGTTTCTAGATCTGAAAGAGGGGATTCCGGTTATTTGGCTCCAAAACACATCTTTCTAAAATTCAATGGGAGTATCGGCCTCAATATTAGTGAAAGAGGGCCAGCCCAAAATTTGTTGACATTAAAAGAGGTAAGATGAAGTTCTTTGCCACAAAGGTGAAAATTGAGATGGATCAGATTGTACGACTCTCTGATTTGGCTGCAAATTTCTGTTGTGATACTCCTTTTCAAAGTAGATAAGAATTCTAAGGTAAGTCTCTCGTAAGTTTTCTCATGTAACTGAAGAATTCCCAGACAACCTAACCCAAGATGAAACAAAAACACATCTGAATAAACTCCTAACGCTCGAAGGGCATGAGTATCAGGGAATTGGGTTGGTCTCATTCGCTTGGAGTGAAGGGCAGTAAATCGAGCTATTTCTGGAGCACTTCTAAATTCAATACCCAAGTTATTAAGAGTTGGGTTTAGGTTAGAGGTGTGAGTACGCCAATCCAATTTGCGACCCTTTATGAGTGCCTTTTAATATAATAAAATTGTACTAGGGGCATTTTGGTTAATTCTCGGTCCATTTCGAGACTTTCGGAAACATTTTATAAGTTTCTTGCGAAGGGAGTACTGTTAAGTATTTTTTTCCATGCAAAAGGACCTACAGGGAATTAAACCATTTTGGACCTAAGAGAAATTACCTTGGAAGGTTCCAGAATGGCAAATTGGCGCCAGAAACGGTTAATGGCATGTTGTGTCACGCGACATCTCGAGCCATGGAAAATGGACGCAGGAGGTCGTGCGACATAACAAGCCCTCTTCTGCAGCTATAAATAGAGCCCTGCACCTCTCATTTCAGGATCCCTTTTCCACTCCCTAAAGTCACTCTACCAAAATATGCCCAGAAACCCCTCTCTCTCCTAAAACACACACAACACCTACCAATCCTCATCAATTCAATCCCTCTCACCCAATTCACCCATCTACTCTCATATCCTCACATACACCATTGAAGATCTGAAGATCAGCAATCCATCTGTGCTCAAATCCGTGTCCTGCAGCTGATTAGAAGGCCATTATACCTAACTTGGTGTAGTGGTGGTGGATCTATAAGGGTAACAAATCCCTTTCCCCATATCTCTTTCAAATTTGTTCATTGCATAGTCAATTCAGTTCAATTTCTATTCATCCACTTGATAATCAAGCTCCATCTGCTCTGATTATCAAGCGGCAATCGCCATCTTTCTGTTTAAGTCATTTTGGTTGATTTAATTGATGTTCATGATGTGATTTGGATTATATTTATTGCTTGTTTATCAAGGGAGTGTGGATCTCCCCATATCCACACACCCTTAGTTGATTCGTGGTTGATTCATTATTCTCTGAGTTGATTTGGTGTCCTAAGTTGATCTGGATCGATCTCTGTTGTTTCTGATTTCGAATTGTAAGGTTCCTGTAGATTGGAAACCTGTGTCACTCGACACAATTGGACATGTGGAGTCCTGTGTCACACGACACAAGTAACCACTCTGCAGAGACCATCAGTTCAGTTGTAATTTGTTTATCTGGATCATCATTTCAATTGTAATTTGTTTATCTGGTTCACTTGTCACTCAAAACAGAGTGTGGATCCTCAATATCCACACTCATTTGAAGTGATTGTGTTCTGTAATCTGAGCTTTGTAAGATCTCTGCAAATTGGTATGGTGTGTCACGCGACACAACTGACCATCCCAAGTCTTGTGTCACGCGACACATGTAACCACTTTGCAGCTGGTCCATTTCAGTTGTAAGTTGTTCCTTCTTATAATCGGGATGTGGCCTCCCGTAGTAAATGGTTCACAAGATGTAATGTTCCCCTTTGAGCAATAAAACAGAGCGCTTATATGCATTTCATTACATATCTTGTCATACACATTTCGCACACACTTATTGGATGAATTGAATGTTGAACATAGAAAGACTCGTGTAAACGAGGCATGTTGGGTGAACTCTCGGTTCTTCCCAACACATAACCTGACCCCCGAACCCAAATTCTCTTTTCAAAAAGGTTTTCAATGTTTCCTTTAAAACGGCGTGGCGACTCCTAAAATTATATATTTTGGCGAGCGTTCATTCAGTGGCGACTCTACTGGGGACTTGAAACTTGTTTTTCCAAAAAGTGGGTCAAACTTTCGTTCTTGTTCAAACATTCATTCCTATCATTTTGTGTGTGCATGGTGGGTGACATTATATGTGTATAAATGCATTTAGTACTTTGTTTTATTCCTTTGTTTTCCTTGTGTCCCATTTTTGTTGTGCTGAGGCTTAGGGGATTGAGCTATTGCTTTGAGCTTGGAGACTTGGGCTGGCTCTGCTTGTTATTCAGATTCTGGAAATGGCTCCTTCTGTCACGCGACATAACTTGCCATCTCAGTTCTGTGTAGTGCGACAGAAGTGGCCAATTTGCAGGATTTGATTTCTTGGTGCAGGTTGTGATTTTGGGGCAGTCCCCCATGATCAAATTATGATCATTGTGATTATTATGCTCTGTGGGGTGTACGTGTTGTTTTTCCTGTTATCCCCCTTTTCAAATAAAAAAAATAATACAATAAAAATCATTTTCATAAATAAAGGAAGATAGTCATCCGCACACTACGTCACGTAGATCTAGAACCCTCGAGTGGGATTGACGGCATCGCGGACGGTGATGTATGTTGCCTACGCTTGAGCGCCTGAAATCAATCCTATCCCCTAGCGCAGCATAGGTGGAGCCACACTTTTAAAGCTTACCCAACGGTTGGTTTTTGACACGCCATTTTCAAATACACTAAAATGGATTGTTTCAAAATTTTTAATAGGACTTCGTACCTACCCCAAAACCTAGCACGTGTGGGCATGTTGCCATTGCAACATGGTTTCGCGTAGGGACATGTCGATCTCACGGCATGTTCTAACGAGAGATCATGTCGCTTTGTCAACGTGCACCGACGAGAGGTCATGCCGGATTTTTCCTTAAAATTCTTCAGGAATACCCGTTATGCTGTCCAAAATTCTCCAAAAATTGGGATCGCTCGTCCGTCCCATAAATGCTTCGGTTTTATTTAGGTATCATTGCCTATTATTAATTTTTAATCAATACATTTGGTGTATTTTTGGATGATGTGTCCCTAGGTTTTCTCGAGGTCTAGATTACATGAATAAAGGCTTATCCTTTCCCAACCGTTCCTAGGACTTAAAAGACATTATTTTCTACTTGAACATTAATAAGATGCTTGCATGAGTCCGTCTCATTTCCCATTCTTCCCTCTCCCATACCTTCTCCAGGTTATCTCCTCTACCACCTTACCAATCACCTCTTCACCTCTACAAGGCTATGGCAAGTTGGGTGTGTGCTCTCATTCTCGGCGCTCATTAGTCCATATTCCCGAGGCGGAAGCAGTTCAAGTGTCCAAGCGGTTATTTACCTGATTCGATATCCGAGATGTTTGGTGCAGAGAAGATTATGGGCCACCAATCTGGAAGTTCGTATCCCATGGGTCAGCAGAGTGCAAATGGTATGTCCATCGAAAAGTTGCGAACTACCCTTAAAGCCACTTTTCCTCGTGAGCAGGAGGCCCTGTTGCTTGCTCAAATTGCTAAAGCTAGGAGAGACGACTTATTAATGATAGAAAGATTGAGAAGGGTCCTCGCCCCATCACTGTCAACGATGCTCTTCCTTCCATCCGAGGTTGAATAAGTCAGTCAGTCAGCGTCATAGGTTCTAGAGTGTCCTTTGCGTTGTCATGAGTTTGTCGAGTCCAGGTTGGACCAGTTTTGCTTTGCAGTAATAAAAATCTTTGTTTCTTTTCTTGCTAGACTCGAGGCATCACTTGCACACCCACATCACATTTAATTGAAATGGTTTTATTCTAAAAAATCACTTGTGCTGCTCAATTTCTAATGCTTTGAAATGATTAATATTTAAATTGATCGGAGTGAGAAAATCCACTGATATCCTTCTCAAATTGGGGCTTATCAATTCCCTATCTCACATCTCATATGCTCACATCTCTTTCATCATCCTCATTATCTCGTTGCTCGATGAATTTGAATGGATCTTTCTCAAGTAAGCTTAAACAAGCAATGAAGCCTTAATCTCGTTTAGGTCATTCGGTAGGGATTGCGGTTGAAGCCTTTCACCCTAGGGAATCCATTACCTCACTCTCACTAAATAATATCCTTTCATTTCAAGATCGGCATGTTTCGAAACCCTACTCAACCATCATCTTTGCTCCATGCTAAGAGAAGTCCAAGCAATGCCAAGAAGTTAGCTTCGAGAAGCGGCGATGCATAAAATACTCAAGCCCTGAGGGAAGGACAAAGATGATCCTCAACTCCTCAAGAGGCGTTTCAAAAGAAGGACTTTAGATCCTCATAATTCAGCAAGAGTCCTCAATTTCTCAAGAGGCGTTTCAAAAGAAGGACTTTAGATCCTCATAATTTCAGCAAGAGTCCTCAATTTCTCAAGAGGCATTTCAAAAGAAGGACTTTAGATCCTCAAAATTCCACAGAAATCTCCGACTTCTCAAGAAGCTTTCCAATGTTCAAAAAGGAGCCCAAATCCTCACAAGTTCACAAAAGTTCTCGATAGCTTGGACTTCCTCTCACTAACTACCTTAACCAATTCCAGCCATCCTCTCAATTTTAGAGGATATTCCCATTACCGAAACCAATCCCAAACCTTCCTCTCAATTTTAGAGGATTTTCCCATTACCATTACCCTTGTCTTTGGCCAAAGTCAAGATTGGACCTCTCTTTCTTAGAGGCAATCAATTCCCTCACCTTAGAAATCCCAAACACATCCCAAAAGCCAACCTCTCATCTTTAGAGGTTCAGTCAGCAAAAAGGCCCAGCCCACCTCTCATCTTAATCAATTTTCCAAATCACCCGATGGCCGATCGAAGCCCGAAACCCAGCTACAGTTCCTACCGGATAGCAATGTCATTCTAATATCTTCGAGATCTAAATCAAATTAATGCTTCATTGCTTTCTTAAATATGGAACCTAATCCATCTCGGTTCAAGATCATCAATCAAAGATTGTGCAAATTCAAACCATTCATTTAGCACTTCATGTGAGCATATTTCATTTCTCCTCCGCAAACACTTGCCGTGGATGCCTCAATGGGGCTTCACATCCGTGTCTTTCATTGACACTCCAAGGAGACATGTGCTTCAACTCTCCAATTCTCAAGAGATCCTCGAGTTTCCATTCTCTTTCAATCGGGATAAGCCCGAACTACGGCGACCTGAGCTCCTCCCAAGGAGGGGAACGTAGGCAATCAGAAATGGTCCAGTCGAAATCACAAACAAATCTAAGAAAATCTGGTCTCCTCAAGGGCCGTCCCTATACACAAATCCCCTTTCCAAATTTGATCCCGATATCAGTGGGCTTTCTCCTCATGATTAATCGAAATACTTGTTCATATCAAGCTCAGTAGTTGAATAATCTGAACATCAATAAAGGGTTTTAAGCAGCCTTGTGATCATCATGAATAAGACAAGTTTTCAAGTGTCTCGACAAGTCTTCTCTTTCTACATCATAGGAAGATAGAGCCAAACACTATTTTTCTGTCAAGCAGGGGCTTCCATACACTTTGCCATACCTTGTGACGCTTATACTCTCCCAAAAGAGTCAAACCCAAAAGCGAGTATGTCACAAAATCGAGAGTCATTCCCACTTTTAGAAAGATGTGCCCTGCACATAAACATTTTTGAGTCTTGTCCAGTGACTGATTGACTGCGGTTTGAATGATGGGTCGCCTCCTTGGCCACAAGATGACTCTGTCTGTAATAGGGCTGCTTTGAATCTCTTCCAGCTAGGGCTTTGTTATGCTGTTCTCTCAGCTTTTCCTTACCAGATTACCTCTGGGTTTGCTTTGCATTGTCAACTGGGGCTTCTCCTAGTCATCTATTCAAAACTAGAGTATTCTCTGCACGTTCTCGGCTTCTTGTTGTTCTTATCAATCACAGGCTCAACTGCTGCAATTTACACTCTCAGGGTACGCCTCGATTTACCTAGGCTGTGCCATATCATTCACTCATACATTTCTCCACCTCATGGGAGAGGGTTCACCCCATCATACATAAACACATTCATCCCATTCACAATACATCATAGCATTTGCTACGTATACATATCTTCTCATCAAGCCATGCAAAATCCTCATTTCCATTTTCATCCCCATCGAGATGGACTCGTGCATCGAGATAATAATGCATAAGATTAAAAATAATCAAGTGAATAAAATGCAAAGTACCTAGA
The DNA here is from genome assembly GCA_022495995.1 of Adenophora triphylla var. japonica. Taxonomy (NCBI): domain Eukaryota; kingdom Viridiplantae; phylum Streptophyta; class Magnoliopsida; order Asterales; family Campanulaceae; genus Adenophora; species Adenophora triphylla. The sequence goes on from JAFEMH010002746.1 coordinate 197,172, forward strand.
GTGTGTGTTTCTCTTTCCTCCCCTCACATGGTACAATAATCAAAGTGATCATGATCTGATCATGGGGATTGCCCCTCAAATCACAGTTTGGACAAAGATTTCAAATCCTGCAGGTGGCATATGCTGCCTTTATCATCTTCATCAGTCTCATCATCTCCGGATTCATCAGCATTGTCTAAAAGAGAGCCTGCCTCAATCTCCAAGCAACAAGTGCTCATTAGTTTCGGCAAATCATCATCAAAAGCCAGTTCCGCTAGGCTGAATCATCAACAAAGTTCATCATCAGTTCCCGTGTCAGACGGAAGTTTATTATCAGTTCCCGTATTGGACGGTGAATCACCATCAGTTCCCGTGTCGGATGGAAGTTCATTATCAATTCCCGTGTTGGACGGAGGTTCTTCATTAAATCCTGTGTTGGACGGAAGATCATCAAGAGCCCGTGTTGGGCGGAAGTTCTTCATCAATTCCCATGTTGGACAGATGCTTATCATTAATTCTCGTGTTGGACAGAGGTTCTTCATCAATTCCCGTGTTGGATGAAGGTTTCATCATCAATTCCCGTGTTGGACAGAGGTTTCATCATCATTTCCCGTGTTGGATGGAGGATTATCATCAATTTCCCATTTTGGACGGATGCTTATCATCAATTCCCATGTCGGATGGAGGTTTTATCATCAATTCCCGTGTCAAACGGAGGTTTCATCATCATTTCCCGTGTTGGATGGAGGATTATCATCAATTCCCGTGTTGGACGGAGGTTTCATCATCATTTCCCGTGTTGGACGGAGGATTATCATCAATTACCCATGTTGGACGGATGCTTATCATCAGTTCCCGTGTTGGACAGAGGTTTCATCAACATTTCCCGTGTTGGACAGAGGATTATCATCAATTTCCCGTGTTGGACGGAGGCTTATCATCAGATTCCCGTGTTGGACGGAAGAATCATCATCAAAAGGTCATCATCAAAATTTCCGTGTCGAACGGAGGTTCTTCATCAAATGCCCATGTTGGACGGTAGGTCATCATCAAATGCCCATGTTGGACGGAAGGTCATCATCAAATGCCCGTGTTGGACGGAAGGTCATCATAAAAATGCCCATGTTGGACGGAAGGTCATCATCAAAATTCCCGTGTTGGATGGAAGGTCATCATCAAATGCCCGTGTCGGACGAAAGATCATCACCGAATTCCCGTGTTGGATGGAAGATCATCAAGAGCCCGTGTTGGACGGAAGATCATCAAAAGCACGTGTTGGACGGAGATTTATCATCAGCAAATGCCCTTGTCGGACGGCCAATCATCATCAGTCAAGTAAGCACAGCAAAGGTATGAAAGTATATTTCTACCCTTTTACCCTGGTTTCCATCACCCAATAGTCACTCCTTCGAACTACGATCGGCTTGATTCCCACCTGGGATACGTAGGAATCCTTTCTCGAAAGGTCCAGCCATCCGACCTCATCAATCATTGTCCAGCCATCTGCCATATCCCCAGCCGCTCATTGGGATTGGGTCCTTCTTGTCGACAACCTCACTTCTTCCATAAGTGACGTTGCCGAGGGGCTCTGTGAGTATGCCAATCCAATTCGCGACCCTTTATGAGTGCCTTTTAATATAATAAAATTGCACTAGGGGCATTTTGGTAAATTCCCGGTCCATTCCGAGACTTTCAGAAACTTTTTATAAGTTTCTTGCGAAGGGAGTACTGTTAAGTATTTTTTTCCATGTAAAAGGACCTACAGGGAATTAAACCATTTTGGACCTAAGAGGAATTACCTTGGAAGGTTCCAGAATGGCAAATTGGCGCCAGAAACGGTTAATAGCATGTTATGTCACGCGACATCTCGAGCCATGGAAAATGGATGCAGGAGGTCGTGCGACACAACAAGCCCTCATCTGCAGCTATAAATAGAGCCCTGCACCTCTCATTTCAGGATCCCTTTTCCACTCCCTAAAGTCACTCTGCCAAAATATGCCCAGAAACCCCTCTCTCTCCTAAAACACACACAACACCAACCAATCCTCATCAATTCAATCTCTTTCACCCAATTCACCCATCTACTCTCATATCCTCACATACACCATTGAAGATCTGAAGATCAGCACTCCATATGTGCTCAAATCCGTGTCCTGTAGCTGATTAGAAGGACATTACACCTAACTTGGTGTAGTGGTGGTGGATCTACAAGGGTAACGAATCCCTTTCCACATATCTCTCTCATATTTGTTCATTGCATAGTCAATTCAGTTCAATTTCTATTCATCCACTTGATAATCAAGCTCCATCCGCGCTGATTATCAAGCGGCAATTGCCATCTCTCTGTTTAAGTCATTTTGCTTGATTTAATTGATGTTCATGATGTGATTTGGATTATATTTGTTTCTTGTTCATCAAGGGAGTGTGGATCTCCCCATATCTACACCCCCTTTGTTGATTCGTGGTTGATTCATTATTCTCTGAGTTAATTTGGTGTCCTAAGTTGATCTGGATCGATCTCTGTTGTTTCTGATTTCGAATTGTAAGGTTCCTGTAGATTGGAAACCTGTGTCACGCGACACAATTGGACATGTGGAGTCCTGTGTCACACGACACAAGTAACCACTCTGCAGAGACCATTAGTTCATTTGTAATTTGTTTATCTGGATCATCATTTTAATTGTAATTTGTTTATCTGGTTCACTTGTCACTCAAAACAGAGTGTGGATCCTCAATATCCACACTCATTTGAAGTGATTGTGTTCTGTAATCTGAGCTTTGTAAGATCTCTGCAAATTGGTATGGTGTGTCACGCGACATAACTGACCATCCCAGGTCCTGTGTCACGCGACACATGTAACCACTTTGCAGCTGGTCCATTTCAGTTGTAAGTTGTTCCTTCTTGTAATCGGGATGTGGCCTACCGTAGTAAATGGTTCACAAGATGTAATGTTCTCCTTTGAGCAATAAAACAGAGCGCTTATATGCATTTCATTACATATCTTGTCATACACATTTCGCACACATTTATTGGATGAATTGAATGTTGAACATAGAAAGACTCGTGTAAACAAGGCTTGTTGGGTGAACTCTCGGTTCTTCCCAACACGTAACCTGACCCCCGAACCCAAATTCTCTTTTCAAAAAGGTTTTCAATGTTTCCTTTAAAACTGCGTGGTGACTCCTAAAATTATATATTTCGGCGAGCATTCATTCAAGAGGTAGAGGCGGTTTCTTTTTGGGACTTCTTGGATACCCTTTCTGTAGCCTTTTCCTTTCCTTTTGAAGCCATTGATCAAGACCCCAAAATTTGAAGAACAAGAGAAGGGAGAAATTTTACCCGGAGAAATTGATGCCCAAAACCATGAAATCTTTGATGAACAGCCTCAAGTTGCCCAAAAGTTTCCTTCTTGAGCTTCAAATCCAAAGCAATCTCTTCAACTTTTGAAATGGGTGAAGATTTGGGATTTTTTGGAATTGGGGTTTGGAGAGGAGATTTATGGTGATTTGGAGATGGAAATGGGTTTGGATGATGGATTTGTGGTGGTTGGATGTTGTTTTTGATTGATTATATGGTGGACATGGAGGATTTATGGAAGATGGGGCAGAGGTTTAGAGAGAGAGAGAGGAAGAGGTGAAGTGAATTTGGGGAAGAGAGTGAAGAGGCGTGCCTTTTGACTGATCGGTGCAGTTTCCCAGACGCTATGCACGGCCGTGCAGTATGAAGTTGCACGGCCGCTCCCTTTTGCTGAGTCAACTCATTTCAACTCGTTATGAACTGCACGGCCGCTCTAGTTTATAGAGCACGATCGTGCTATGCCAATGTTCACCATCTTTTTTTTATATATTCCTACAAAACAAAATTAGCACATAATAATAATAATAGTAAATAAATAATAAAATAAAATAAACAACAAAAAATAATCCATCGGTTACCATCCCGATGATGCTTGTTTTAGGTCATTAGCTCGACCCCTTTCTGGTAATAGATGATGCGTGATATCTTGGCGGTCTATCATCTTTGGCAACTCGCCAATGCATTCCTTCCGGAGTGATTAAAATTTTCTGTGGCAAACATGCTTTCCATCCCGATCTTTTTCTTGGTAGAACAAGTTGCCTATAGTCCTTGCACTTTCAAAAATTCGAAGTGCCTTTCTTACTTGACACCTTTGTTCTTTTTGGCCTTTTCGCTGCATTGTTAGTATCGGGACACGCAGAAATTTTTATCACATCAAAATCATTATCGCAATCTAAAGTTTCATCATTCATGAGATTATTTTCCATATTTTCTTTAGATTGCGATCCCTCACCCTCTTCATATTCTTCGCTTGGGGTGTAGGTCTCTAAATAAGGATCCTCAAGGTCTGATCTTTTCATATCAAACTCAAACTTTTCCTTCCTGACATTTAGGGAGAAGGTGCCATTCTTTACATCAATGATTGCCCCTGCGGTGGCAAGGAATGGCCTTCCTAAAATGACTGGAATCTGATGGTCTTCTTCCATATCAAGGATCACAAAGTCGACAGGGATGATCAAATTCCCTACTCGACATGGCATATTTTCCATTATACCGATGGGGTATTGTATGGAACGATCCGCCAATTTGAGAGACATGGTGGTGGGTTTGAGTTCCCCCACACCAAGTTTCCCACTCACCGATAATGTCATTAAACTTACACTAGCTCCTAAGTCAAAGCATAGCATTATCTATGTTAATTCTACCAACACAACAAGGAATCGAAAAAGTACCAGGATCCTTTAATTTTGGAGGAGGCTTATTTTGTAAAACAACACTCACTTCCTTCGCTAACATAACATTCTCATATTCCACTAGCCTCTTTTTCTCCGAAAGTAATTGCTTTAACGGTCTAACACATGAAGGCATTTCTTCAATTTTTTTCAGATAATGGAATGTTAACATTAATGGCATCCAAGTTTTCTAAAAGTTTGGTATAATCCTTGTTTTCTTCTCTAGGGAATTCCGTCCCCGAATTAGTCTCAATCATCGGTGGGATTGGACTATAATCGTCTTCACTAGGGCATTCATTCAGCAATTCAAATTCATTCCTAGTGTTCACCATACTAACATGCTCATTCGACCTTTGAGGTTGACCGGGAAGACTCCCTTATGTTCTACTCGTTGGGATGGCCTGTTGAGCTTGTTGACTTTCTAGCATCTTATTATGCACTGCTAGGTTATCAAACCTAGCATTCAACAATTTAAAACATTCCCTAATCTCATTATTGATCTTTTCTTGAGCATTTTTGTTTTCAACTACAAAATCCATTAAAAGATCCAATTTTGATTTAGGGGGAAAGGTATTTGAATTGTTATTGAAATTCTTAGATGCGAATCCCGGGGGTTGTGTAGATGGTTGTGGATTTAGAACGTTTTTATTCTTGTAGGAGAAGTTGGGGTGATTCCTCCACTCGGGATTATATGTATTAGAATACATCCCCCCCTTCTGTCCAAAAGAATTGACAAAGTTGACTTGATCACTAGAACTAGTGTCAAGCAAATAACAACTATCCATACTATGTGAGTTAGACCCACATAGTTCACATAAAATATTAACATTAGCCACGAGATTGACATTAAGATTCTCAAATTTCTTTAAGATCATGTCAACCTTAGAAGAGAGAAGAGTAACTGCATCAACATTATATTTACCTGGCGTGCCTGGCTGTTGCTCCCTCTCATTTGACCACTGATAGCGGTTCAATGCTATGTTCTCAATGAGGTCGTATGTCTCATCTACTCCTTTGTTCATCAATGCTCCTCCTGCAGCGGCATCAATGGTCTCTCTTATTTTGAAAATGAGACCGTTGTAGAAGGTATGAACTATCAACCACTTTTTGAGCCCGTGGTGGGGGCACATTCTGAGAAGCTCCTTGAAATGCTCCCATGCATCGTACAATGTCTCACTTCCCGTTTGACAAAAGTTAGTGATCTTCGTATGAATCTGGGCAATCTTACTCAGTGGGAAGAAACGCCCAAGGAATGCTTCTTGAACTTGGTCCCATATTGTTAGAGAGTTTTGGGGGACCGAGTTCAATCATTGCTTGGCCTTATCCTTAAGAGAGAACGGAAAAAGGCGCATTCGTATTGCTTCCGGTGTGACATTTTGGATGCAAGTGGTGTCACAGTACTCCAAGAATGTTTGGATATGGAGGTGAGGATCTTCGAAAGTAGTGCCGATGTATTGGTTGTTCATAACCATATGCAAAAGATGCGGCTTAATCTCAAAGTTGGCCGCGTTGGCATTCGACACAACAATGGGGGATCTAGTTCCCGAGGTACTTGGATTTATAAAGTCTCGTAGGGTCATAGCAAGTGTTACTGCTCTCCTTCCACCATGTGTTTATTTAATGTCTCCTTGAGTTTCCTTAGTCTCTCGTGAAAGCTTCTTCCGGGTTCAGGATCAAAGTTGTCAAAGAAGATCCGAGCCCGTTTCATATACTACAAGAACACTCAACAAGAAGATTAAACGTAACAGATTATCGGAAGTAAAAACTAAAACGAAATAAAAAATAAAAAATATGTAGTAAAGACAAATACAAAAAGTAAACCGTTGTCCCCGGCAATGGCTCCAAAAACTTGTTCGGTGTGAAACCTAACGGTTTATTTTAATTTCCGCAAGCGCACGGGCTATTGCAATATAGCGAGTGCAAGTACGGGTCGATCCCACGAGGACAGGGTTTACTTTGGGATGAATTTGTTTTTACTAAGAATTATAGATGAGATTGGGAGAAATATAGTTTGTGTTGAGAAAAGAAAAGAACATATACAGAAAATACTTTTAGGAAAACTCTTATAAACGGAAGCATTCTCGGGATTGGAAATCATTTAGCCAATTATTCATCATATAGTCATGTCTTGGAAAATATAGATTTTCATAAAAATCAAGGATGGTACGTTAAGTCTACACTACTTCTCACGATCAAGCAAGTAGCGCTTGTACCCTTCACTAATTATGCCCTATCTCTCGATGGCCCATAATCAGAAAGGATCTATTAAAGTTTGCAAATCAACGTACTTTCCATTCAAGGAACATCCTAGGCCATTGAACTACTCTTGTGATCAATGAAACCTAGTTCCTTTATATGGTTCCGTTAATCAAGATTCTCCGCTAGGTACTTCTCTCGATTAACTGAATCATACAAGTTGGACGTCTCCAAAATGTAAGTCATTTTGAGATTAATATAAAGAAATAGTTTAGATGAAGAGAAATGACAAGACTTTTATAAAATATGATGAACAAAAGGCATCTTGAGTTTCCAACCCCAAGAATATGGGGGATTACTCATAACCCATTATGAAACAAACAAACATAAGTAATAATAAGAGATAAGGGGAAGAAAGACTTATGATTGTAAAGAGACAAAGGCTAAAAATAACTTCTGAAATTATATTGCTTCTTCCAAAGTACTTCATGAACAATGATGAACAATTTAATCTTCAAGAGATTTGGAACAAATGATGATAAAGAAATATTGTTTCTATGTATACTCTTATATATAATTCATTTCTAAGCTCTGAGATATCTCTAAAGACTGATTACAAATGTCTTTATATAGACATGGATGAGACTCTTCAAAGTGGTGCTTTCAAAAGGTGCCTTTTTGGAACTGGTTCAACGACTGCACGGTCGAGTCAAGGGAAATGCATGGTCATGCGAGCTTGGCGCCAAAAATTGGTTTGAACTGGTGAAAGTGCATGGCCACTCCTCATTTGATTGCACGGCCGCTCTGGCCTGGATTGCTCGGCCAATCTGGTTTTCAAGCCTCGGCCGCTCCATGTTTTGGGTCCAATTTTGGCCTAGCAATGGCCATATGCACGGCCGCTCCTATGCAAAGAGCACAGCCGTGCAGCCTGGGATTTGGCATGCGTGCTTAATTTGATGTTGTCCCTCCATGGCTTTGACACTTGATAATTTCCAAGGCTCCAATTGTTCATAAAATGACTCTAAAACATGTCTAAGAGTATAAGATATACCAAAGGCATAAAATCGAAGATATATGACAAAAGAAGCTAAAATAAACTAAATGCAAACTAAATGATACTAAAAACTAAGGAAATGATTAAGAAATAATGAGATAAATGACTATATAATTGTCACGACCCTAAACCTAGGCACCATTTTGGTCACATGTGGAGCACGTGGGGGGTGGGATGCATTGCATCTCATATTATGCATTATGTGGTATTTGGAATTGTCAAGTGTTTATTTTGCTAAGTTGCTAAATTTCATGGTTTTAGATGTTAATAAATCAATATGAATTATATAATGTCTAAATGGATCAAATGGGAATTAATGTGCTAAAGTTATAACATTTGAAATTTTAAATGAAATATTATGAAAAGTATTGAGGAGCTAAAGTGTAAATGTAACTTTAAGGTAGTGGATTGTAGAAGTTGGAACTTGGAGGAGCTTAACCGTAAATTGTTTTATATAAAAATCAACTCCTTCTCCCAGAAGGTTCATCCTTCTCTCCCTCAGTTCCTTTCATCCTACGCTTCATCCAAACCTAGGGTTACCTTTCGAAAATTATAGCAAATCAACTGTCAATCCGTTTCGAGTTTTGATTGCATATTATCTGTTAGGTCCCAAATGGTAGGAATCAGGCTAGAGGGGGGGGGTGAATAACCTGTTTAAACTTTTAGCTTAAAAACTCTGATTCTTTGTAAAAGGTTGTAGGTAACACTCTTACTAACCGTTAGATTGATTTTGCACAGCGGAGATTACGGTTAGGCTAGGTTTACAACCGGTTAGGTAGAGTTTCAAAACCAGTAAGTTAAAAACCTCATGCAAACAAAAACAAATTATATTTCCAAGTAAGACAAACAAGTTAAGCAGTAAGTTGAGCCAATAGGTTGTGACCAGTTGAGAGAATGTCAACCAGTTACAACTACACAAAATAAACAATCACACAGAAGAATGACACGTTGTTTGAAGAGGTTCACAGTGTTAAATAACTGCTACGTCCTCTACCAAGTTTGGTCAGAACTTGGATTCTTGAAAGTGCACTACTATATTAATGGTTCCTACCTATTACAAGTTGCAAGCCAATGATTGAGGTTTGCCAAACTAAAGGTGACCACTAACGGATCGTGCTACAATAAAGACATGGTGTTTTCTAGAGATGTGCTCACAAGTTGAGCTGATTTCTCTAGGGTGTTGTGTGTGAATCAATCAATGTGTTCCAAAGGTAGTCTAATGAAGGAACACTACAACATTGATTGAGGTGCACAGTGTATAAGTCCTAATAGAGATGTCTAGTGAATAAGGGGACTTGAATTGAATGCCTTGAACTATGGAGTTTGCAGGTAGGTAATTCAAAGCAACTCACTCTCAAGAATCATAAATGCACCAACCTTCTTCAATGCTCCAGGGAAGCTATTTATAGTGAACTTTGAAATGGAGCCGTTGTTTTTGAAGAGGTTGCAATGATGACTTGATCAGGCATGCCTTTGAATGAAGGATCTTTGTATTAAATGCCTGAGATAGGAGAGAGAAGATTTTCTTTGGGTGGTTGGAAGGATGTGAGTACTGGTCATTTTGACAATCTATTTTGAGCTTCTGACAGCCGCAGGAATGTCACTTCAGCGTCTATTCAGCATGCTTGCTTTACCAACTTTAGCTAAAGGGATTGCTGGGTAGTTGGGAGCAATAAATGCTTCGGTTAGGCTAGGCTGAGGGAAGCTTGCTGAGAAAGCCTTAACCGGCAAGAAATAAGCTATAACCTGTGAAGGTTACATCAGCTTGGTGGGGTAACCGGTTAGGTTAGGAGCACCGGTTGAGAACAATCGGTTAGGTAGCCAAACCGAGTCACTCACAAAAATCAAAGGGGGCAAATCTTCACATCTTCAAATCTTCAAGGTCTTGAGAAAATTACATGATTCAAAAACACTGGCACTAGCACTAAGGGATCCTATCATACATAGAAAAATTCTATTTGGTCTAATTAAAATTAGGGGTCCTCAATAATGCTTGTTGTGATTGGGGTTAAGCAATTCTAAACCTAAGCATATATTTGACTAACAATCTCCTCCTAATTGCTTAAGTCCAATCACCCTAGGTTAGCATCATCTTGACTTAGTAAAAGAATGACTAAAATTTTATCTTTTAGATATGCCATTCCCTAAGTCAAGTAACATCGTAGATGTAACCTAAGAAAGCTTACAGGTAAATTGAAAGCTTAAAATTAAGACAAATTAAAGTAAAATATTTTTGAATGAGAATACCTGCAAAATGAGACGGTTAGAACAATTTGAACATTCAAAAACAATTAACAGAAAATAAGGAAAGACAAGTCATTCAAAACAACAAAGTTTGAGGTCAAGGAAATCTCATTGATTAAGCTGCAACCGGTTAGGCAAAAGATGGAAAGACAAATTCATCATCGGTTACATTCTAGACTGGAGCAGCAGGGTCATCGGTTGGAGGCAAATCCTTGGGGTCTGAAGGAGGGGTAGCCGATGGACTGACCGGTTGGGTGCGAGATTTCTTGGCTGATTTCTTGGCTTCCTTTTCATCTCTCTTCCTTTTCTTTCTAGCAGACTTCTCAGCATCACGGTCCGCTAACATCTTCTTGAGCACTTCATTTTCTGATTTAAGCTTGATCCTCTCAGTGTTGGTCTTTCTAAACAAAGAGGCTTGATCGGTAAGCTTCTGGTTCAACCTCTTGATTTCATCGGTAGCAAGCTTCAAATCGGTTTGGGCATCCTTGGCAGTGTTCATGAGCTCTTTGTTCAACTGAGACAAGGCACCGAGCTGAGTGGAGAGATCAGTGATCTTGGCATCCTTGTCAAAAAGATCGGCCACATAGTTAGCTAGATCCTTAGCATAACCGTGTTCCATTCTGTCTAACCTCTTCTCTTCCTCCTCCTGATTGGACTTAACCATACTCGCAACCAGGGCATCATAAAGTTCACAAAGATCACGAACAACAACTGGTCAGTTGAGTTCTTCTTCAGGAACTGGTTGTGGAGCATCAGGTGAAGGATCAGCGTCGACATCAGCATCACTATCAGAAGAGGAGTCAACGGTTGAGGAACTGATTGATATACCAGGAGGACCGGTTGGATGAGCTGCAACTGTCAAGGCAAGAAACGGTTGAGGAGTGAATACTTGGATGGAAAGGGAAGGGTTTGGTGGAGAATGGTGAACGGTAGGAGGCTTCTCGGTTAGATGAGCAGTAAGAGGAATAGAGCGACCGGTAAGGGATGGAGTTGGAGAACCGGTAGAGGCATCGGTTGAAGAATCGGTTGGAGAGTTGACATGAACTGGACCGATCCTAGAGACTTGACCGGTTGGAGAAAAGGTAATCTCCTCATCAACTGATACAGAAGAGGCAACAGAGGGGCTGAACACAAGGAAGTCATTGGGGTCAGAAGAGATAAGGGAATCAGACTCAAGGCTAAGAGCAATGGCATATGGAATGTCATGGGCTTCATCAAATGCGGAGGCAACCAGATCAGCAGTAGCAGGAGCCAATGATAAAGCATGTTACCTTGATCGAATCAAAGGAATAACCCTGAGAGCCAGGAGAAGAAGGGAGGCTTGCCGAATGTTGCTCCATGGCCGATGATTGCCATTTCTCATAATAGAAAGCTGGGTCACATTTGGCATTAACCCTACTCTGTGAGTAACTTCGTAGCACCATCTCAAAATCTGTAGCTCTAAAACCTGGGAAATGCGGTTGTTGACCGAAAGATAACGCATGAAAATATTAGCAGAAGAAAATGTGCATTCAATCGGTCCAGTAGCAGGTTGAGCCACTCCACCTTGAATTCTTATGTGACGAAGCCTTTGAGATTTGGAAGGAGAGAATATCGGTTTCTGCTTGGTAGGGAAATTGGTGAACAACTGCTGATCGGTTTTGGAAGGCTTGACCGGTTGACCTTTGGGTGGAGGAAACCGTTTGCGAAGTTTTAGCACAACCGGTTTCTGGGCTTTGAAACTGGTTTCCCCAGGGCCAACCGTTCTGGAGAGATAGAAGGGAATACCAACATCTTTTTCTTTCAATTTCTTGAGCTCTTGGGAAAATGGAGGAGGATCAGAAACAATTTTGTACTCAGCACGGCTAGAGATCTTCTCATGAACACCAAAGAGGGGAATGCCATGAGAGGTGCGAGGAATGGAAGACTTTGAAGTGTAATAGTTTAAGGGAGAAAATATATCTTTCTGATAGAGGAAAGGATCAACATAGACTGGTGGAACAGCTGGATCTAGAATATTAAATTCATCATCATCATCAGAGATATCCTCCACTTCAAAGAAATCAGATTCGTCATCAGGAGTAGAAGTAGTGGGAGGCACAGACTGAATCTCCTCCTCAACCCTTGGAGGACTAGACAACATAGATTGGATTTCTCTCACTTGGCTATCAAGAATAGAGGCTTGAAGAGCCTGAGCCATGGCAAGAGCATCGGCTCGGTCTTGTAGCCGCTTTTCCTCCACATCAAATAGGCTAGCAGCTACAGCTTGCTGCAAAAGAACATCATCAGCATCAATCGGTTGAGAAGCTTTAACCGGTTCAGTAGATACAACGGTTGGAGGGATTGAGATCGGTGGAGACATCATCGGTTGAGTAGAGGCCGGTTGGTCAGATGTGCCTCCTCCCAATGGGGTAACCGGTGATGTATCGGTAATGCCTCCTCCTAGGCTTCTAACCGTTGCCATCGGTTTGGGAGTGGTAAATGCTTGATCCGTACTCTCCATTCGGTCAGGCCTATCATCTCCATCAGAACTAGAGTCAGAACTTGAACCAGACTCAGCAATCTCCTCAGATTTTTCTTTTTCTTCCTCATCATCTTCGAACATGGCATCAATCTCAGCATCGGTAACCGTGGGCCATTTGGTGGAGTTGGACTGAACTGCAGAGAAGAAATCGGCTAAGGAGATATTTCCAGCAGCCTTGTGTTCATTGTCCATATCCAATAAATTATCTAGCAAATCCATCACATTCCTGATAAGCTGATTCTTCCTTGGGCCAAGGGAAACCGGTTCAGAGTCAAAGTTTGGGAGAGAGTCAAACTCCATCTCATATCTCCCAGACTGATAATAGTCAGTCTCAATCAACGTATCTTCTGCTCCATAGAGAATGGCAAAATCTGCCCATACAGCTTGGACCATCATGTCCTGTCTCATTCTATCTTGAGCTAAGAAAACAAAATTCCATTTGAGGGGAAGCTGATCGAAGAATTTGTTGTATTGTTTGATGAGACTGCGCCTAGAAGCGGAAAGATCAAAGTCTCTGAGACGGCAAGGTCTACTGAAGTATACACCATTTTCAACATGTCGGTTTCCAAAATCAATATAATCTTGAACACTGCCAACTGGGATGGAAGATTTGTTGATTTCATGGAATTGAAGCAGCTTCCGAATAAATGGTGGCAAGTGATCTATTGGATATACCCAACTGGGAGACGGTGCAGACTTAGGGTTAAAAGACCAAGGATTATTGTGGAAAATGTGGAAGGTGGGATTTCTGATTGGTTGGCATCTTCGGTAAGAGGGATTGGAAGCATGACCGGTGATTGGAATGTCATCGGTCAAGGTATTGTGGCCAAGCAGTCGGTTGGGGATGAAGGGTATGAATGAGGAAATGTCGGCTTCAATTCTCTTCCTTCTTTCAGCATTTTCTTTGGCTATTTTGGAAGGGGTTTTTGGAATTGGTTTTGATTTTGAGGAGGATGGAGGAGGAGTAGTAGGTTTGGAGGATTTCCTTGCTGACTTTTTGGTTCGGATGATGGTTGAGATAGGTTCTCTGTCTTCAGTATCAGGTTCTGGGGATTTTCTTTTGGCCGGAGAGGGGATCGGTTGAGAAGGCTGAGGTTGAGAGACCGACTTGGAGGATTCGGTTGACTGTTTCTTCTTCGGTTGAGAGGTCTTCTTCTTAGCCGGTTGAGCTTCGGTAGGAGTAGCAATGGGAGCCGTCGGTTTGGCTTCTCTAAGAATCCTTGCTTGATCGGCTTTGTCGAAAGCTTTGACAAAAGACTTAGGAATGTATAGGCTAACCACCGTAAATGGTAAAGATTGATGGGATTCTCATCAGAATTCTACTCATCAGAAGATAATGAATGGGCTTTGCCTTGTTAGATCTGGACAAGGGCTTCTCTTTCTGAAATTTCTTGAATGCAATCAAAATGACACGGTAGATAAAGGAGCACCGCTTGAACCTCTTGAAGCATAACAGTAATGGCTTCCCATTGTATCATAGTGATACAATGATGGGAGCCAGACCGGCAAATCACACATCGGTCAATTACTTCGGTCAAGGCGTAGTGAACAGCATCTAGATCAGCTTTCTTGTTTCCTTCACCGGTCACAAATGGATCGGTTCCACGAACACTAGCCCATGCTGATTCCATTTCTTTTGAGGTGACGGAAGATGAACCGGTTGAGGGAAGAGTAGGGAAAGCTTCGGCAATGGAAGTTGGAGAGATATCAACGGAAAAACCACCAACAGTTGAAGTAATATGGGATACAACACCGGGCTTTGGATTATCATCTACAACACCATTGTTGAAGAACTCATTGACCAACTCATACAAAATATCATCATTTCCTTCTGGCATCAAGAAAGGCAACAGACCGGAAGCAGTCAACATGGCCTGGAGGATCTTTCCTTCTTCAGATTCGAAGAAGCTTGGAAGAATATAACCTCCGAAGATGTCTTTCTTGGTTGGTTTGGGAGCCATCTGTCAAAAGAGTTTAAGAATCAAAAACATTCTAAGTTAGAACATATTTCAAAAGAAAAATAGATGTGAGTTTAGATTTTGAAAAGTGTTCTTATTCTTCAAGTTCAATGAGTTTGGATTTTAGAAAAGCCTTTACCGTAAAGGTTTAAGGTTTGAAGAACGGTGGAAGAGTGAAGTTTTGATTGCTTGAAATCTTGACGCTTTTGCAGAGAGAAAATGAGATTCGTAAAGTTTGAAATAGAAGCTTGATTTTCCTTATATAGTAAAGGGAGAAGATGGAGGGGTTTTTGAAATTTAAAAAAAACGTTTCAACTGCATGGCACAGATATTTAAAAAGATATTGAACACGATTTTAAATATGAGGGATTAAAACTAGGTACGTGTGTGCAGCAGTTAAACCATAATGCAATAATGACAAAAAGATAACCTTTTGATAAATTGGAATGATACAGAAGTTACCTTTTTGGTCACAAAATTTTAAATTTGACCAACCATCAAGTACAAAAGGACGATAGTAGGAGGGAGTAGGGAACAACAATTATGGATTTGTCAGGATAGGGTAAGGCAGTAGACGGCTAAAAAAGATTGATGTGACTTATCGGTAGGAGACGCGCCGGTTAGAAACGGATTGAATAGTAATCCGGCCACAGTTCGTCGGCTAGGTAATGATCAATCGGTTGAGATGATGTCACCACTTGAGGCTTGACCGATCAGAGAGATGATCGGTTAGACAATGAACGGTCAGGGAAGAAAAGTTGACCGGTTGGGAGAGAGCACATTTGCATCGGTTAAGGTCCATCGGTTAGGAGATGTCGGTTTAGGATATCTTGCTTAATTGGTTAAGAGAGTAGGTCAAGAGCACCGGTTAGCAGAAGTAATTGAGGCAACACCAAGATCGGTTGAGAGCTTTCACAAACAGCAAAGTTAGCACAATAAATTAACGAATATCAATCATGCCTAATTCTCCTCTAAGGAATTCAAATCTTTTAATGTCCAATGGTTTTGTCAAAATATCAGCTAGTTGATAATCAGTATGGACTTTTAAAAGAACAATGTTACCCTTTTCAATGTGATCCTTGAGGAAGTGATATTTAATGTCTATGTGCTTGGTCTTTGAATGCATCACAGGATTGTTGGAGACTGATATGGCTGAGGTATTATCACAATAGATAGGACATACTTCTTGAGGGATTTCATAGTCCACTAGTTGTTGCTTCAACCATAGAATTTGTGAACAAAGCAACTTCCACGCTATATACTCACTTCGTCGTAGAAGTGGAAATTGATGCCTGTTTCTTGCACGACCAGAAACCAATCGGTTACCTAGAAATTGACAAGTTCCACTAGTACTTTTCCCGGTGACCCTACAAGCTGCAAAATCAGCATCTGAATAGCCAATTAGTGTAAATGATGAATCTTTTGGATACCACAAACCTAAGTTAGTAGTTCCCACAAGATATCTAATGATTCTTTTGACAGCTTGCAAGTGGGATTCTCTTGGGTCAGCTTGAAATCTAGCACATACACATACGACAAACATGATATCTGGCCTACTAGCGGTTAAGTAAAGTAGAGAGCCTATCATACCTCGGTAGAGTGTCATATCTACTTTCTTACCAGATTCGTCTTTGTCTAAGTGTACGTTTGTGGCCATTGGAGTACTTTGAGGATGAGCAGAATCAAGACCAAATTTCTTGATTATATCTTTGGTATATTTGGCTTGATTGATGAAAATACCTTCTTGGGTTTGCTTAACTTGAAGTCCAAGGAAAAAGGTTAGCTCACCCATCATGCTCATCTCAAATTTGCTCTGCATAAGTTTCTCAAATCTCTTGCATAATTTTTCGTTAGTAGATCCAAAAATAATGTCATCAACATATATATGAACTAACAATGAATGACCATTATGCTTTGCAATAAATAAAGTGGTGTCTATTTTACCTCTTTCAAACTTCTCACAAAGTCGGAATTTGGAGAGAGTTTCATACCATGCTCGCGGTGCTTGCTTGAGGCCATACAAAGCTTTATTCAATTTGTAGACATGATTAGGCTTCTTGGAATCTTCAAATCCTGGTGGTTGATCAACATATACAAGCTCTTGAAGTTCACCGTTGAGAAATGCACTTTTCACGTCCATTTGATATAGCTTAAATTCTTTGTAGGCTGCATAGTCAAGGAATAACCTAATGGCTTCTAATCTAGCTACGGGAGCAAAGGTCTCATCATAGTCTATTCCTTCCTCCTGTCTATATCCTTTTGCCACTAATCTGGCTTTATTCCTTACAATTTTTCCAGGCTCATCCAATTTATTCCTATATACCCATTTTGTTCCAATCACTGTTTGATCACTAGGTCTAGGCACTAATTCCCAAACTTTGCATCTATCAAACTAGTTAAGCTCTTCTTGCATAGCTTCTACCCAGCTGGGGTCATCAAGTGCTTCTTCAGTCTTCTTTGGTTCTGTGTTGGAGACCATAGCAGAGGAAAATAATCCATGTTGTTCCTCTAAGTTTCTTAACTGGCCTCTAGTCATTCTAGGTCTAAAGACATCACCGATAACATTTTCTAAAGGATGATTCCTAACTATTCTCACTTCCCTAGGTAGGTCTTGCCTGACCGATTCCTGTCTTAAGGTTTCTATTGGAGGAGTGGAATCGGTTAAGGGAGAAGAGACCGGTTGAGGTGATCGGTTAGTTGAGGGTGATGCTGACTGATGATTGTGATCGGTAAGTGGAGATGGAAATGTTAAGTTATTGGGTGAAATTGGTTCAGCTCCAGGTGGTGAATTTGGAATGGTAAAATGAGGACTAGCTGGAAGAGGATCTTTTAGCTGGGTTTGCACATTGGAATGCCTAACCGATTGAGGAAAGAATGAGTCATCAACTAAGTCTCTACAAGATACACCACTAGAGGCTGAAGGTTGAGCTGGAGATTGATTTGCGTTGTTGCTGGTGGTTTGATTAGAGTTTTGATTACCTGTTTCACCTGTCTCAAAAACACCAGAACTATCAGTACTATTTGGAGCCTTATCAGACTCTAGCAAATCAAATTCATCAAAAGTAACATGAACAGATTCAACAATTTTCAACAACCGTTTATTAAAAACTCTAAATGCCTTACTGTGCTTGGCGTATCCCACAAAAATGCCTTCATCAGCTTTTTCATCAAATTTACCTCGGCGCTCTTTACCGTTGTAAAGTACATAGCATCTGCAACCAAAGATTTTGAAGAAACTAATATTGGGGATTCTGCCACGCCACAGCTCATAAGGGGTCTTGTTGTGAAACTTGTTGACCAATGATCTATTCTGGGTGAAGCATGCTGTATGGAT
Source organism: Adenophora triphylla var. japonica (assembly GCA_022495995.1). Classification (NCBI taxonomy): domain Eukaryota; kingdom Viridiplantae; phylum Streptophyta; class Magnoliopsida; order Asterales; family Campanulaceae; genus Adenophora; species Adenophora triphylla. The sequence goes on from JAFEMH010002746.1 coordinate 215,189, forward strand.
AGCTTCGGCCCAAAAATACTTGGGAAGCCTAGCTTCGGATATCATTGTTTTTCCAGCTTCGATCAATGTCCTGTTCTTTCTCTCAACTACACCATTTTGTTGCGGTGTACCAGCAGCTGAGAAATTGTGGTCTATTCCGTGATCATCACAGTACTGAGCAATTCCAAGATTTTTGAACTCCGTTCCATTATCTGATCTCATACTGATGATATCACATTCCTTTTGGGAAAAGTCTGGTAGCAACTTCATATGTATCATCTTTTGAAGCAAACATCTCTACCCAAGTATATCTTGAAAAGTCGTCTACAACAACCAAGGCATATCTGCTACCCCCCAAACTGGCAGTTGTTGTGGGGCCAAACAGATCCATATGTAGCAGCTGGAGGCACCTAGAAGTGGACATGCAGGGCTTGCTATGGAAAGATTCGTTATGTTATTTTCCTAATTGGCAGGCTCTGCATTTCCTTCCATGATCAGCAGACACCTGAGGTAAGCCGATGACTAGATATTTATTAGCCAGCTTGGATAGATATTTGAAGTTCAGGTGACTGAGTCTCTTGTGCCATAGCCAGGAGTTCTCACTGATGTTCTTAGCTACAAAACAAACATTAGTAACATTCGAAACATTGTTTAAATCTATAGCATACACGTTACCTTTTCTATATCCAGTGAGAAGTGTTTCACCTGTAGCAATGTCTTTCACATAGCAGTTGGAAGAATTGAAAATACAATGCATACCTTTATCACAAAATTGTGAAATAGAGAGAAGGTTGTGTTTTAGACCATCCACCAAAGATACCTTCCTCAGACTGATCGTACTCTCTTTGATGGATCCACGACCGATAATTTTACCCTTTGCGTTGTCACCAAAGACAACCGGAGGACCAGTATGCTTCTTCCAGATCGGTTAGGAGATCGGCATGACCAGTCATATGCCTAGAGCATCCACTGTCCATAATCCAAACATCCTTACCGGCATCGGTTGAGGCCATTAAGCATTCTTGAAATAAAACAGTAAGCTTATGGTCCCAATTATTCTTTTGGGTCCAAAGAGTTAGTTCCTCTTTGGCAGCCATACCTGGCCACCACCTGAGCTTTTAGACTCAGTGGGTCCAGATAGGTGCTTCAAGAGGCATTCATAAGCCTTGTGACCAATAAAACCACAATTTACACATTTGTTAGAAGATGGCTGAGGGGGCTTAGATGATTGGATGTTCAATATAGCCTTTGCTTCAGAAGAGTTCACCGATTGAGCGTAAATGCATCCTTTGGGGACGAAGGTGATGGATTTAGCTTTGTTGACCGGTTGTATTGGTTTGGAAGGTCTTTTACCGGTTGGGGAGCCCTCACCGGTTGGTTGACCGGTGACAGTTGTCTGACCGGTTGGTCCCTTACCGGTGATGGCTTCCTTACCGGTTGAGGTTTCCTTACCTGCAACCTGGTTAGCAATTTTAATTCCACCTTTGCTGTTACCATCACTGAGTGGAACATATTGTCCTAGCTCAGATCGCCTACCTCGGTCCATTGGGATTTGTTTTTGCCCAAATAAGCCTTCATCTGTTCCCTTCCCTTGGGATAGGTGTGAGGAACAGCTTTGAAAGGTTTAGTTAACTCTCTCTTAATCAATTTGGATTGAGCATCATCAAATTTACCCATCAAGTTCTCAGAGACAGACTTGGTAACCGGTTTATCATTGCTGTCTTTTTCCTTACTGCTGGATGTAAAGCTTATACCAGTTGTTACATCTCGGTTAGGAGATAACTGATCTTGTATGATAACATCCATAGCAGCTCGGGATTTTGTGAATGTGTCAATGGTTTTAGAAAGAGAATTATTTCTTGACACAAGATCAGCAATTTGACAAACGAAATGTTTAGTCTCTCAAATGAGTTCTTGATTATCTTTCTTCAACTGATCAGACTCTAGCTTACTTTCTTTTAAAATTTTTATTTCAGCTTTCAAAGAGTCATTTTCAGTAGAGATCATTTTGAAATTATCAGCCATAATTTTGTGAGCTTCATTTAATTTTTCAAAATCGGAGAAGAGCTCATTCATCACCTCTGCCATTTCAGACTTTGACATATTGGGCATAGGGTCAATAGTAGGCTGAGAGGAAGAGGATGATGGTTCAAAGTTGGGATCAAAATTTGGTAGTGATGATATCGGTTCAGGGTTAGGCTCGATTAGAGGCTTTAAGTGAATCGGTCGGTTTTCAAGCATCGGTTGATAAGAGGCGATCGGTAAGACTTGAGCTTGATAGGTCGGTTGAATTGGTTGCATCAGCGGTCTGAGAGTGGGCATGGTTTTAGACTGACCATAAAGGTATCCACCTATGTTTTGAATTTTGAAATTATATGGATTACCTGCATCTACCTTGGGAGTAGGAATGGATTCATCAAAGTATGTCAAGGGAGATCTCATAGGTGGAGTCTGGTCAACATAGGATGATTGTTTATTGGAATTGGGGTGTCTAAAAATAGGAGTCTGTAGGGAGATGGGTTTGTCATAGGTTCCATCCATAGCAACAAAACTGACATCAGCATCTTCATCTGAGTCAACATAGTCAGCTTCCTTGTTCTCAGAATCGGTCTCAAACCAAACAGGTAAAGCCTTTTCAGTTGCATCCTCCGCAACTAAACTCTTAGATTTAGGAAATTTCTAGAAAGGTTTCTTCCTCAGAAATTCATATTTCGGTTGAGGACATTTGGAGGCAAAATGGCCGGGTTTTCTACAGTTGTAACACACAAGCTCACCTTGGGCATTTTTACCGTCGGTTGAGGTTGAGGTTTGGCCTTTTCTTTGATAGTTCCCAGATCTATGGAATGATGAGGATTTGGGTTGGAATGATTTGCTGTGGGATTTCTTAAAATCCTTAAACCTTCTGTAATTTCTAGCAAATGCAGCAAATTCATCCTCTACCTCAAGAGGTGTACTAGTTGAGGTATTGGCTTGAGTTGGTTGAGGCTGAGAGATTGAGGGAGAGTCATTGGTAGTAGTTTGGCTGGTAAGCATAGAAGAACCAGGGAAGATCTCGGTCTGAGCTGGCAGAGATAGATTTTTAAATTGTTTTTGAACTCCACTCAGCCGATTGAGCTCTTCCTCATATAAGAACAAAGTAGACACAATGTTCTGGATATGAGTAACGTTCAAATCACGACATTCTTTCAAAATAGCAACCTTCACATGCCAAAAGTCTCCAAGAGAATTGAGGAATCTCATGTTTAGGTCTTTCATGGTATAGACTCTACCTAAAGATGCACAAGAGTTACTCACCTAGCAAAATCGGTCGTACATTTCCTTCATTGTCTCATTTGGATTCTTCTTGAAGGACTCAAACTCAGCGACGCTTTTGTAGAGTCTGTTGTCCTTGGCCACTTGATCTCCTTCAAAATATCTGAGTAAACTTTGCCAAACTTGTTGAGCGGTCTCATAGCATTGTACTTATTTGTACAGTCTGTCATCAAGTCCTGAGGTTATGATGTGCAAGGCTTTTCGGTCCAAGGAATCACAAAGTTTGTCATCCTCAGTCCATTCTTCTCGTGGTTTTGGCACATAAGTTTCATAAACTTCAAAATCTTGTTCAGACTCTCTATCTGCATGATCCATGAGAGGAGTTTTGGGAGCTCTAGTTGCAAGATTGATTTTCAGGGGTGTCATGGGACCATCTCTCGACTACAAAGGGTTAACCTATCGTCTATTGAGTCCAAGTACCACATGATTCTGTTTTTCCATACTGGAAATTCGTTATCGTTCAACATGGGAACGGATGTCAAGTTGTATGTTTGCATGATTTTTCCTGCCATTATGGAATTGACAATTCAAGCGGTTAAGCTTGGAAAAATGATTTTCGAAAATTGCTAGCTCTGATACCAATTGTTAGGTCCCAAATGGTAGGAATCAGGCTAGAGGGGGGGTGAATAGCCCGTTCAAACTTTTAGCTTAAAAACTCTGATTCTTTGTAAAAGGTTGTAGGTAACACTCTTACTAACCGTTAGATTGATTTTGCACAGCGGAGATTACGGTTAGGCTAGGTTTACAACCGGTTAGGTAGAGTTTCAAAACCAGTAAGTTAAAAACCTCATGCAAACAAAAACAAATTATATTTTCAAGTAAGACAAACAAGTTAAGCAGTAAGTTGAGCCAATAGGTTGTGACCAGTTGAGAGAATGTCAACCAGTTACAACTACACAAAATAAACAATCACACAGAAGAATGACACGTTGTTTGAAGAGGTTCACAGTGTTAAATAACTACTACGTCCTCTACCAAGTTTGGTCAGAACTTGGATTTGTGAAAGTGCACTACTATATTAATGGTTCCTACCTATTACAAGTTGCAAGCCAATGATTGAGGTCTACCAAACTAAAGGTGACCACTAACGGATCGTGCTACAATAAAGACTTGGTGTTTTCTAGAGATGTGCTCACAAGTTGAGCTGATTTCTCTAGGGTGTTGTGTGTGAATCAATCAATGTGTTCCAAAGGTAGTCTAATGAAGGAACACTACAACATTGATTGAGGTGCACAGTGTATAAGTCCTAACAGAGATGTCTAGTGAATAAGGGGACTTGAATTGAATGCCTTGAACTATGGAGTTTGCAGGTAGGTAATTCAAAGCAACTCACTCTCAAGAATCATAAATGCACCAACCTTCTTCAATGCTCCAGGGAAGCTATTTATAGTGAACTTTGAAAAGGAGCCGTTGTCTTTGAAGAGGTTGCAATGATGACTTGATCAGGCATGCCTTTGAATGAAGGATCTTTGTATTAAATGCCTGAGATAGGAGAGAGAAGATTTTCTTTGGGTGGTTGGAAGGATGTGAGTACTGGTCATTTTGACAATCTATTTTGAGCTTCTGACAGCCGCAGGAATGTCACTTCAGCGTCTATTCAGCATGCTTGCTTTACCAACTTTAGCTAAAGGGATTGCTGGGTAGTTGGGAGCAATAAATGCTTCGGTTAGGCTAGGCTGAAGGAAGCTTGCTGAGAAAGCCTTAACCGGCAAGAAATAAGCTATAACCTGTGAAGGTTACATCAGCTTGGTGGGGTAACCGGTTAGGTTAGGAGAACCGGTTGAGAACAATCGGTTAGGTAGCCAAACCGAGTCACTCACAAAAATTAAAGGGGGCAAATCTTCACATATTCAAATCTTCAAGGTCTTGAGAAAATTACATGATTCAAAAACACTGGCACTAGCACTAAGGGATCCTATCATACATAGAAAAATTCTATTTGGTCTAATTAAAATTAGGGGTCCTCAATAATGCTTGTTGTGATTGGGGTTAAGCAATTCTAAACCTAAGCATATATTTGACTAACATTATCGATCAGGGAGTCGAGTGGATCATTTATAGCGGATCAAATCTTCTTTTTATTTCGATCTATTTTTGGTAAGTTATTATGATTCTGTTCAATAATTGTTCATTCCAAGTAAATGATGTTATTATGTAATATATATGGTTGTTGGAATTTTTAGTCAATTTATATGGCTTTGAAATAAAAGAAAAGCTTGGTTTTGGAATGAACAAGGTAAGGGTGATATTCATGGTTGATTTGAAATGGAAAAAGGTTATATACATAGTATATGGGTTGGAGGGAGTATGTGTTACTATGTGGAACACAATATACTGATGTTAGAGTTAGTTTATAACTCCTGGTAGTAGCTGGAAATGAGTTCCTTGCCTTGGCTGTGTGAAGAACAGCTTCAACAGGGGTTTCTGGACAAGGGCACGACTCGTGCACTGGAGCACGAGTCGTGACCCTTGGTTTTTACTCTGTAGTAGTCGTGAGAATTAAGGCACTCGTGCGGGGGTTAGGCACGAGTCGTGCCCAGGACTGATTTTTGGTACCAAGTTTGCAAGTATGTAGACCTAAGCAACTTAGTATGGGATTGATTCCTCTATAACTATAACTCTAGTACAACGTTAGTACTATATAATGGAGTCTTAAATGACCCAAATTGATAAAGGGAAGGTCTTTAAATATTGACCTGAAAATGGTTGAAAGTCAATTGTGAAACTGTAACCAAAGTTGATAAAACTTGGTAAATCGATATGGAACCTTTATAAAAGGTGTTTAATATTACGACATGGATATGTAGGGCTTACTTGTTATTCATTATTCCCATATGTGATTGCATATTCATGGTTAGTTGTGCACATAGTGTTTAAATACGTGTTGCACCACTTTATTGATTTGAACATGAGTATTATACCATGTTATTGGTTTGGCATTATTCAACAGTGTTTCCAATGTAAGTTGCACTGTGGAAATGGTTTGGCATGATTAATATTAACATGTTATATATTGATATCCCAATGTGTGGATTTATTTTCAAGTAACTGTTTATGTACTTGAATGTGGTTATATGAACTGATGTTATGGGTATAGTGGGATACAATCAAGTATAGATTTGTTCTATAAGTGATTGGATTGCATTATACCTATGATTAGGCCCGTCTATTGGCCACAGATGTGGGATTGGCCACTGCTGTATCGTGCCAGAAGCCTTACAGATAGCTGGGAGTATTACATTATATTGTGACTGGGCCCATCTGTGGTTACAGACGTGGGATTGGCCACTTCTGTATCGTGCCAACTGCCTTACAGATAGCTGGGAGACTTATATGTTTTGTATGACTGATTATTCAGGCGGGAAAGGTAACATAAGGTGTTTACTGCTTTTCCAATGTGATTATGAGCAACCTGTTTATGTGTTGCTTATTATATGGTATATTGTTGCATCCATAATAGCTTATTGATATTTATTCTCACCCCTTCTCCCTTTATTGTTTTAAATCCTGCTGAGACAGGAGGACCAGACCAGTGAGGCCAGAGAGAAGTTTGGACATCCTTTGGGTTGTCAGGGTATGTTTGGTTTGAGAGTTAGGGGTCGTGGTTGATGTTATATTTTTTGGGGAAAGTTGTATATAAACTTTTATAAACATGTTTTCAGTATGTTGTGTTGTAATTAAACCTGGGAGTTGGTTTTGGTTCAAAGTTGGCTTGTGTAAGCCTTTATATTTGTACTGTTTGTACTTAAACAGGTTACAACTTGTTAAGCAGGTTTATATATCACCTCTGAGTAGAGAGGTTATTTTGATTGTGATTTGAAAAAGGGTTATTATACCTTTCAAGTTAAACTAAAGAAAAGGTTTTTTTAAGGGGTATTTTGGGGACCCTCCAGCTTGGGACATGAGTTTATAGGTCCTGAAGTTGGGAGGCCCTCACAGTTGGTATCAGAGCCTTGGTTAGAAGTCAAGGGTAGAAGTCTAGTCTAAGGGGGAGTGTGTGATATCTGACGCCGAGTGTTTAATGCAGGGGATTGGTGTAATGGCTGGAATTGGTGATGACCAGCGAAGGGACCAGGAAAATCTGGGTGATATGGGAGCCGGGGGAAACCAGAATGATGAAATGATGAATATGTTCCAGGTGTTCCTTCAGAATATGGCAGCTCAGGGACAGGCGCAACAGCAACCTAAGGGAAGGCCATCACACGGGTTAGAAAAGTTTGTCAAAATGGCTCCACCAAGCTACAACGGGGATCCAAATCCAGTGATAGCAGAAAGATGGTTGGAAGCTATGAATAAAATCTTTGTGGCAATGGAGAGTTCAGATGAGGAGAAAGTCAGATGTGAGGTGTTCAAACTGGAAGGTCCTGCAGAACACTGGTGGCAAATACTTAAGGAGAGTTGGGAGCAGGACTTCACGCCCCAAACTTAGGACAACTTTACCAGAAGGTTTAAAGAACATTTTATTCCAGTGATTACCAGAGACAAGAGAGGGTAGAATTTCTGAGGCTCGAGCAGGGGACAATGACAGTGGCCCAGTATTCGGCAAAATTCACAGAGCTGGCGAGGTATTGTTCACATTTAGAACCAAATGAAGGAAGGAGAGTCTATAGATTTGTGAAGGGACTGAGAGTGGAGTTCTGAAAGCAGCTGTTGACACATGATTTCCCCAACTACCAAGCAGCAATGAACATGGTTTACAGAATTGAAAATGATATTGAAGAACATCGGGGAAAAATTGAAGGTAGTGGAATTAAACCCAAGTTTTCAGGCCAGAGTTCAGGTCAAACCAGGGGTCAGCCAAAGCCTTCAACTTCAGGAGTGGCCAGAGGAGGAAATGTTACAGTTTCCACTCGTTCTGTATCCAGCCAATTTGGGACGGTTTGCAATTTCTGTAAGAATGTGGGACATTCTGAAGACAGTTGTTGGAGAAAACAAGGAAAATGTATGAATTGTGGAGAGCTGGGGCATTTCAGAAGAGATTGTCCTAAACCTCTATGGGGCCAAGCTCCAGGTAATAGACAGCAGGGTGACCAGCCAAGAGTTGGTGCGAAGAGGGATATTGAGGGGAAGCCTAAGGAGAGGGTGCAAGGTAGAGTGTTTGCCTTGGGTCGAGGTACGGTAAATCCCACCGCGGTCATTAGAGGTATTGTCCCTGTCTCAGGTGTCAGGGCTTATATTCTTATCGACCCTGGATTGTCCCATTCTTATGTGGCATCTCATTTTGCATTCACATTGCATAAGTTGCCTAAGTTGTTGCCTTATGTGCTAGAGGTCTCTACTCCTGTGGGAGAGTGCCTCGAATCCTCTTTGATTTATCATGATTGTGAGGTGATTATATGTGGGCATGTATTGTCAGTGAATTTGATAGAGTTACTAATCCAAGATTTTGATGTTATTTTAGGCATGGACTGGTTGAGTTATTGTCATGCCTTGGTGGACTGTCGCAGAAAGCGAGTCACCTTTTCTATGCCTGATGTGCCTGTGTTTATATTTGATGCTGATAAGTCTTTATTTGGCATTCATGTTATATCTCCATTTAAGGCTTGAAAGTTGTTATCAAAAGGGTGTGAGGGATACTTGGCATATGTGTTAGACTCTAGTAAGAAGTCTCCTGAGCTATCTTCTATTTCAGTTGTGAATGAATATGTTGATGTATTCTCAATTGAGTATTCTATGCCTCCGGATAGAGAGGTGGAGTTCTGTATTGACTTATTACCGGGTACTTCACAAATTTCCAAAGAACCTTACAGAATGGCTCCATCTGAGTTAAAAGAGTTGAAAATTCAGTTGCAGGAATTGTTAGATAGGAGTTTCATTCGTCCCATTGTTTCACCCTGGGGAGCACCAGTTTTATTTGTAAGGAAGAAGGATGGTACATTGAGGTTATGTATTGATTACAGATTGTTGAATCAAGCTACTATCAAAAATAAATATACTCTTCCTAATATTAGTGATTTATTTGTTCAACTTCAAGGTTCCGTTATATATTCCAAGCTTGACTTGTAGCGGATACCATCAGTTGAAAATCAAACCAGATGATGTTTCTAAAACAGCTTTCAGAACAAGGTACGGGCATTTTGAATTTCTTTGTTATGCCTTTTGAGTTGACTAATACACCGACAGTCTTTGTGGACATGATGAACAGAATTTTCAAGCCTTATCTTGATAGTTTTGTTGTGGTCTTTATTGATGATATCCTGGTATACTCAAAATCCAGGAAAGATCATGAGAAGCATTTGAGAATTGTTTTATCAATGCTTCGTGAGAAACAGTTATTTGCAAAGTTCAGTAAATGTGAATTTTGGCTTGACCACATTTCATTCTTGGGTCATGTGGTATCCAGTGCTGGTATTGCTGTGGATCCTGCAAAGATTGAGGCCGTAGTCAACTGGAAATAACCTTCTATAGTGACTGAGGTTCGTAGTTTCCTTGGCTTAACGGGGTATTATCGAAGATTTATAGAGGGATTTTCGAGAATTGTAACTCCATTGACCAGATTGACTCGGAAGGATATACCATTTGTTTGGGATGCCAAGTGTGAAGCTGGCTTTACTGAGTTGAAAGAGAGATTGACTTCAGCTCCGATTCTTACACTTCCAGATGGGTGCGAGAATTTTGTTATTTTCAGTGATACCTCCAAAGAAGGATTGGGTTATGTTCTTACGCAAAATGGGAATGTAATTGCGTATGCTTCGAGAAAGTTATCGCCGGCGGAGCAGAATTATCCTACCCACGATATGGAGTTAGCTGCTATTGTTTTTGTGTTGCATAAGTGGAAGCATTAATTATATGGAGCCAAATTTGAGATATTCACTGATCATAAGAGCCTGAAATACTTGTTTACCCAAAGGGAACTAAACAACAGACAGAGGCATTGGTTGGAGCTTCTGAAGGACTATGATTGTGTTATTTCCTATCATCCCGGGAAGGCTAACGTGGTGGCTGATGCTATTAGCCGCAAGGCTCATTTATTATCCTTGGTGTCTCGGGAATTGAGAGGTGATATGTTACTTGCGACTGTCAGAGCAGTTCCTATTCTATATGGGGATCTTTTGGAAGCTCAGCAGAATGATACTGAATTGAAGGACATTTTGGGAAAGTTACAAGATGGAAAGACTGGAGAAATCTTCCTTGAACAAGGATGGGATTTTGACCTTCAAGGGCAGAATCTGTGTACCTTCTTCACCGGAGATCAAAAGACAAGTGTTAGAGGAAGGCCACAAATCCTGATTTGCTATTCATCCTGGAAGCACCAAGATGTATCAGGATTTGAAGAGAGGGTATTGGTGGAATGGCATAAAAAAGGAGATTGCAGAGTTCGTATCAAAGTGTCTGACTTGCCAACAAATCAAAGCTGAACATCAGAGGCCAGCGGGATTACTTCAACCACTGGATATTCCAGAATGGAAGTGGGAAAGCATTTCTATGGATTTTTTGACTGGATTGCCTCCTACTTCGAGGAAGATGGATGCTATATGGGTGATCATGGATAGACTGACCAAATCAGCTCTCTTTCTACCAGTTTCAACCAAGTATTCATTGGAGATATTGGCTTAGTTGTACATACCCGAGATTGTGAGATTGCATGGAGTACCTGTCAATATTGTTTCTGATAGGGATCCTAGATTCACCTCGCTGTTTTGGAGGGCTTTGCATGAAGTCTTGGGGTCCAAGTTGAGTTTTAGAACCGCATTTCATCCTCAGACTGAGAGAACCATCCAGATTCTTGAGGACATGCTACGGGCTTGGGTGATGGACTTTCACTCATCTTGGGAAGACCATTTTCCTTTAGTGGAATTTGCTTATAATAATAGCTACCAGTCCAGTATTGAGATGGCACCATACGAGGCACTGTATGGGAGGAAATGTAGGTCCCCAATGTGTTGGGACAAGGTTGGTGAAGCTAGACTTTGGGGTCCAGACTTGGTTAGAGACTCAACTGAGAAGATCAAAGTGATTCGTGACAGATTAAAGACAGCCCAGAGTCGCCAGAAAAGCTACGCCGACAACAGAAGAAGGGAGTTATCATTTCAGATTGGTGATTTTGTATTCTTGAAGATTTCACCAAGAACTGGGATTAAAAGGTTTGGCAACAAAGGGAAGTTGGCTCCTAGATTTGAAGGTCCATTTGAGATATTAGAGAAGGTGGGAGAGTTAGCCTATCGATTGGCTCTACCTCCATCTCTTTCTTCTCTCCATGATGTGTGTTCATGTTTCCATGTTGAGGAAGTACTGTTATGATTCCTCTCATGTATTGAGTTCTCTTCCCGAGAATGTCCAGGTGGATATGACCTATGTGGAGGTACCATTGCGGATTCTGGAGTGGCAGGTCCGGGAATTGCGTACCAAGAGTATTCGTGTGGTTAAAAATCTATGGAAAAATCACACCATTGAGGAAGCTACTTGGGAATTGGAATCTGAGATTAGACATAATTATCCTGGTTTATTTGATCATTCAGGTAAGTGAAGTTCCCAAATTCGGGATGAATTTTATTTAAGGGGGAGTGAGTGTCACGACCCTAAACCTAGGAACCATTTTGGTCACACGTGGAGCACATGGGGGTGGGATGCATTGCATCTCATATTATGCATTATGTGGTATTTGGAATTGTCAAGTGTTTATTTGGCTAAGTTGCTAAATTTCATGGTTTTAGATGTTAATAAATCAATATGAATTATATAATGTCTAAATGGATCAAATGGGAATTAATGTGCTAAAGTTATAACATTTGAAATTTTAAATGAAATGTTATAAAAAGTATTGAGGAACTAAAGTGTAAATGTAACTTTAAGGTAGATGATTGTAGAAGTTGGAACTTGGAGGAACTTAACCGTAAATTGTTTTATATAAAAATCAACTCCTTCTCCCAGAAGGTTCATCCTTCTCTCCCTCAGTTCCTTTCATCCTACGTTTCATCCAAACCTAGGGTACCTTACCTTCCGAAAATTATAGCAAATCAACCATCAATCCGTTTCGGGTTTTGATTGCATATTATCGATCAGGGAGTCGAGTGGATCGTTTATAGCCGATCAAATCTTCTTTTTATTTTGACCTATTTTTAGTAAGTTATTATGATTCTATTCAATAATTGTTCATTCTAAGTAAATGATGTTATTATGTAATATATATGGTTGTTGGAATTTTTAGTCAATTTATATGGCTTTAAAATAAAAGAAAAGCTTAGTTTTGGAATGAACAAGGTAAGGGTGATATTCATGGTTGATTTGAAATGGAAAAAGGTTGTATACATAGTATATGGGTTGGAGGGAGTATGTGTTACTGTGTGGAACACAATATACTGATGTTAGAGTTAGTTTATAACTCCTGGTAGTAGCTGGAAATGAGTTCCTTGCCTTGGCTGTGTGAAGAACAGCTTCAACAGGGGTTTCTGGGCAAGGGCACGACTCGTGTCCTGGAGCACGAGTCGTGACCCTTGGTTTTCACTCGTATGTAGTAGTCATGAGAATTAAGGCACTCGTGCGGGGGTTAGGCCCGAGTCGTGCCAGTGGGCACGAGTCTTGCCCAGGACTGGTTTTTGGTACCAAGTTTGCAAGTATGTAGACCTAAGCAACTTAGTACGGAATTGATTCCTCTATGACTATAACTCTAGTACAACGTTAGTACTATATAATGGAGTCTTATATGATCCAAATTGATAAAGGTAAGGTCTTTAAATATTGACCTGAAAATGGTTGAAAGTCAATTGTGAAACTGTAACCAAAGTTGATAAAACTTGGTAAATCGATATGGAACCTTTATAGAATGTGTTTAATATTACGACATGGATATGTAGGGCTTACTTGTTATTCATTATGCCCATATATGATTGCATATTCAAGGTTGGTTGTGCACATAGTGTTTAAATATGTGTTGCACCACTTTATTGGTTTGAACATGAGTATTATACCATGTTATTGGTTTGGCATTATTCAACAGTGTTTCCAATGTAAGTTACACTGTGGAAATGGTTTGGCATGATTAATATTAACATGTTATATATTGATATCCCAATGTGTGAATTTATTTTCAAGTAACTGTTTATGTACTTGAATGTGGTTATATGAACTGATGTTATGGGTATAGTGGGATACAATCAAGTATAGATTTGTTCTATAAGTGATTGGATTGCATTATACCTATGATTAGGCCCGTCTGTTGGCCACAGACGTGGGATTGGCCACTGCTGTATCGTGCCAGAAGCCTTACAGATAGCTGGGAGTATTACATTATATTATGACTGGGCCCCTCTGTGGTTACAGGCGTGGGATTGGCCACTTCTGTATCGTGCCAACCGCCTTACAGATAGCTGGGAGACTTATATGTTTTGTATGACTGATTGTTCAGGAAGGAAAGGTAACATAAGGTGTTTACTACTTTTCCAATGTGATTATGAGCAACCTGTTTATGTGTTGCATGTTATATGGCATATTATTGCATCCATAATAGCTTATTGAGATTTATTCTTACCCCTTCTCCCTTTATTGTTTTAGATCCCGCTGAGACAGGAGGACCGGACCGGTGAGGCCGGAGAGGAGTTTGGACATCTTTTGGGTTGTCAGGGTATGTTTGGTTTGAGAGTTGGGGGGTCGTGGTTGATGTTATTATTTTTGGGAAAAGTTGTATATAAACTTTTATAAACATGTTTTCAGTATGTTGTGTTGTAATTAAACCTAGGAGTTGGTTTTGGTTCAAAGTTGGCTTGTGTAAGCCTTTATATTTGTATTGTTTGTACTTAAACAGGTTACAACTTTTAAAGCAGGTTTATATATCACCTCCGAGTAGAGAGGTTATTTTGATTGTGATTTGAAAAAGGGTTGTTATACTTTTCAAGTTAAACTAAAGAAAATGTTTTTTAAAGGGGTATTTTGGGGACCCTCCAGCTTAGGACACGAGTTTATAGGTCCTGGAGTTGGGAGGCCTCACAAAAATAGTCACTTATCATGCATCTATAGCAAATTCCTTATACTCCTCGTCAAATGACTTCCAAGAAAACGAGTCAGTCGGATGCCTCATAATGTTGTCATCTACCTTATCTTTATACCCCTTGTGCCATTACATATCTTTGGCCATCTTTCTTGACATAAACAACCTTTGTAATAGGCTTCACAGGAAAATATCGTAAAACCTTTTGAGGCACTTTTACTCCCTTAGAGGAGCCTTTGTCAAGTGTTTTCCATCTGGACAAACCACAGGTGGGACAATCATTCAAATTTTCATATTCTTTCCAGTAAAGAATACAATCATTTTGGCAAGCATCAATCTTCAAATAATGAAGACCTAAGTCCTTAATGAGCTTTTTCACCTCATAGTAAGAATTTGGAAGTGCAGCACCCCAAGCTTGACGTTGTAGTTTGAGTAAACTGTTAAAAGAAATATCACTCCAATTATTGAGAACTTTCAAATGTAGTAATTTCACAATGTAAGACAACTTAGACATTGTTGTGCCTTCTGATGTTATCAGTGGCTCTTTATACTCTTGCAAAAGGCAATAAAACTTTTGTGCATCTCCATTCAGTTCTTCAGTCATATGCTCATGATCATTCAATATTTGCTCGTCTGATCCTAAATGCATACCAGCCATGCCACACGCATCTTGTAACATATTCAGTCACCATCAGCATCATCTTCTTCTTCAAACCCATTGTCACTTTCCTGAAGTCTGTCTAATGATTCCCCATGAAACTCCCACAAAGTGTAGTTCTCATACATTCCCCACTTGAATAAATCTAATCTCACATCACTTTAAAAAAAAAATGTTGCGACACTTATCACAAGGACACCTGATGGTGAAATTCTCTCTTTTTTCTTCTCTAACATTTGAGAGGGCAAAGTTTAGGAAGCCATCAATGCCATTTATATAATCAGAGGAGGAACGATTTCTCACTTTAATCCATGCCTTATTCATAGATATATAATACTCTACCTTCAATCACACAATAAATCTGGTATCAATAGTTAGAGTGAGAAAAGTATGCTAAATATTATAGTTGCATAGATAGTATTTAACATAGTAGCAATTGTACTTTGAAACATTCAATCCTAAGTACTAGAAACTTCCTAAGTTTAGGACCCCTATTACTTTAATGCATTTTCAGTAAAAATAGGGTTAACTATGCATTTTCATGAATTGTGATAACAACAACAACATGGCCACCAACAACAAGGAATGATAAAAGTCAACACACAATATTATATTTTCGAATTTCTAACTTTCGGGATGGACGGACTTGTTTGATTTAAAGAGACCAAATTAGCTATGCTATTGAGACAAATTAATCAGAAAATCGAATCTAATGACTAAGAGATTAAGAAGAATTTCAAAAATAGTTTTCAAATACAAAGTCCTAAATTTTTAGGGTTTTAAAAATTTGGGGATTTCTAGAGTTTTAGAAATTGGGGGATTTGAGATTAGAATAAGAGGGAGAGATGATGGAGGGAGAGATATAGTACCTTAACAACAGTGTAGGACGCCGGAATCTAGACGGAGAAGAAGGATCTAAGCGTGTTCCTGCAAATTAATAAGCTTGCTCTGATACTTATTCTTTTACTTTTTTTTTTGAAAGAGAGTATTATAATTGAATCAACATGGCCAAGCGCCTGAGAATGGAGGGGGTGGACGAACCTGTTGTTACTGCCAAATCCCGGGAACGCCCGAGAATGGAAGCCGACGGTGGCCGAGGTGGAGAGATTTGACTGCGGGGGCCGGTGAGTAGAGTTCTGGTGAAATGAATGGATAGAATGGTTTCGGCGTATATATTTGAAAGTTGTTTTTTATTTTCTTTTATTTTTTTTCCTTTCTTTTGCAACAATTATGTTGTTGTCATAAATTTGGAATAGTTTTCGCAATGACGACACCTGTTGCAATATGTATTATCTATATTTCGCAACAAGTGGTTTTGTTACTTAAAATTATCCCAAATATTCATGGAAGCACGCGCAAATAAGGAATGGAGGAATTGAAATTTCCATTTATTGCAACAAACATTGGAAACGACTCTTTTAGGTAGTTGCTAAAGATATTTTTTGCAACGACAAAATATTGTCGTTGCAAATTTTTGTTGCAATAAATGGGTTTTCTTGTAGTGGGATCATTCCTTTTTATACTTTTTAAGCTCATAATTCTTGCTTATTTCCTCTTCTTTCCAATACTAAAAAACACTCCACAAAGTCATTAAAACACCCAAGATTGAGCATTAAATAGGTCCATAAGTATACGATTTAGAAGTGTAGAAACACATCCACTGCTAGCATATCATAGAGAAAAGATATTTGTGAAACCCAATCCGTGAATCCTTTGTTTATTTGATTAATTCCTTGTTTTACTTGCTCCCTTAGTTTAAATTTAATTATTGCAATTAGTAAATTAGTAATCAATCCCAAAACCTCCTTTTACTTAATTTTCTATTTTTAATCACTACTTTAGTCAATTTGTTTTTCACCAAATCTATGTGAATTCGATCCTTTCTTGTGCATACTAATACATCGATAACTAGTGCGCTTGCTAGGTATTTTTATTACAAGAGGGAGATTTCCTCCGTCAGCTGCATCTATCTTAGGATAAAAACAGATCCTTATATGACAAACAACCGCTTCGTCTCCCATTTTACTTTCTTTATCTTCTGCCTCAGTGTTAGAAGTATCAGATTTCATTTCTGATCCAGTAACAAGAGGAATACCCTTGTCAATCTTATCTATGTTGTCATTCAAAGGCACCAACTCGGGATGCAATGAACATCGACCAAGCATACTGGTAAAAATTAAATTGTGGATCACATAACAAGTCTTCGACAACGGCGCCAAAAACTTGATGAAATATAACCACTTAATTTAAATTACCTAGTAAGGGCACTAGTTACTATAGTAGTAACACACAAATGTGAGGGTCGATCCCACAGACACTTGTGTTATCAATAGTTTGATTTTCAACTGTAACAGAAAGGTAAAAAAGATTGGTTTTGTTTGTATGATTAACTAAGGAAACAATTAAAATTAACTAACTAAAACAAGTAAATAAAAAGAACGAGAAATAGCGTCATACCGGATTTAAATGATGGGAAGCAAACCTACGGACTGGTTTCACATGTATCTCATCAATAAGCAATATTAATAATATTGTCAATCAATGTTGGGGGTTCATTCACTTAAATAAAATCGGTTGTTCTCACATTCTCAATTTAGTATTCTCTAAATATTATACTTTCCCCTAAATCCATAAAACATTCGAAGAATCTATTAAAATCCTATTAATTAAAAGAACCTATACTTTGTTTCACAAACTAACGATTCCACAAAATAGATTCATCAAAAGATTAGACTTTGTATAGATCAAGCAATCTCTTGACAATCACTATACCTGAATTTAATTAAAAAGCCAATCACATATACACATGCAATTGTAAATAGAAAACTCAATTAAATTTCTTTTGATGAACCCAACGATTTATTAATAATAAAATTAAGTATTACATAAAGATTAAATATATGTTACCTCCAATCCGTAGACTAATGAAAATTAGCCTAGCATGACCATGATTATCATCAACAAATTATGAATTTATTGCATAAACCCTTGAATTGATTCTTGAATTGAATTGGAATCTTTGGTCCTACTCTAAAACTATGGAAAAGTAAAATAAAACATGTGGAGAGGAGAAATTTATCAACCTAATCTAGTATTTATATGTAAATTAAACCTAAAACTAAAAGAAAAAAGGAATTGTAAAGAAAAAAAGGAAAAGTAAAAGAAAATAGTAAACTAATAAACTAGGAAAGTAAAATAAAATTCTAAATAAGTCAAATTCTTATTCTCCAAGTTTTGGGTAGATTTTATGAGCTTGTAGTGCTGATCCATGAATTTCCTAACATGTCCTTGCTTTTATATAAATTCCAATTTTGTCCTTCGTGTTTGATAAATTCCAAAATAGTCCTTCAGATTTCAATAATTTCAAAAAAGTTCCTGGACAGAGGGGGGGGGGGAGCGGTCGCCCCAAGGAGTGGAGGGAACTCTCCTATTATCAGCCTTCAAATCTTGGGTTTCTACAAAGTGGGTGCGGTCACACCGTATTGTGGTGTGCTGCCGCCCCTTCTACATCGACAACTTGCATATTTCTTAGCCAACTTTCGAAGGTAATAACTTCTTCATACGAGCTCCGTTTTTGACGTGCTATATATCGTTGGAAAGCTCTTGACGAGTAATATCTAATGTTAAAGGTTGAGGAGTGGTTACACATTCTTGTCCTTCTTTTCTGCTCCATCCCTTCTCATTCCTTTTTGCATTCTTTAAGTCTATAATTCACGAAAATTTTCTTATCTTCCCTATAATAAAACAAACACTCCAAAACACCATTAAACACACACTAAA
The DNA here is from genome assembly GCA_022495995.1 of Adenophora triphylla var. japonica. Classification (NCBI taxonomy): domain Eukaryota; kingdom Viridiplantae; phylum Streptophyta; class Magnoliopsida; order Asterales; family Campanulaceae; genus Adenophora; species Adenophora triphylla. Next base: position 233,842 of record JAFEMH010002746.1, read on the forward strand.
TAATTCTACAAGCATATCATTAGGATGTGTAGAAACACCTCCATCAATTAGCTTCGCCGAAAAATGAGGGTTTAGATAGAAAAAATGATGGTAAAAAGTAAAAAGGGAAAAGGGTTTTCGTTTTTATAAGGGGGAGCTGAAGGGGTATTTACAGTGTCTTTGAGAGCATTTATTATGTCCATAATTTGAATTCCCCCCCACCATTATTGTTGCCATTATTGAGGCACGTTTCCCAATTTGCATCATCGTGTGGTAAGCAACCGTCCAAATTAACCAAGAAAAATGTGACACATGGCAGAGTACTTTCTCAACATAGCAGGCATATCGAATAAGCAATCCCACTCAGTCTGAGATTAAGCGACTTCTAATTTCTTGGCTGGAACATGAATAGTCGTAGCCTTGAACTCGGGGGCTACTAATGTGCCCAAGCCCAAACTTGGTCTGGATCCAGCTATGAATCTAAGACCTATAGTGAGAGTGGGATTTGCCCATATGCTTTGGAACATATATTTCCTTAGTATATGAACAATCGACTTTTTATAAGCGATTCTTACTAGGAGACTTACTTTGTTACCCTTTTGTCGATGGTGGGCCTATACGATAGCGGATCTTGATAGATGCCACTTGTGAACCGACTACGACTTGGGTGCACGTAGATGGATCTCAACTCAATGACTTGCATAATGAGGGTGTCTTGGTAATTATGATCGAATGATTGGGCATACTCTTGGTGTGAAATCGATGTAAGGAAGTTGGCCATAGCCATGGCGACTTCCCCCAACTTGTCTATGAAGGCGTCCAATAAACATTAAATGGCTGACGTGATGGTCCTCTTATCCCTGTCACAAGGGGACATACCCGACACAAAGGACACGTCTACCACTCAGATTTTAATGCTAATATGGCGGCCAATCAGAGTCCACCACGTGGCAATGATGTCATGCTGATGGCACTAGATTGTGGTGCTATATAAACAACCTTTCTCTTCCCTCATAAGTAAATCCCAACCACCTCATTTACTCTCAAGCTATTGCATTAAATACCTAAATATGTATCTTGTTTTTTTTCAAAATCTTACTCTCATGATGGTGACTTATCACCGAAACATTCTCTCGGCTTAGCTAACGTGCTACTTACGCAAGAGGCTTAGGAGAAGTAGTTCGAGTATCCAAACCATATACTGTAACCTTTGGGCCTATTGCAACCATTTTTCTTGGTAGTATCAGTGCTTATTAGCATGTATAAAATATGTAAACACTGAATGAAACATGTTGTAAAACTCGAGACAGACTACATTTTAACTAGTTCAAAGTTAACATTAATGCCCAATAGCATGTTAATAAATTTATACATTACAGATATTACGTTTACTCCCCCTTATCCCATAATATATGTTGTATTTAGTTAATTAAGTTAAACTATGATCAATAATTAATGACAAATTATTTATATTCATGAAAATTTTAAAATATGTATAAATAGTATTTATATCGATATATCAATAACCTTTAGAATAGTATAAACATAATCAAATATTTTTAATTTTTTGGTCAAGTTCAAAAATAGAAAGTGAACTGAATAAAAGTGACAGGCTAGGCCCAACGAATAAAGCTCAACTATTCTAATAAAATAATTCCACCACATTCTCAGTGGGTCGACCCAATTATTACAAGACCCAAGGCCCATCAGCCAAGATCTGTCGACCTAGCTCATTGTCCGACCTCCATGGTCCCGACCTAGCTTTATCCGACGTACGATCCATATTTCATACGGGTATTATCCGGCCATATCAGGCAGTCAGGTCGACCAAGATCCAAGCAGGCGACCTCGACCTACCAGGTGTACGTCGACCTAAAGAATCATAACACGCCTGCAATTCTTTCCATAACAGAAGTCCTACGAATCAAGAGTTATTTACGTACGAGATCTCTTACTCAATCTGATCAGTGATTCTAGGGATTTCATGCAATCCTACTACAATTATAACTCATATCAAAGCCTATAAATACATCACAACTTCTACGATTTAAAGGTAATTGCTATTTGTTACGATTTAAAGGTAATTGCTATTTGTTATTCTGAATCTCTTGTTCATTATAATTATTTAGCTCTCAAATCTCCATACTTACTCCCACACCCGAGGGTCTTCGTCGAAGACCATTCCATCTAGTCGTGGGTTCCTTGTTTCAGGTCAATCAAAGCCAGTGGATCAACCTAATTGCCGAATGTAGGCTGATCAACACATTTCCTGCAGCATCCGTTTGGTTCCATTGCCGAGAAACGAAGCTTTTTGACCTCAAAAATTGATTAGAGAGAATATGGCTGCAGATGGACAGACCGCATCATCCGATAGTGATCCAACACTCAGTAGGATGGTAAGAAATATCGAGGCAGGCACTGGAACACAGGACTACTAATATTCCTCCTCCTCCACTGGGCAATCCTCCTATGAGAGCCACTCGTTCCAACAGTGTGGCCGATGGCAGGGGCTTGCCAGATAACCAAAGGAAAAGAGGCCTATGGCCGAACCAGAGGCGCAGCCGCTGCCAAAATGATAGCTAGTAGGTCGAACAGTTACAGACGACAATCCAGGTCCCTTAACTAATCACCTCAGTAGGAAAAGAGATGTTGTTGGAATGGGCTAGAATCTTGTAGTAATTACTTGATATGCTAGAATCTCCAGATTAGGATGATAGGAGATCACAAAGAGCAGCTCCCTCCCAAATCTCTCACATGCAGCCTAATGGGAGTGTCAGACCGAATAGGAGTGCTAGGCAGAATGACAAGCAGCGGATGATTGAATGATCTATCCGTAACCACATATTTATTCCCAGTGACGATCTGAGAAGTAGGCTCAACGAGAATAGGGAGCAGGAGGCAGAGTCAGAAGAGGCGATGGAGGGAGGCCGAAAGGAATAGGCGTAGGTCGCCTGCCAGAACTGAGAGGTCGCAATCCCATCGAGAGAGAAATAGGCGAAGGTCGCCAGTAAGATCAATTAGGTCGCCTGTGAGATCAGTTAGGTCGCACTCCCACAAGGACAGATGGGGTAGAGAGGTGACTCCTCCTAGAAGTGAAAGGCATAGGGCCTACTCTAGAGGAGAGCCCCATCAGGAGGAAAGGCAAAGATCTAACAATGTCTCCTACCAAAGGAACGATAACCCGAATGCTAGGGAGTTACTAAATCTGAAAAAAGAGATTGGAAAAGATGGAGGATGACATAAAGGATGACGATGGAAAGGGTGAATGAAACTACAATACTCTTTGACCCTTATCCAGAGAATTACTCGAGCTACGACCTCCAGTGGGTTTCAAGCTGCCCTCACTTAACAAATATTCGAGTGCAACCAATGCCCTGAACCATATGCAGCATTTTGAGGCCACCATGTGCTTGGTCTCCTCCGAGGATGATGTGTTGTGCAAGGCACTAACCAGAACCTTCACAGGTCAGCACTGACTTGGTTCCGTAGGTTGACGTCGGGATGCATTACCTCATGGGATTACATGAGGAAGAAATTTTTGGATCATTTCTCGACAGCTGGGGCCAGAAAACTGACGGTCACCAACTTGAACAACCTAACTCAGGGCAAGAATGAAAGCTCTATGACTTACTATACAAGGTTTAAGGAGATGGTCGACCAAATTGAGGAGGACCTAACAAACATGGAGGTGATAAACTGCTTCAGGAATGGGGTGTCCTCTCCTGATCTAGACTACGATCTATAGGTTAGGAGGGTGAATACCAGGAAGGAGCTGTTCGAAAGGGCCTACGATGTGGCCATAGCTGAAGAGTGAAAAGAGAAGAAGAAAGAAAAGGGTTCCAAGCAATCTGAGGCTGAAGAGTCGAACAAGGGGAACCAAGGCAAGCATAATGACAACAACAACAAGGTGAAAAATAGAACAAGGGCGACTGAGAGAGTGCCCGAGACTTTCACCCCTTTGACAGTTAGTAGAACAGAGATCATGAATTCAGTCGAGCTAGGTCCACCTGCTCTGATGAACCCAGCAAACATGTTCAGGAGGGACAACAACAAGTATTGTGAGTTCCACAAGGATACGGGTCATACTACAGAGGCATGCATGAGCCTGAAGCGTATCATTCAGAAATGGGTTGACAGTGGAAAGCTGGACAGGTTTGTGAAGGGAGCTAAACCTAGCAGCGTCGAGCAAGCTATATGAGGTATGCCTGAGCCAAGACAGTCTCAGATGGATTTAGGAGTAATCACCGAGCAAGAAAGCAACACCAGTTTGAAGCAAAAAATTTTCCAGCTCACAAAAGCTCCGTACGTGCCACCTAGGAGCTACATTAAATAGGAAGTGGTCAGTTTTCTCCTGACGAGCTACCTACAGACATGGCGGCCAGGGAGCAAGTTCTAGTTATTATGAGGTTGATTGATGGGTGTACGAAGAGCAGGCTATTGGTATAAACAGGGGCTTGCAAGGACATCCTCTACTACAAAACATTCAAGGAAATGGGATTGACAAAGGAAAGATTGTCACCTTACGATGGTCGACTTGAAGGCTTCACCACTATAGAGTGGAGGCCAAGGGGCAGGTCGAGCTGGAGGTCGACATAGGACAGCACCCTTTTAGGGTCGTGGCTAAGGTAACATTTATTATTATTGATGTAATAAGTGACTATGCTGCTATTTTGGGCATTCCTGGCCAGGTCGCATTAGGAATGGTGACCTCTATTCCCCATCAGCGAGTCAAGTTTCCTACATTAGCTGGAGTAGGTTGTGTTCTGAGTACAGACTGAGCTTATCTTGATCACGTCCTTCGAACAAGGAAGAAGAGGGAGCTAGAAATTGAAACTCCTGAGGTGAGCTGGAAGCTCTCAAAATCTGTCACCACAACATCAAGGCTATCTACAATCATCTGTGTTGATGAGGTGACCTATCCCTCCCATTACCAGGTCATGGTCGGGATGACACGTCCCTCACTAAATAACACGGTAGAAACTGATGCAGTTATGGTCGACAAAGTCTTCATAGGCGACCTATGCCTTCAGATCGACCAAAACTCGGGGGCCACCACTGGGGAGATCGCAGCTGAGTTAGATGATATGATAGTTGAAGAAGCTCTACACTTGAGGGCTGAGGAAAGATAAAGGGTACGAGAAATCATTATTGAGACCCTACAGTTCAGAGATGGTCCGGAGCTAGAACCTGTGGACGAGCTAGAAGAAGTGATAACTAATCCTTCCTACCCTGATCAAAAAATTCAAATTGAAAGATAGCCATCAGCCGAGGAAAGAATAGAAATAGTCAATCTACTAAAGGATAGCACGAACGTCTTTGCTTGGCGAGTAGAAGACATGATGGGGATTAAGGAGGAGGTCACCGTTCATAGGCTGGAGGTTAATCCAACTATCAAACCTAAGGAGCTGAGACTAAGAAGTTTTGCTCGTGACTAGGAAGAGGCAATAAAGCTGGAGGTAAATAAACTTTTAAGTGCAGGTATCATCAAGGAGGCCTCCCATACCACTTGGCTAGCAAACGTGGTGGTAGTGAAGAAAGCAAATGGAAAATGGCGTATGTGTGTCGATTTCACCAACCTTAATCTGGCCTGCCCAAAGGATAGCTACCCACTTCCACGGATTGACAAACTGGTGGATTCTATAGCGGGGCACACTACTCTGAGTTTCCTCGACGCTTATTCGGGTACCATCAGATAAAGATGCATAAGGATGACGTGGTGAAGATTGCCTTCCAAGCTGCTGGGGGTATCTACTGCTACAATATGATGCCCTTTGGGCTAAAGAATGCTGGAGCTACATACCAGAGGATGGTCAACAAAGTCTTTGCATCCCATATTGGCCAAAACATGGAGGCCTACGTCGACGATATGGTCATCAAAACAAAGGCCGGACGTGACGTGGTCGACCTAAGGAAAACGTTCGCCAATTTACGGGCAAAGAACATGAATCTCAATCCTAGCAAGTGCTTATTTGGGGTAGCAGCAGGGAAGTTTCAAGGTTTCATGGTCTCTCAACGGGGTATTGAAGCCAATCCTGAAAAAATCAAGACTCTAGTAGACATGAAGAAGCCTACGTGTATTAAGGAGATGCAGCGACTAAATGGTAGGGTGGCAGCCCTAGGTCGCTTTATTGCCAAGTAATCAGAGAGGTCTCTCCCCTTCTTCAAATCTTTGAGGGGGACGATAATTTTTAAGTGGATGACCGAATGTTCATCATCGTTCCAGCAGCTTAAGGAGTATCCTGCTTCTCTCCATTATTGAGCAGCCCGGTCTTGGGAGAATTTTTGTTTGTGTATCGGTCGGTTGGCGACCAAGCTGTGGAAGCCATGCTAGTTCGAGAAGAAGGGGGGCTCCAGAAGCCCGTGTGTTATGTGAGCAAGGCCCTGTCCAATATCGAAGGCAGGTATTATAATGCAGAGAAAGTGGTCTACGCCTTGGTCGCTGCCTCTAAGAAGTTGTGAGCTTATTTCTTAGCTCACCATATTATCGTGTTAACTAATGACCCCTTGAGGAAAATTCTGCACAAGCCAGAAAGTTCAGGCCGACTACTCAACTGGTCAATAGAGCCAACTGAGTTCGATATTGAGTATAGGCCTTGAAAGGCGTTGAAGGCTCAACCTTAGGCAGACTTCTTGGTTGAGATTACGTTCACCAGGGAAGATAGCGAAGTGAGAGCTCGAAAGGAAAGTACGAAAGGAAAGGAGCAAGTAACTCAGCTCGCTGTAAGTTTGCCCGATGATTGCTGCAAAGTCTATTCTGATGGGTTGACGACATAGAATGTTAGTGGGGCTGGGATTGTCCTGCTTGAGCCAGATACAGGCAAGGTTTTTAAGGAAGCACTGAGATTCAAGTTTGAAGCTTCTAACACCCAGGCCTAGTATGAAGGTTTGGTCGCAGCTATTGAGTACGCCAAGTGTTTTGGGGCGACAAAAATAATGGCCTACTGTGATTCTCAGCTAATTGTAAATCAAGTTAAAGGGGAGTATGAAGTGCAAAACCCTACCCTAGTCAAATACTGCGATCTGGTGAAGGAGTTGGTCAAAGACATGGAGTTCTGGGAGATACAAAAGGTAAGTCGAGATGATAACGAGCTGGTTAATCTACTCCCAAAGTTGGCCACATCAGACGAGCAGGATGGAGAGCCTATCTCCTACCTAGAGCATCCAGCATACGAGAGGGTTCAGATTCAATGCCTGGAGGATACATCTAGGGAATGGGTTTACACCAAATGTTGGATCGAAGAGATAAGAGACTACATAGAAAGGGGCAAGTTACCTGCTGATGAGTAGGCAGCGCAGGCGATCAAGAAGAAATCTCCAAGGTTTGTCCTGCACGGAGATGCATTGTTCAGAAGGTCTTTCACAAAGTCATTATTGAGATGTGAGCACCCCATGGAGGTTACTCAGCTTTTACATGAAGTACATTGTGGAGTTTGTGGTGGACACCCGGGGGCCAGAACTTTGGCCGACAAGCTAATTACTTTAGGGTACTATTGGCCTCACCTGAGGGCAGACGCTCATGATTTCGTTCAGCAGTGTGACAAGTGCCAGAGATTTGCCGACCTACCTAGACTGCCTACAACCGAGCAAATGCCAGTGATCGCAGCATGGCCTTTCAGCATGTGGGGAGTTGATTTGATTGGACCCTTCCCACCCTCCCGGGGAAATTGTAAATGATGCGAAAGCAAGCATAGAGGCTAATGGTAAGGAACTAATGTTGAGCTCCAAGAGTGTGGACCAGACTTTAGGGGTCAACTTGAGTCCAATTTTTGTTAACATGATTAGTTGGACTTAAATAAGTGGGCTGAATGTTTGATCAGCTTCTAGAATAATTTTGTTCGGGTTATATCTACATTTTGACAGTCCAGAAGGTAGTTATTTCTGCGTGGGGATGCAAATAAAGGCGTGATCTTTCATATGACTACTTATGGCAGTTATGAGGACAAGTTCTTGAAGAGTTGTGGTTGTTCAAATTTAGACTGTTCAGATTACCAAATTCACTTTGTTTTCATCACCTAGTTATTATCTTATTTATTAATAATTAATGTCTAGTTTATCCTAACTTGGAAGGATGTTCCAAGATTATTATAAATACCCTACAACATGCATTTGTAAGGCATTGAGTGATTGAATAAAATTTCCTTTGTGAGTTTGCGAACTTACTCCAATTCTTGCGAGAATTGTTCTTAAGCCTTGTGAGGTTTAAACCCCTTTCTGCCCTTGCGAGGACAGCCCTAGTCTTGAGAGATTATGATTATCTAGTTTTAGCTCTTGTTCCTTGCGAGGTTCTTGAGTTAATCCATATCCATTCTGAAATACACTAGTTTACGTATCAAATTGGTATCAGAGTCTGGTTATAAACAACCTTCTTAGCGTTGTTTAGTCTGTGGGTGTAGAGATGGCAGATAACAACATTTTTCATGATGATTCAGAAATGTGGAGTCGTCTTGAGGCATCAATTGCATCGGTAGAGAGCATGGATGGAATGATGCGTCAGTTGATTGATCTTAATCTCCGTGAAGCGAGAGGGAGAAATCGGCATGGGTCTAATTCTGATGATTCAAGAAGTCCACAAAGGCGTCGTGCTACATATGATGATGATCGTGGGCTGAAGTTAGATGCTCCAAAATTTCAAGGTGATTTGGATCCCGAGACGTTTCTTGATTGGCTAAGGCAGATTGAGTGTGTTTTTTAGTACAAAGATTTCGATGAACACAAGAAATTTAAAGTGGCAACCGTTAAGTTGACAAAGCATGCTTCTTTGTGGTACGAGAACTTTAAGAATCGGAGGAGACGTGAGGGTAAAAGCAGAATTGATACTTGGGAAAAGTTGACGAAACATCTCAAGAAGCGGTTCTTACCAAGGAATTTTGAACAGGAGCAATACTTAAAACTCACTTCTTTGCAGCAAGTAAACCTTAATGTGAGTGAATATGTTCGTGAATTTGAGAAATTAACGATTGTTTGTGATCTTGGAGAAAGGGAAGAGATGAAGATAGCAAGGTTTATTAAAGGTTTATCTCCCCAATTACATCAAAAGGTTGAAGTTCATCCGTATTCAACTTTTGATGATGTTTGCAAGTTGGCTATCAAATTCGAAAGGCAAGAGAAGAACAAAAAGATCACTACAACACGTGAATACAGTAAAGTATATAATAGCCCTCTCAAATTTGATGATGCATCTACTTTGAAAGAGGTTAAGAAGGAAGAGCCAAAGGAGAAGGGTAAGGCTGTTTTGGAGCCTAAGTTCCGGAGGTGTTATAAGTGTCAAGGTTATGGTCACATTGCAAATGAGTGCCCTCAAAAGCGCAAACTTACTTTGCAAGATCTTGATTTGCTGGAACCCAATTTTGTGATCGAGGAAGAGGAGGATGAAGTTGCAAATTATGATGTGAGTCCACCAAGCGAGAAGGAGATGCTTATGGTGCGAAATCTTCACATTCAATCATGTTCGGAGGAGCAAAACCAACGCAACCAGATTTTTCACTCTCGGTGCGAGGTTGGTGGTAAGACATGCTACTTTATTATTGATAGTGGTTCATTTACAAATGCTGCATCTAGTGAAATGGTGGAGAAACTTAAGCTTCCTACTACTACTCATCCTGATCCGTATACGTTGCATTGGTTAAATGATGATGGTGGTATTAAAATTAAAAAGAAAGCACTCATTTCTTTTGCTGTTGGCCAATATAAAGATGAGTTATTATGTGATGTGGTTCCCATGAAAGCTTGTCATTTGTTGCTTGGGAGGCCATGGCAGTTTGACCGTGATGTGTCTCATCAAGGGAAGAGTAATGTTTATTCTGTCCTAAAGGGTAAGGAGAAGTACAACTTGAAGCCTTTAACTCCAAGAAAGGACATTCCGAAGCAAGAAAAGATATTCTTGAGTGCTAAGGAATTTGCGGAAGAAGTTGAACCAAACGATAAGTGTATATCTTGTTTGGTGGTGATAGCTCCGCTACTGGAACAGATTCTTGTGATGACTTGCAGGTATAAAGGTTACTGGAGGAGTATGGTGATGTATTCCCGGACGAGTTACCACCTGGTTTACCCCCAAAGCGTAGGATTAAGCATCAAATTGATCTTATTCCTGGTGCTACACTTCCCAACAAACCAGCCTATCATTGCAACCCCGAAGAAAGTAAAGAGTTGCAGAAGCAAGTACAAGAGCTGATTGATCGTGGTTATGTTCGAGAGAGCCTAAGTTCGTGTGCTGTACCGGTTCTTTTGGTGCAAAAGAAGGATGGAACATGGAGCATGTGTGTTGATAGCCGAGCTGTCAACAATATTACAATTAAGTATCGCTTTCCTATGCCAAGGTTGGATGATATGTTAGATGAGTTGCATGGGGCTCATGTTTTCTCCAAGATTGATTTGAGATCTGGTTATCACCAAATGAGGATTCGTGATGGGAATGAGTGGAAGACAACATTCAAAATAAAGCAAGGCCTTTATGAATGGCTTGTTATGCCATTTGGGTTGTGCAATGCTCCTAGTTCATTCATGAGACTTATGAATGAGGTACTCCGACCTTATCTTAATTTATTTGTCGTTGTTTATTTGGATGACATTCTTGTATACAGCAAGAACACGGAGGAACATCTTATGCATTTGAAAAAAGGTGTTTGATAAGCTAAGAGAGCAGAAGTTATATAGGAAACTTGAAAAATGCATGTTTTTGGTGTCGAGTGTGACCTTTCTTTGTTACATAGTTTCTGGAGATGGTGTTCGTTTGGATCCTTGCAAAGTTGAGGCTATTGAGTCGTGGCCTATTCCAAGATCAACAAAGGAGGGAAGGAGTTTCCATGGATTGGCATCTTTCTATCGGCGTTTCATCAAGAATTTTAGCTCTATTGTTGCCCCAATTACTGAGCTTACAAAGAAGGGAGAATTTGTGTGGACTTTAATTGCTCAAAATGCGTTTGATGAAATCAAAAGTAAGCTATGCTCAGCTCCTGTTTTGGCACTGCCTGATTTCGAAAAGTTGTTTGAAGAGGAATGCGATGCAAGTGGAGTTGGCATTGGAGCTGATGGTCCATTCCGAGTGTTGGAAAAGTATGGTGATAGTGCGTATAAACTTGAGCTACCAATTGAGTTTGGTAATGTGAGTGCTACTTTCAATGTTGGTGATCTGTCTCCTTACTTGGATAACGAAAATTTGAGGGCAAATTCTTTTAAAGGAGAGGAGAATGATGCAGAAGCAAGCATAGAGGCTAATGGTAAGGAACTAATGTTGAGCTCCAAGAGTGTGGACCAGACTTTAGGGGTCAACTAGAGTCCAATTTTTGTTAACATGATTAGTTGGGCTTAAATAAGTGGGTTGAATGTTTGATCAGCTTCTAGAATAATTTTGTTCGAGTTATATCTACATTTTGACAGTCCAGAAGGTGGTTATTTCTGCATGTGGATTCAAATAAAGGCGTGACCTTTCATATGACTACTTATGGCGGTTATGAGGACAAGTTCTTGAAGAGTTGTGGCTGTTCAAATTCAGACTGTTCAGATTACCGAATTTACTTTGTTTTCATCACCTAGTTATTATCTTATTTATTAATAATTAATGTCTAGTTTATCCTAACTTGGAAGGATGTTCCAAGATTATTATAAATACCTTACAACATGCATTTGTAAGGCATTGAGTGATTGAAAAAAATTTCCTTTGTGAGTTTGCGAACTTACTCCAATTCTTGCGAGAATTGTTCTTAAGCCTTGCAAGGTTTAAACCCCTTTCTGCCCTTGCGAGGACAGCTCTAGTCTTGCGAGATTAGGATTATCTAGTTTTAGCTCTTGTTCCTTGTGAGGTTCTTGAGTTAATCCATATCCATTCTGAAATACACTAGTTTACGTATCAGTAAGTACGTGATCATTGCAATAGACTACTTTACCAAGTGGATCGAAGCCAAGCCCTTAGCTAATATTACGGAGGAGAACGCCATCAACTTCATACATGATTATATTGGGTGTCGATTTGGAATCCCCCGAGCTATTGTATCGGAAAAGGGGCTACAATTCTCCACAACTTTTGAAATGGAGATGAACAGATTGGGCGTCAAGAATTGGAAGTTGTCAGTGGCATATCCTTAAGGCAATGGGCAAGCAGAAGCAACAAATAAATTTGTCTATCAGCGCTTAAGACGGGCTTGGTTGGTCGAGCTGGCAGATGGTTGGACAAACTACCCATTGCTCTCTGGGCAGTCCGCACAACCACCCGGGGGCCTACGGGTGAAACCCCATTCGATCTTACATATGGGTCGGAGGCCATGGCACCAGCCGAGCTACAGGTTCCTACAGCTAGGGTGACTTTCTTTGATCAAGAACAGAACGATGTCAACATATTGCTCGACTTGGATTTACTCGACGAGAAGCGGGCTACAGCTCAGTTACGAATGGTCAATTACAAACAGAAAACCAAGGGCTACCACGACAAGAAAGTTAAGAAGAGTCGTTCAAAGTGGGAGACTATGTGCTAAGGAAGATCAAGGTAATAGGAAGAAAAGCAAAGCAGAACAAGTTATATCCTAACTGGGAAGGTCCTTACATCGTTACTCGAGTTATAAAACAAGGAACATACATGATCGGTGATCCAGAGGGTGAAGAATTGAAACATCCATGGCATGCTTGCCAACTTATTAAGTACTACTTTTGAGTTACAGTTTCAGTTTTAGTTTTTTCTATGTAAACCGTTCTACTACTTCAATAAAGTTGCAGTTATATTCAACCAAGAAGTGTTACTTCTATCATTCAAATTAGGTTTGACTCTTAGGTCGACCACCAAATTATCTTCAAACAAGTCCGACTCTTAGTCGACCTCATTCTAACAGACTCGACTCTTAGTCAGTCTCGTTTCTTTAAACAAGTCCGACTCTTAGTCGACTTCGTTCTAACAGGCTCGACTCTTAGTCAGTCTCGTTTCTTTAAACAAGTCCGACTCTTAGTCGACTTCGTTCTAACAGACTCGACTCTTAGTCAGTCTTGTTTCTTTAAAAAAAAGTCCGACTCTTAGTCGACTTTGTTCTAACAGGCTCGACTCTTAGTCAGTCTCGTTTCTTTAACAAGTCTGACTCTTAGTCGACTTCGTTCTAACAGGCTCGACTCTTAGTCAGTCTCGTTTCTCTAAAACAGGTCCGACTCCTAAGTCGACCTCGTTCTAACAGATTCGATCCTAGGTCGATCTCGTTCTAACAAACTCGACTAAAGTTTTTGGTAGACTTCATTCTTAAATTGTTCGACCAAAAACTTGCGTCAGTTTCGTTTACCATATAAATCTAGTTCGACATACATACAAGCACGGATCCAAATGAAGTGGTTCAAGTATAGTCAACTACGATCAAATAAATAAAAGGTCCCCCAAAAGCGGACCAGGACTTGAACAAACAAATATTCCGAGTATCATACCTCCCAAACTGGGCCTAGGCATGGATTATATAAATCAAAACGAAAAATTGTTTGATATGTGTTTCGTTACATCACCAAATCGAAAGAATGAAAACTCAAACTGTTGGATCGTCTTTAGTTTGGTCGTTGGTCTTAGATTGATCATTCACAGGCTGACTTTGTTCTCCTTGCTCAGCATCAGTAACAATCTGCCCCTGGTCGACCTCCTCTTCCATTTCATCTGCCTCCTCGAGATCTTTTAGTATAGTATTGAAGTTCACTTGCTCGATAGGAGGTGCGACCCAAGGCTCAGCTTCCAGCTCTTCATCCTCTTGGGCAAGGTCTGCCAGGTCGTTCTCATTATAAGGCACCAAGGGATGACCGCTGTGAGCCATCATGTCATATTGCTCCTTCGATGCCCATTTGGCCAGCTGTTGAAGAGAGATGTCGACCGAAGGATCCACAAGAATACGTCGAGACATGTGGCATAGACCAACATCATAGAAGGAGATTGGCTCTGGGTAGTGTAAGTACCCAAATTCAGATTGTTAAAATCCGTTAAAAGTTAACCGAAATCCGTTAACTGGCCCTTTCCAGGTTAACCGGAACCCGTTAAACTCCCCATTCCCGAGTCAACGAGATATCCCAGGACTGCCCCGTGCATCCCGACACCAAAGTGTACTCAACACATGTTATCACACATAAAAGTACCACTTTCCTCGAAAAAAGCACTTTCTGGGGGCGTTTTGGATATTTTTCGGACAGTTATTTAGAAAAACAGTCAAAACCAGGATAAACGGGACAAAAACCCTAGCTTTGGTGACTCACAGGGACACATGGCACGCATACATGGCCTCCCCCATCCATCAATCAAATTCAGGGGTGAAAAGACCAAAATACCCCTAAAATTGATAGTTAGGCCGTCCGGCCTGTTTTACATGTAAAACCAGAATTCTCATCAAGTCCTTGAAATTTCCAAAATACCAAAAAAAAAACCCAAATTGAAGCTTAGGCCGTCCGGCCTGTTTTACAAATTTACCCCTATAAATACAAGGGTTGTCATTCAGTGAGAAAGAGATAAAAATATTACCCCTCTCCAAAAACCCCACGGTTCTAAGCCATTTCTCCCCCTCCCGAGCCCCGTTTCATCTCGATTTGCGTGAAAATCCCATTTTTCGACCAAACATGAGCCAAACACTTTCGAAACACCTCCCAAACACCAAATCATATCACGTATACATCTTTTCGAGCCAAAGAGTCAATCCCTAGCCATATGTAACACTCTCTGTCTCTAAAACTCTGTTTTGCCTCGATTTACGCGTCAAATGCTATTTTCGATCCGGTCGAAACTCTCAAAATGTAGATGTAACGCCGTCTATGGGACTCAATACGTTTTAGTCCCTAATCATCTTCTCTCCCGTAAGAGAAGTAATTTCGAGTTAAAACGGCATTCCAGTCCCGTTTTTACGTTTCTGTCATTTACAGTCCGAATCGTTTGATCTGTTGATTCGCTTTTTACCGTCCGAACCATTTGGTTCGTGATTGTCATTAACAAAGTCCAGATCATTTGATCCATTGATATTGCAATTTAATTTACGCAACTTTACAAATCCGAGCCGTTTGGCTCGTCGATCGTATCTTTACTGTCTGGATCGTTCGATTCCGTTGATACCGCACTTTAAATACTATCATTTACAAGTCCGAGCCATTTGGTTTTTGATAGTATTTACTTATAAAAGTCCGAGTCACAAAATGACTCGTTGATCGCATATCATTTACTGCCTTTTTTCATAAAAATGGTAACAATGTAATGCCCTGTTCAAAACCGGAGTTCGTCATTCGAACTCCTTTTCAAAACAACTCAAAACCCGATGTTTGACATTCAAACGCTCATTTTACTAAAATCAATGTTTGTCAATCAAACTAAAGATTCAAGTTCGTCATTCGAACTCCATTTTTCAAAACGACTCAAAATCGACGTTTGACATTCAAACGCTCTTTTTACTAAAATCAACGTCGTCATTCAAACGCTCTTTTACCAAAATCAACGTTTGTCATTCAAATCAAGATTAAAGCTTGTCATTCAAGCTCCTTTTCAAAATGCAACACACACACACACACACTTTCGAGAAAGGTAGAAAGACTCGTCATACGAGGCATTTCGGGTGATCTCAACATACTCTTCCCAAAACGTAACGTGACCTCCGAACCTAACAATCTCTGGTTCAAAAAGCCTTTTTCAAGTTTTGGCTACCAATCAAAACGTTCCTTTTTCAAAGTCTTTTTTCAAGTTTTGGCTACCAATCAAAACGTTCCTTTTTCAAAGCCTTTTTTTCAAGTTTTGGCTACCAATCAAAACGTTCCTTTTCCCAAGCCTTTTCCAAGTTTTGGCTACCAATCAAAATGACCCCCTTTTTCAAAACCAGCCATTTTCAAAGTTTGGGCTCATAATACAAAACGGCGTGGCGAATCTCCCTCTCATTCCGGCGAGGTCCCAAGTTGCGAAAGCCGTTCGCCGCGTTTCCGCGCGCGATTCGAGTAATTTCATTTGGCGACTCCACTGGGGATCGAAACGATGTTTTTTCAAAACTCCCTCGTTTTAAAAAGCATTCCGTGGGTCAAGCTTTCATTTAACCTTCCTCGTTTTTGTGTGCGTGTGTTGTTCAAAACATCGGACTGTTTTCGAAAAGAAAAAAAAAGATGTTGCATTGCCATCTCGTTCAAAATCATAACATGTTCATGCATTTTCCGTTCATATTTGATTTTTGTACTATATTCTGAACTGCACACAAATTCTTTAAAACGTATTCTGAAAATCTCTATTTTACTCATAAAAGGAATTTAGTGACCGCACACTACTTGCACTGCTGCCTCGGTACACCGCACGCTACGCGCACTTGCTGCCTCGGTACACTGCACACTATAACCCTTACAACCTGGCCGAGGATGACCGTTCGGTTGCGGCTTGATTGGTCTGCTAGACACTTTTTCCTTTTAAGCGCGCACGGGATGCATCTAAACAAACCCATCCTAGCCCGTGTAATCCATGCACTCTTTGTGTCACACTTCATCCAAGACCTTGGTTGGTTTTTGGCTTAGATTCGTGTCCATAAAGAAAGCCTAAGTGTATGCTTTTACACTTAGATATCCCCTCACAAGTCAAACTTAAAAGTCTGAGATCGAAGGTTGTTCCCGACCCGAAGTCTTAGCTTTTTAGCCTTGACTTTGAGCGAACCGCGCTAAAGAGAAACATACCCGAAGGAGTTCGGTGTGGACGCCCGTGTCATCAAACCCTCAACGTATGCTCCATGTCGGCCCTGCAACTTGGCCAATGCCAAAAGGCTTAAGGCCCCTGCATGTGGCAAGCAGTCAGAGAGGTCATGCCGAAATTTCGGCACGATTTCTGCCTTAACTTAAGGACGTTGACTTCGACCGTGACGCGCATATCACATACGATGAAAGTTTACATGACCAGGTAGCCTTAAGTTCACTTTTTCCTTTGTCGGTGGAACTTGCTTACATTATAAGACCCTCGCTCTAGATTATCCATCCCGGGAAGACGATTTACAGGTGAAAAACGAGGGGCTTATAAGTGTAGTGCCGAGATCCATTGATTCAAGCCTTAGGTTAGTTGTGAAAAAGAAGAGCAATCTTTTCCAACCAATTAGGACTCTGAGAAAATGCATTTTAAGTTAACATTCCAAGCGTGCTTTGCACATTGCACAAGCTTGAAACCACTGATCCAAATACCGCCTTCTCAAAACGTCTAAGCCACTGCCTTTCGTTCCACATAGCGAGCAAAAGTGGTTCGAGAATTTGGAGTCGGTCGCCTCGCGGAATTACGATTACGGCCTTCATCGGACGGTTCTTGACTTCCTTCGGTTCGACTTAGGCGGACTCTCAGGCATATCGAGACTCACCAAAAATCGTCGATGGGAGCGGAACCCGCCCTTTGTAACGAAATATGACCTTTGAAAGAACCCATTCCAGGGCCGGTGAAGAGTTCAGCCCGAGGCGAGAAAGAAGATCGGCGGGGTCGTAGATCGCCGGCTTCAGTTCAAATGAAGCGGGGTATAAGCGGCTATCCCCCGATCGAACTTAGTCCGACGGTACGATTCGTTCCTAATCGAGACGATGATCCTCCCAGATCCCGACTCCTCGAACCTTCAGCCTAGGTTCCTCCCCAACAGCCAAATTATGGGATTCCTCCAAACCAAGCGGAAACGAGTCCGACACGAGGCTATGTACCACCTCTGAGAGGCACCCCCATCATATACGGCCAAGCCGATCCTACCCCATTCGCTCAATACAACTAGTGCGGTATTCATGGGCCATCTACCAAAATAGCAGATGTCAACTATCCTACAATACCACTCCAACGGGTTCAATGAAAACATCTTTTCAAAATATCATTGATTTTTGAATTTTTGTTGGAGAGGAAATATAGGCATAGATGGGCAGGAAGATATGGAGCTCATTTGTGGGATAATAGTTGCAGAAGGGAAGGGCAAGCAAGGAAAGGCCTGTTGGAAAAATAGTGGGTGTGAAGGAAATTTGAAATTATTTCCTAAATGGGTTATTTGTTAAATGACCAAATTGATTATATGGATTTGTATTCCCTACTTCCAGCTGAGAACATTAAAATCGAATATTTATTTGTCCAAAATGGTTGATGGATGAATGAAATATTAAGGCTCAAAGATGATGGGTTGGAAGTGGAAAAAAGAAATTATCCCACATTGAATGGGAATGTGAAAGGTAGATAGTTTAAATACTACTACACTTTATGTAAGGAGTAATTGTGTGTGGCGTGGAGAGGCGTATTAGAACTCATCTACAGCGCCTTGCACCGCGGTGCAGCGAGGGAGTGCAATGGTGATCATGGTCCAAAAAAATAGGCTTGAGGCTCACCAGAACTCATGTGCGTCCGCGTTCATGCGGACGACTTCACAGAAATGGCCTACTCGCGGCAAGCCCACCTTTTGCTAAAATTTTTGATGATTTACTCCCATTTACCCATTATCCACTGAAACTAAGTTAATTCGATTTTAAATTCTTCCTTATGTGGCGACCATATCACGAGAATCAAATGCAAAAATTATTAGACACCAGAAATTTTCTGCAATTGCTCTCGCTGCTCTCTTTGTTTTGCATATTGTTCAATCTTCGTTTGGCCTCCTTATGCCGCATTTGTGGTGATCTTGTCTAGAGCACACTTGCCAATTCGTCGGGAACTTGCAGAGTGCGAAGTGCCCCGGTCCGCGCGATTCTATCCTGGGAGACTCGCGTCAAGGCGGCCTCAAGCACTATGTGGTGAGGGGACGAATAAGTCTTAAGGAGGCGATTCATCGAGGGCTTCGTGCACAAGTCGTGTTGCCTGCCATCTTTTCCTTCTTTTCCAGTTTATATTTTACTATTACAGTTTATTTATTTTTGTTACGTAATTTTTAGTTGTTAATTTCTTTCTTTCTTACGTAAATTGCAAATTTTGCTAACAAAAGGCCGCTTAAAGGTAATGTCTTTTTCTCATATCTAAACCTTTCTCTATCATATGGTGGCACGTAAGGCATTATATTCCCATAGGAATATATTTCTTTTTACTTTTAGAAATTTAAATTTATAGCATACTTATTATGTATGAGTTTCTGAATAAAAACTAACTTATTTTCAATATCAAATAACATAGCTCTTCCCCAGCCGTACCAGCATAGTAGCGAAATAATCCCGTGCAATTGACTCACCTGGGAAAGTTAGAGCATTCAAAATCAAAATAAACACGCATAGGAAAATGGAACTTTGGGGATTAAAATCAAGGAAAAGACATACTCCCTCCGTTCCGGTAGAAGCGTCGCCATTTTAGGGGTGGCACGCAAATTAAGGAAAAGTGTGGAAAGAAAAAATGTTGTGAGTGTAATTTGAAAATAGGAGAGAGAATTAGTGGAGGAAATAGTGAATTTAAAAAGTGTTGTGAGGGTAGAGGAGAGAGAATTAGTGGAGGGAATAGTGGATGGATAATAGAATATTAATAAAATATTTCCTTTTTAGGAAATGATGACGCTTTAAACGGGACACCCTTTTGGGTAAAAGTGACGCCGGGTGGACGGAGAGTATGGAAGAAGGGTCCTCATTCACGCCATCATACAAAATGACGACATTGAGTAATTCAGACCATTGTATCTCTTTCTTTCATTTTTTTCTAGACATTCTTTTCCTTCATTCACTAGTAGGTAACCCGTGCTTCGCACGGAAAACTAATTTGCTAATATCATGGTTTATTTTTTATAATATAAGTATATTATAAATGAATCAAAACATTAACATTTATAAAGTTAGAAAAATTGTGTTCAATTTTAATAACTTTGTTGCACATAAGTTTAATAGGAATTGCATTGTGACTAACAATGTAGCAATTTTTGCTATTTTATTTTGATGTTCATACTTTATGTCATTTATTTTTAATGTCATAATTTATGTCAGTATGCAACATTTTTTTTATGGACGTTAACAAAGTGAATGAAAAAACTAACGACCTATTTCTTTTCAAATTACAACATTTTAAATACAATGTAGGGGGTTCCAACCTTTAACCTTCCCGAGAAAAGTACGTCTTTAAGCTAAATGCTCATTGACATTATTAACGACCTACTTTGATATATATATATATATAGTAACTATTATGATTAACTAATATTATTAATAGTAATAGTTAACATATATTGTAACTATAATACTATTACTTAACATATATAGTAAATTAATACTATTTATAATAATAGTTAGCATATATAGTAACTATTACAGTTAACTAATACAATTAATAGTAATAGTTAACATATATAGTAGTAACTATTATAGTTAACTAATACTATTAATAGTAATAGTTAACTTATATAGTAACTATTATACACTACTAAAAATCATATTTATTGAGACGGGAAAGGGTCTCATTAAATTGCCTAAAATAGGATCTAGTACCGTCCCTGTTTGAATTAGGATAAAACAGGGATAAATAGGGGTCTCAGTAAGTGGGTGTCACAAATATTTTAGAGACGGCAATTACCGTCCCTGACATAAATATTACATGTTAAAACAGGGACCATTAGAAAATGCTATCCCAAATTAGGGACTATTAGAGAATTGCCGTCTCAAAAGAGAGAGCATTATAGAATTCGTCTCAATTTTTTATAAACAGAGACTATTGTTAATTTCTGTCCCAAGCAAAGTGTCTCTAAAAGACATATTTCTTGTAGTGATAGTTAACTAATACAATTAATAGTAATAGTTAACATATATAGTAACTATTATAGTTAACTAATACTATTAATAGTAATAGTTAACATATATAGTAACTATTTTAGTTAACTAATAAAATTAATAGTAATAGTTAACTTATAAAGTAACTATTATAGTTAATTAATACTATTAATAGTAATAGTTAACATATATAGTAACTATTATAGTTAACTAATACTATTAATAGTAATAGTTAACTTATATAGTAACTATTACAGTATACTATTACTATTAATGGTAATAGTTAACTTATATAGTAACTATTATAGTTAACTAATACAATTAATAGTAATAGTTAACATATATAGTAACTATTATAGTTAACTAATAAAATTAATAGTAATAGTTAACTTATAAAGTAATTATTATAGTTAACTAATACTATTAATAGTAATAGTTAACCTATATAATAACTATTATTATTAACTAATAGTATTAGCTAATAAGGAGAATATCAAAAGTCATATAGATTTTTGGATTGTGATGACGTGGATTCTCCAAAATCAAGAGTTTGCCTAAACTTGTCCACGTGGCGAAGCCATAACCCTCCTCACCAACTTTAACATATATATATAGATTTCTTCCTTTCTTTCACTTGGCAGTTGACACCAAAGTTGGTCATTGTTGTGTTTTCTTGCTTCGAAAAAAATTGTTTCTAACCCTTGGTGATTCATATTGAGATCATCTTGAGAGAAACACTAATTTCTTTCTATACCATAGAATATGGGCATATAAATTTTGATACATTCATAGATTCTTATACTTTTCAGTCTTTAATGAGAAGTAAACTGGAGAGTTTTTTTAGTACGGAGTATTTTGTAATCTTTATACATTTAGAGTCATTATATAAAACAAAAACACATGCTTTGCAAAAATGATTAGCACTAAAAAATATCAACTTGCATCGTTCATTGCTGAGAATGTTGGACTGAATTCTAGAAACTACATACAATAAGTTGTACACTGTTTAAAGGAATAATTATACTTGTGAATTGGCAGCTCAAGTTTATAAAATCTAGTAAGTGCAAGTTATTGAAGCTTACAAGGATGATAGCAAACGAAGGCTAAGAGAATAGAATGACTGAACGATAAACAAGAATCAATTTATGAAAGCTTCAAGCTTTTCTTTTTCCATTTCATAAAATCAACTGAATACAAGAGCCCTAACACTGATTAAATACTAATCCTAAGAATATTCTAGAACCCTAATTAATAAATAAGGAATTACAAAAATAACTCTAATTAATATTTCAAATAAAACCCTAAAACCTAATTAATTAAAGCCCAAACCCAACAATGCTGAAGGTCCGGATAAGCTCCCAGGCACGGTCCTGTTTGTTGCTGAAGTTCCCCCGTATGTCGCCGGGGCACCCGCCTGGGCTTGCTTGAGGCGCCCGCCTCAAGCTCAGAAGATCTCCTCTGTTTCGTTGTTTGCTGCTTTGCTGCCTTCTGTCGTTGTTTGCTGCTTGCCGCCTTCTGTCCTCATACTGTATCATCCTCCCCTCCTTAGAAAAGACTCGTCCTCGAGTCAATATCTTCGATACGAACACCACTATACCCCGAAAAATCTGCACTCCGTCCGCAAAAGGAATTTGATGTCCTTGACGAACTCGAAACTTTATTGCCCTTGTAATAGTATCCATCCAATCAGCCCACTGCATTGATACAAAGAATTCAATAATCAATTTTTGAAAGATATATCGAACAGAGATCCGGGGGCAATCCGTGTCAAACGGGTCCTTGTACCCAAGACCAATAGTAACCGTTTCAACCGTCCACACCAAGTTTGACCCTTGCTTAGCAACTACTTCCTCGGCCTCTTTCTCTGACTCAACAACGGATTCAACGTCATCAACAAGATCGGACGTCATCACTGGAGAAGCATCACCACGACACCCATCAAACATAGGTGGTTTAGACCAATCAACAAGGTCTTCTTGACTTGAAGAATCGAACACAGAAACCTCATTGAAACCAACAATATCAATCCAAGAATCAATCGATTCTTCCGAATTTGAATCAAACAGAGGGGGTTTTGACCAATCAACAAGGTTTTCCTCACTTGAAGATTCGACAAAAAAACCTCTTGACACCCAACGGTATCTACCCAAGAATCAACGGAATCATTAGGCATGGCCTTACCTTCGATTTTCGGAACTTCGATCCTTATATCGTCATTCCTCGAATGCTTAGCTTCATACCTATCATGAAATCCATGATTTTGGCCGAGGGAATCCATCCCCTCTTGATAGTACTCCTTTTCCTCGACTGGAACAATCGGATCTGAACCCCTCATCGCTAGAAGTTTTTCTCTGCGATCCAAGCGATCTGGAGTATTTGAATCCATCTTCGTACTTCCTCTATCTCGGTCAAAATGGGCAAGATCTCAGAATATGGAAGGAGGCAAGATTTCACAAGATGTCAAGAATATTTTATTTAGTTTTAAAAGATTCAGTTATGATTATTTCTTTTATTAGGACTCTTCAGTAGTAATATAAATAGGAGTGTTAGGGTGTTATTTGATTCACTTTGATTTTGATTTATGAAAATAATATTGCTGTGAGCAATTATTTAATATAGGGTTCAATTCCCGTCTTGTATTCTCAATTCCGTTCAGTCATTCCTAAATTTATCATATAACCTTAGTTCGTTGTATCATTTGGTATCAGTTTCCTGGTCGAATTGATGGCTGAACGAAGGCGTGGTCGTGGTGTTCATGGTGTTCGTAGTAGGGTTCGTGAAGCGGATCCCCAGGAATACAATCCCCATCACGAACATGAACTATATGAAATCGAGAAGGACGAACTACGAAGAAAGATTCGGGATCTCAAACTTCGTTTGTTGCGTTCGAGATTCGAGAACTCCAACGATACTTTGATCGGGTGGAGGGTCGACGAATCCAACGACAAACTAGCGCGGTTGGAGGACTCGGATTCGAACATATCGTCGATGAAGAGGGTGTAGCGGTGATCAATCCCTCCGCTAGGATCACGAACTTGGTGACAGGAAGTTGACATATCCTTCTAGGGTTATCGGCGATATGAAGACCGAGATTCGGATTTAGAGGGTAAGACACGGCTAAAAAGTTTGTTGATTGGTTCATACTCACCGGTGTTTGATACTCCGTGATTGCGAGATTTTTCATGTTGTGACAACTCACGTAATTGACAAGGCGGAACACCCAAGGCGGGTGCGGCCTGGGGGGACAGACGGCAGCCAGCAGAGTGAGGACCCCGACCCGGAACCTACACGTGTCCCGAGTTGGAGCGTCCTCAAACTAACCCAAATATACTAAACTTTTAAAACTTTGAATTAAACTTCAAACATAACATCATTAACATTTTCATTTCAAAACAACTCCACTCCTCTCCACCTTGGAGGAGGAGTTGACCAACTTTGAAAGCGTTAAACTGCTTTTAGTTACAAAAGATCGTGGTTACAACGTAGAAAGTAAAGTCTATAATTACAAACTCCTTAAAGGAATTATAACAAAATATACATTTTCTACGCCAACCTAACGTACCCCGACAATACCCAAAAGCTCACAGCCAAACTCCTTTCCGTCCTTACTTGGCCGGTCCGCCTGTCTCGGGATCTAAAAACATTAAAGGGAGAGGGGTGAGAATAAATCTCAGCAAGCTATTATGAATGCAGCAATATGCCAAATAAAATGCAACACATAACAAGTTGCACATAACACATTGGAAAAGCTGTAAACACATTCCATTACCTTGGTTTACCTTTTCCCGTCACGAATGTGATGGTCGTACAACATTGGGTATAATAATACTCCAATTTTACGGTGAGCTGCTTAAGCAATACTCGCGTCTTATAAGACCCGTTTTCGGGGAACCAAATAAGATAGTAGCAACTACGTAAGGCTTTTGGCTCGATACGGATGCTATACCCCAACCTGTGGCCGCGGGAGGGGACGGTCACGAATATAACATAATCCGATCACATTAGGTCACACTTCCATAATTGATCGTATTATGTTATACCCCAACATCGGTGATTAACAAATATCAAGCACATAATAGATACTTGAAACATAATCCACAAAAAGGGATAACATTATAGCAACATGGTAAAATATACTCATGTCAACCAATATCATAGTGCAACAATTATTCAATACACTATACATAATATAAACAATGTAGATGAACTCAAGTAAGGCAAGGAAGTATCATCAATCCATCCTACAAGGTCATTATACATTAATACATAGTCTCTATGAAGGCTCAAGCTCAATTTACCAAGTGGGAGTCACAATCTATAAGTGCCCAAACAAGATTGCTAAACAAATTAAGTTCGGATTTAAAGTTAGGTTTCGGGGTCTTGGGCGGCCGCCCGTACCACTTGGGCGGCCGCCCAAGTGGATTTCAAAATGACCCAAAGTTTACGCCCTCTTGGGCGACCGCACAACTCCTCTTGGGCGACCGCCCAAGAGGATTTCCCAAGCACACTAGTTTCTGGCAGCATGGGCGGCCGCTCATGCCCCCTTGGGCGACCCCCCAAGTGCCTTTCCCAGCCAATTCCCAGATTCCCAAATTTCTCTCTTGCCATTTTTTCTTTTCCTTTGCACTATCCTTTATACTTATGAACACCAAGGAATTTCTAGCTCTACAAGGATCATCATAAACCAAGTAAACCCCTAATAATGTAAACCTAATTTATTCATCCCTAAATCTTTCACCCATTTCATACTCTCTAAATCAACTACTATGAACATTTAAATCATCCTATTTCATTTACCAATCATCCAACTCCTACAAGGTTTCCAAAGCATGCAACAACCATTAATTATAACAAGAACAACATTAATAATTTATGAACATTTATAAGAAGGGAAGTCATAACAACTCACCTTAGTCAATACAAGATGAAATGAAGCTTTTCTAGGCTTGATCAACTCCTTGAGATGTACCACTCACAAAAGGACACTTGGATTTGAAAATGAATTAGAAATGGCCTAGCTATAAGTCTTGGAAGGGGAAGCTTTAATGGAGGCTTTCCATGGAGCTTTCTTGGCTAGAGAAGAAGTGGTAAGAGAAATGATGGAGGAGGTAGATGGAGTATGGAAGTGTAAGAGGAAGTATGGGGAGGTAAGGGAGGGTGTTGACTTTAAGAGCCAAAGTTGAGGGAATTAGGGGGAAGGGAATGGAACACCCCCCCCCCCACTCTAACTAAGGCTTTCACTTATTTAATTAAAATCCCCTTTTTCCCATTATTTATTCTACTCAATTTATTCTCCTTTTACTATTTATCAAATTCCTATTTTTTATATTTTCATTTAAAACATTAATTTATTTTCCTATCATTTATCCTAATATAATAAATCAAGTATATAAAAATGAACACATAATATTAACAAAAATATTAGAAGCACACAATATGACATTAAAATTAGGGCCTAGGGTTAGGGTCGTTACACTCATTCCCCCTTAAAGAAAATTCGATCCGAATTTTAAAAAGACTTACTTGGATTTTCAAACAACCAAGGGTATTTCGCTCTCATCTCAGACTCTAGCTCCCACGTTGCTTCCTCGACGGTATGATTCTTCGAAGGACCTTCACTATAGGGATACTCTTAGTTCTCAACTCCTTAACTTGAAATTCTAAGACTCTTAACGGTTCCTCAACATAAGACATGTCACGACTTGGACATCATCGGGGAGAACTCGGAATATGAAGGATGCATGACAATACTTCCTAAACATAGAAACATGGAAAACATCATGGAGTAAAGAAAGAGATGGAGGTAATGCCAACCGGTAAGCCAAATCCCCAATCTTCTCTAAGATCTCAAACGGACCAACGAACCTCGGAGCCAATTTACCCTTGTGCAAACCTTTTGATTCCTGGGTCCTCGGAGAGACCTTCAAAGAACACAAAATCACCAACCTGAAAAGATAAATCCCGTCTTCTATTGTCGGCGTAGCTTTTCTGTCTACTGCGAGCCGTCTTCAATCTATCCCGAATAACCTTGATCTTCTCCGTAGAATCTCGAACCAAATCCGGGCCCCGAGTCTCGCTTCACCAACCTCGTCCCATCGGAGATCGACACTTCCTACCATACAACGCTTCATACGGAGCCATCTCAATGCTAGGCGATAGCTTGTTGTTGTAGGCAAACTCCACTAAAGGTAGATGATCCTCCCATGACAATTGGAAATCCGTCACACAAGCCAGTAACATATCCTCGAGTATACGAATAGTTCTCTCGGCGGCCGTCGGTTTGAGGATGAAACGCCGTCTTGAAACACAATTTAGAACCCGAGGCTTCTGCAATGCTCTCCAAAACCTAGAAGTAAATCTCGGATCTCGGTCGGAAACAATACTAACCGGAACCCCGTGAAGTCTCACAATCTCCTTCATATATAAGCGGAGGCTAACTTTTCTAACGAAAACTTGGTTGATCTTGGGAAGAAAATGAGCCGACTTCGTTAACCGATCCTGAATAACCCAAATAGCATCCATCTTCTTCGCGGTAGAGGCAAACCTGAACGAAATCCATCGAGATCCCATTTCCATTCCATTGGGAATATCGATGGTTGAAGTAGTCACTTCGGTCTTTGACGTTCCGCCTTAATCATTTGACAAGTCAAACACTTAGAAACATAGTCCGCAATTTCCCTCTTCATTCCATTCCACCAATACCCACGCTTCAAGTCTTGATACATTTTGGTACTACCCGGATGAATCGCAAACTTGGACTTATAGCCGTCCTCTAAGACACGCCTGCTTGATTTCCGGTGACGAAGGAGCGCAAATTCTCCCTTGGAAGGTTAAAATCCCATCTTTATTCAACGCAAATTCCCGGATTTCCCATCTTGCACTTGATCTAAAATTTTCTTCAACTTCGGATCACCTTGTTGAGTTCCTTCAAATCTCCATCTGATGTAGGAACGGCTCTAACATTCGCTTGATGATTACCTCACTCTTCAATTCTCGAGAACTCAGAAATTTGTCACATACGCCTTTCGGCTAATCGCATCCGCCACTACATTGGCCTTCCCGGATGATAAGAAAACGCAATCAAAATCCTTCAAAAACTCTAACCATCTTCTTTGCCGGTTGTTGACTCCTTTTGGGTAAGCAAGTATTTCAAACTTTTATGGTCGGTGAATATCTCGAATGTCGCCCCGTAAAGGTAATGCTTCCACTTATGCAACGCAAATACGATCATGCCGCCAATTCCATATCATGAGTAGGGTAATTCTGTTCACGGTGATAACTTCCTAGAGGCATACGCAATAACTTTCCCATTTTGCATTAGAGACGCCTTGACCCAGACCCGCCTTTGAGGCATCGCTATAGATCACAAAATTCTCACGACCATCCAGGAAGGGTAAGAAACCGGGAGCCGTCGTCAACCTCTTCTTCAATTCATTAAAACTTTCTTCACACTTGGAATCCCATATGAATGATACATCATTCCGAGTCAACTTAGTCAATGGAGTAGCAATCCGAGAAAACCGCTTGATAAACCTCAGATAATACCCCGAACCAAGAAAACTACGAACTTCGGTCACGGTCGAAGGTTGCTTCCAATTAACCACGGCTTCAATTTTCGAAGGGTCACGAGAAATTCCCGAACTCGGCGCTACATGCCCCAAGAAAGAAACACCTTTCAAGCCAAAACTCACACTTGAACTTGGCATACAAGCGCTTCTCCACGAAGAGCGATAGAACAATCCTCGGAAATGATTCTCATGCTCTTCCGGGACTTAGAATAGACAAGGATATCATCTATGAATACCACCACAAAACTATCAAGATAAGGCTTGAAGACACGGTTCATCATATCCATCACAGTGGAGCATTAGTCGGCCCGAGCGGCATCACAACAAACTTCATAATGACCATATCTAGTTCGGAAGATTTGTTTTGGCAATATCATCCGGCCTAATCTTCAGGCGATGGTATCCGCTTCTCAAATCCAAGTTTTGAGTAGATAACGGAACCTTGAAGTTGGTCAAATAAATCATCTATGTGCGGAAGAGGATACTTATTCTTTATAGTGGCTTGGTTCAACAAACGATAATCTATACATAATCGTAAGGTACCATCCTTCTTCCTAACAAATAGAACCGGTGCTCCCATTGGAGACACACTAGGGCGAATAAAACCCCGGTCTAGCAATTCTTGCAATTGGACCTTCAACTCTTTTAACTCGGCCGAAGCCATTCTATAGGGTGCCTTAGAGATAGGGGCGGTGCGGGTACTAAGTCAATCTGAAAACTCTACCTCGCGTCCAGGAGGCATAGAATACTACACTAGAAAACACGTCACTAAACTCATTCACAACCGGGACATGAGCTAACTCGGGCGACTTCTTATTGGAATCTACCACATAGGCCAAGTAACCCGCAGCATCCCTTAGATAGCATCTTTCTAGCTTTTAAGGCGGAAATAACATGTATACAGAACATAGATTTATCCGCATCAAATATAAAAGTAGGCACATCGGGCATAGCAAATGAGACGTGTTTTCTCTGACAGTCTACCAAAGCATGACAACGACTCAACCAATCCATCCCAAGGGATCACATCAAAATCACGGATTGGTAACTCGACCAAAATCCACCGGCAATACATGCCCACATATAGTCACATCACAACCACGATATATCAAAGAAGATGCAGAGGCACTCTCCCATAGGAGTAGAGACCTCCAACACATAAGGCATAGATTCGGGAAAAATGTGCAATGAGAATGCAAAATGAGATGCCACAAATGAATGGGAAGACCGGGATCTATAAGAATGCGGGCCTTAACTCCTGAGACGGGGACTATACCTCTAATAGCGGCATTGGGATCGACCTCTCCTCGACCCAAGCAAACACTCGACCTTGCACTCTATCTTTTGGTTTCCGTCGACATCTCTCTTCACACCACTACCTTGTCCCCCTTGACCGCTGCAGAAGCTTGCTTACTGCGCCGGTTGGGACAATTCCTCCGGAAATGGCACAGTCGACCCACGCTCCAAACACTTGCCTTGCTTGCTCCAACACTTGTCCTCAGAATGCCACTTGCACTCTTGCAATATCCACACGTTATCCCAAGCTGACCGGAAGTCGAGCGATTTGCCGGAGCCGCTCACGTTTCCTCCTCGATTTACTCCCGGAGTGAATGTCCTTGACTGCCCTCTATTCTGTCCCGAACCTTGACCTTGGAATCTATTTCTGTTTCCGCCTTCATTTTTACCACGATGCTCCTCTATGTCATTCTCAATCCGATACGCCATGTTCACAGCCGCTTGAAAGTTGGCGAAGTCATGAGTCAGCCTTCGGAATTCCACCCTTAAGCCTTTCCTGAGCACATGGATACGCCTCTCTTCATCCGGTACCAAATGGGGACAATATACTGGCTAACTCAGTAAACTTTCTTTGAATCTTGTGCTATAGACATTGCCCCTTGCTCCAATTTCAGAAACTCAACCTCCTTCTTATCTCTAGTCACCATCGGAACGAAGTGATCCCGAAACTTACGAGTGAAATTTTCCCAAGTCTGCGGTGTCAAATCTCGGTCCCAACCATCCTTCACTACTCGCCACCGGTGCTCCGCGGGTCCTTCCAACTTGAAAGCGGCACATCTCACACTTTTCCGCATCCGAACTCTCCATAGCCAAGAAAATCTTATTCATTGCTTCAAGCCACCTTTCCGCCTTCAGGATCCGGATCTCCGATTGAAGGCTGGGAGGAAGACATCTTCACAAACTTTTCTAAACCATGATGCCCTTGCCTACCTTCGGATTGTTGTTGTCCCCTACCTTGATTACGATTTGCCATATTACGAAGAAACACTCGGAACATATCCATCATTTCGGCATTCGGATTACAACATCACCCTGGCCCGATTCGATCACCATCATTTCCCGCCATTAGTACAAACTCCTGCATTAAACACTCGACGTCGGTTATCACACACTCTCACTCGGCTAGACTCTGCCCGAGAACTCTAGCAGAGGCTACGTGCAAGCCCAGTGAGGACCCCAGGCCGGAACCTACACGTGTCCGAGGAGTTGGAGCGATCACCAGGCAACGCCCAACTTAAATATACTAAACTTTTAAAACTTTGAATTAAACTTCCAAACATAACATCATTAACATTTCCATTTCAAAACAACTCCACTCCCTCTCCACCTTGGAGGAGGAGTTGACCAACTTTGAAAGCGTTAAAGCTGTTTAGTTACAAAGATTGTGGTTCCAACGTAGAAAGTAAAGTCTATAATTACAAACTCCTTAAAGGAATTATAACAAAATATACATTTTCTACGCCAACCTAACGTACCCAAGACAATACCCAAAGCTCACGGCCAAACTCCTTTCCGTCCTTACTTGGCCGGTCCGCTGTCTCGGGATCTAAAAACATTAAAGGGAGAGGGGTGAGAATAAATCTCGGCAAGCTATTATGAATGCGGCAATATGCCAAATAAAATGCAACACATAACAAGTTGCACATAACATATTGGAAAAATTTGTAAGCACATTCCATTACCTTGGTTTACCTTTTCCCGTACGAACAGTAGTCGTACAACATTGGGTATAATAATACTCCAATCTTACGGTGTTTGCTTAAGCAATACTCACATCTTATAAGACCCGTTTTTCGGGGAACCAAATAAGATAGTAGCAACTCTGTAAGGCTTTTGGCTCAATACGAATGCTATACCCCAACACTGTGGCCACGGGAGGGGACGGTCACGCGAATATAACATAATCCGATCACATTAGGTCACACTTCCATAATTGATCGTATTATGTTATACCCCCAACATCAGCTGATTAACAAATATCAAGCACATAATAGATACTTGAAACATAATCCACAAAAAGGGATAACATTATAGCAACATGGTAAAATATACTCATGTCCAACCAATATCATAGTGCAACAATTATTCAATACACTATACATAATATAAACAATGTAGATGAACTCAAGTAAGGCAAGGAAGTATCATCAATCCATCCTACAAGGTTATTATACATTAATACATAGTCTCTATGAAGGCTCAAGCTCAATTTACCAAGTGGGAGTCACAATCTATAAGTGACCAAACAAGATTGCTAAACAAATTCGATTGATTTAAAGTTAGGTTTACGGGGTCTTGGGCGACCGCCCGTACCACTTGGGCGACCGCCCAAGTGGATTTCAGTGACCCAAAGTTTACGCCCTCTTGGGCGACCGCCCCAGAGGATTTCCCAAGACACGCTGGTTTCGGCGGCATGGGCGGCCGCTGCGTGCCCCCTTGGGCGACCGCCCAGTGCCTTTCTCGGCCCAATTCCCGAGATTCCCAAATTCCTCTCTTGCCATTTTTTCTTTTCCTTTGCACTATCCTTTATACTTATGAACACCAAGGAATTTCTAGCTCTACAAGGATCATCATAAACCAAGTAAACCCCTAATAATGTAAACCTAATTTATTCATCCCTAAATCTTCCACCCATTTCATACTCTCTAAATCAACTACTATGAACATTTAAATCATCCTATTTCATTTACCAATCATCCAACTCCTACAAGGTTTCCAAAGCATGCAACAACCATTAATTATAACAAGAACAACATTAATAATTTATGAACATTTATAAGAAGGAAGTCATAACAACTCACCTTAGTCAATACAAGATGAAATGAAGCTTTTCTAGGCTTGATCAACTCCTTGAGATGTACCACTCACAAAAGGACACTTGGATTTGAAAATGAATTAGAAATGGCCTAGCTATAAGGCTTGGAAGGGGAAGCTTTAATGGAGGCTTTTCCATGGAGCTTTCTTGGCTAGAGAAGAAGTGGTAAGAGAAATGATGGAGGAGGTAGATGGAGTATGGAAGTGTAAGAGGAAGTATGGGGAGGTAAGGGAGGGTGTTGACATTAAGAGCCAAAGTTGAGGGAATTAGGGGGAAGGGAATGCCCCCCCCCCCCCACTCTAACTAAGGCTTTCACTTATTTAATTAAAATCCCCTTTTTCCCATTATTTATTTTACTCAATTTATTCTCCTTTTACTCTTTATCAAATTCCTATTTTTTATATTTTCATTTAAAAGATTCATTTATTTTCCTATCATTTATTCTAATATAATAAATCAAGTATATAAAAATGAACACATAATATTAACAAAAATATTAGAAGCACACAATATGACATTAAAATTAGGGCCTAGGGTTAGGGTCGTTACAAGCGACAACAGCAAGCTTGAGGGCGATCTTAAGGAGTGAGGCGGCGCCCATGTGCGACGAGGCGGGCGCTGCGGCAGTGAGGCTGGCCCAGGAGGATCGAAGCGACACAGGAATTGAGCTGCGACCTGGACATACCGAGCTGCGACGTGGGATCACACGTACTTGACGTGGCATATATTGCCTACTGAAGGCCCACATGTTGATTTGGTGTGGAATTTTGAAACCATGATTTTGTCTCACGTATGAAGATCCGTTTGACACGTATGTGCCCCATTCTTTTGCTCGATACATCATTTTAGAAATTACTTAGTGAGTTCTTTGTATCGTTCCAATGGTGTGATTGGATGGATGTCGGGATGAAAGGAAGGAAGTATACAATTCGTCGTCGATTAAAAGATAAATTTCGAACAGTCTTTCCCGTTACGACACTCAAAATTCGTGGTCAAATTTTTCTAAGAAGGGGAGAATGGTACAGGTATGGACAGGAGGTGCAATTATGGAAAGGGGGTCGGTCAGAATGGGCAAGATCTCAGAATATGGAAGGAGGCAAGATTTCACAAGATGTCAAGAATATTTTATTTAGTTTTAAAAGATTCAGTTATGATTATTTCTTTTATTCACTAGTACAGATTTGAGCTTAGATAGCGCTTTTTTTTTAGCTTAGATAGTGCTTATAAGCGCTATCTAAGCTAGCGCTATGCAAGTTAGCATAGCGCTTGTATAAGCGCTATCTAAGCTCCCAAACTTAGATAGCGCTTTTAAAAAGCGCTATCTAAGCACTTTTTTTTATTTTAAAAATCATCTTAGGTAACGTTTTTTAAATGCTATATAAGCAATTTTTTTATAAAAATCAAGCTTAGATAGCGCTTAAAAAAACGCTATCTAAGGCTATTTTTCATTTTTTATTTTGTATTTTTTTTTTAATTTTTTTTTCCTGTTGCACCATTTCAAATTATATGAATTATAATCAAGAAATCAAATAAATAAAAATTAATATGAACTAAAAACATTTCATTCAACAATAACAATCAACCATTCGTTTATTACACCAATAATAATTCTTACAACCACAAGAGTTACAAACTAACTAGTCTTAACACCCGTCACACGACATGAAACTTAGATAAAAAAATTTAACAAACCAAAGAATCTCACAGTCTAATTAATGGACATCAAGAATGAAGAACCGCCAAAGATTAGCAATTCCAATACTTGGTGTACGATCTTTGTTGAGTCATTCCAATACTTGGTGTCTGATACTTTTCAGTTCCAAACTCAAAATGCATGTCGTAGCTTGGTCAGGGCAGACTATTCCTCAAGTGCTGCAATTAAAGAGATGATGTGAGTACATCCCACAGGGTGATCATTTTACAAAACGAAAAAAAAAGAACTTTAAAAATCTAAACAAGATCTGAAGTACGAATTCATAACCCACCAATGTGATCTGCTGGATGATTAATTGACATTGGTCCATGAAGTAGATCTAATCCGCCTACCCTTTGTATACCACCTACTTGCTTTTGTAGAATTTGAGACTTCCACACTAGTTGGACCGTCAATTTCCACGGATCCCTTCGGATCTGTTTGAATATTGAGGTTACTGTAGTAGAGTTGGTCAAATCATACTAAGCAATAATAAACCACCCCTGAATAATCATTTCCAAGTAGAACAATTATACATATTCCTTACCATAGAGAAAGGGAAAAGATTTACCATCTCGATACAGAGTAAGTTCTGCTTGGCATCTTTGGAGCAAGTAAATCCCTGAGATGACCCAAATAAACTTCCAGCATACTGATAGAAAAAGTAACTGATGAAGTCGTAAATCACACATGCTTTCACGACCATTAAAAGTTCTGCTGCAAGTGAGGAGCATGTGCCACATTCTCAACGTAAAGTAAAATCGTACATGTTATTGCCATCCCCAATGATGAACTGGTCATTGAAAGTTGCAAAAACAGTAAATGTAAATTAAAATTTTATTTGAGTCGTAAACCAGTGATATTATAAGAATAGGTCACAGAATACACATTAAACCTTTCTTCACTGTGAAAGGATGCATCATTGGACCAATAAGGCCCAAGGAGGACTAGATTCTTAAGAATTAGCAACCACTCGAATAATGTAAATTTAGACACAGAACTCATGGAGAATAAGAATGTGAGCGGCAATATAATAAACTAAACATCAGGGCATACAACTCAACATCAGGGCACAAAATAGGCTTCTGGCCAGTGTGCACTTGTTACCAGCAAGAATACGAAAATAGAAGCGTTTGCAAGGACTGAGTACGTACCATCATAATCTTGTGATTGAGCTGAAGCAAGAAAGTTCCTCATCCTAGAAGACGGAATTGAATTCATCAAATTTGCTTGTAGTTTGATGAGATCAAACTGAAATACAAACAGAGCACGTCTTCGAGTTCAACTGAAGAAGAAGAAGAAGAAGACCGGAATATATTAGTACATGATTAGTGAATAGTGGTGTTCATATCATAAAAATTTTACATCCCAATTGACTATTATTGAGTTATGCTACCAGAAATCATAGTTGTGAAAGGCTAGCGCCTCTCTCGCCCCGCCTCGCCTTTTTGGCGCCTTTAGGGGTCGACCGCCTTTTAATTTTGTGGCGGGCTGTTGTGCACCTTTTAGGTAGGCGAGGCCTTTCTTGGTTACGGCGAGAGGCGTGAAGAGTCCGTCTTTGTCAAAAGACATAATAGGCGTATGCGTATTGTTAAACTAAGTCATTTTGCAATTTTAGTTTTAATAATTTAACATAAAATGCGTTGTTTTGGGAATACATGGGTTAACGATAGCTTATGAAGTGAATGACAAAGAAAGATATCCGTAATTTCTCTCGAGCGATCAAAAGAAAATAAGTGCGATAAATAACAAATTAGAACGACGACAAAAGAGTGCGATAAAAACACTACAAATAACTTGCTTTATTTCTATTTTTTAAAGGGAGGCATGCAACTAATTTATTTTGTTTTTTCTATTTACTTTGGGTCTCCTATGTCATTTGAAGTTTTAACTATATCATATGTTCATCTCTAGGTATGAAATTATACAATTTAAAATTATATCTTCGAATTCACCTGTTTTCACACTTTTGAACGACTACTTGTTTACTTATTTGAAAATAAAATGTGTTTTTATGTCTTACTATACCCCTTTTAGGGTGTTTTAATTGTGTTAAGTTGCTATTACATGTGAAATTGTGACATTTATTTAAGGCAAAATTCTTGTTCTTAACATGTTTAAGCTTTATTTAATATATTTTACATATATACTCCCTCCGTCCCAGACCAAGAGTCCTACTTTCCCTTTCCCTTTTGGTCCGTCCCAGATCAAGAGTCCCATTCCATAAATGGAAATATGTGAACAGTGTTTTGAACATTTATATCCTCGTAATGTAAATATATGTACAAAAAAACCATTCATTATACACTTATAATGTTAACATATTTACAAAAAAAAACCATTCATTAACTTACTATTTCTCCCGCTCACTCTCTCCTACAAAAAAATCATTCATTGACTTACTATTTCTCCCGCTCATTCTCTCTCCTATTAAATATTTTTAACTTTTACATTCTCTCTCCTCTAATCTTCTACCCACTTTCAATTTTTTATTCATTTTTTTAAATTTTCTTAAAAACCGTGAAATCTCCCCTAGGACCCTTGGTCTGGGACGGAGTGGAGTATTATTTTACTATTCCTTTTGTTCTATTTTACCGCCTTGCTTGCCTTTCGGTCGCCTTTCAACCGCCTCGCCATTCGCCTTTTCTAGAAACCTGTCGCCCGCCACTCGCCTTTCGCCTTTAACAACTATGCCAGAAATCAGCAAGTATAGTTTAGTTCGTTGAAAATTTTATCCTCTTAGCTCTAAGATGAAGTAGATCTTGTGATGTCCTCGTACGGGTATTTACGGGAATGTGTTGTCCGAAGTTTTTATTTTTCTGAAAGGAGTCGTCAGTTTTCGTTATCAAAACAGTTATCTCATTCTTAATTCAAAAAGTATAAATATTACAGTATATAAGAGTGTTTATTCATTGAATAGATATTCTGGGACGGAGGAGTAAATGCTAGAGGCAACAACCAAGTTGAGTAGAGAGAAAGCTAGATGAAAGCTCCAAATGCTCCGGAAAAGAAACAATATCATTTAGTTAGTTGAAAATTTTGTCCTCTTGGCTCTATAAGATGAAGTAGATCTTGTGATGCAACAAGGATTTTCAGTTGCTTTTAAAGTAGAGATTATTCAGTTTATGCTATAAAGGGAATATATGATCATTCAATGAAAAATTCAAAAACTGCAGAAGTACTGACATCAGGTCTTACCACTTTCAATCCTCTTCATCCTCCTATAATAATTTTAAAAAAGAAAATTTTGCCACTTTGAGAAGTACCAATTAGTTTATCAGTCACAAAGACTTACGGAGTACCTTAACTCTCACCCTTAAAATTGTGATTTGGAAAAAATGACATCAAGATTAAGATTTTCAGTTATGATACACGTAAGAGAAGGAATATTAAAACAAATTTCTTCTAATTATCTGAACACAACATAGTGGCTGAGCACGAAAATCTGGGTAAACACATGGTAAATCCCACCAAATAAATCACCAAAATGAAATGAGGT
Organism: Adenophora triphylla var. japonica; assembly: GCA_022495995.1. Classification (NCBI taxonomy): domain Eukaryota; kingdom Viridiplantae; phylum Streptophyta; class Magnoliopsida; order Asterales; family Campanulaceae; genus Adenophora; species Adenophora triphylla. The sequence goes on from JAFEMH010002746.1 coordinate 271,317, forward strand.
AACCCTCAAACTGCCAGCCTCCAAATTGGTATATTTATATCACCAACGTAATTTTCATTTTATGACATATGTTTTGGGCAGATACTAAAGTAATTAAACAACAGCAGAAACACAAAATTAGCAAGGTCAACAAATTTTTTCAAGTAACAAAGGTCGAACTAAGTTGAAATAATGGTAGAGGAAAACATCAAAAGCCTCGAGAAAACATTGAGCAGTTTATAATTTGGTCCATAAGTCAGCTTCAGAACTAATCCTGACAATATTTTTACGGTAGATGTTTTAGAAAGTAAAATCAATACTCACTAAATATTAACCCTGAACTCTTAAAGAACAAGATTCAAATGGATGTAAACAGAATGATTTCTCCTCCCTCATAACTTGTACAGAGTGTGCATTGATGTGTTGTAGCAACACCTTTGTAAACATGTAGCAACTAGTTAGGAGAAGAGAGAGGGAAGAAAAGAGAGAGATATGGAAGAAGAGAGAAGCGGCGATGAGATCGAAACATCCATAAAAACTCAGAAGAATCTCAAAAATTGAATTGTTTCTATAAATCTTAAAACACCATGGTACAGAACAAATTCATATAGTATACATAAATCAAAAATCAGAAAAACATATATCAAATTAAAACAAAAAACGATTCACGTATCAACATACAAAACATTGATAGAACTGGAATCTAAAATACCCAAACCAAAAATTTTTGTGTTTTTTCTGTGCAGAGAATAGAGAATTCAGAAGGAATACTATATTGAGAGAAACTTACTTGGAGAAGAGATCGTCGAAGAGCGGCTGTGGCGACCTAAATAAGCCCTAACTCCGCTGCAACAGAAAATCAAAATTAGGGCTGGAATGGTAAAGAACGCAGGAGATATTCATAGAGATAGAGGGAGTCGGAGAAGAGAAGCAGAAGGAGACGGAGACGGAGAAGGGGAGGGAGCTTACCGGAACCCTAGCTGGAACGGATGGAGACCTAGAAATCGTCGTGTGGTCATCGGTTTTGCTGGGAAGGGAGGGCAAAGAAGATCTGAATTGGAGTGTGTTGGCGGTGGCGGTGGCGATAGCTGGGGAGGGAAGCTCGTCGTCGGTGTGTGGTCGTGGGTTTTACCGGGAAGAGAGGGAGAGTGCGTAGGGACGTGGGAGAGAAGAGAGAACAGCGGCAAATAGGGATATAGAGAGAGAGAGAGAGAGAGATATTTGCCTAAAAAAAAATAAAAAAAAATAAATAACCCCTTGGGAAGCTTTTACTACCATAGCGCTTCTAATAAGCGCTATGTAAGCTTTTACTAAGATAACATTTCGCTAAAATGCACTATGTTAGTTAATTTTTATTTATTTTTTTGCTTTGGTTATTAAATTTAAAGATGTGGATGCGCTATATAAGTTTACACCTTAGATAGCGCTTTTTAAAAGCGCTATCTAAGGTGTGTTTCCTAAGATCAAATATGTACTAGTGATTAGGACTCTTCAGTAGTAATATAAATAAGAGTGTTAGGGTGTTATTTGATTCAGACTTTGATTTTGATTTATGAAAATAATATTGCTGTGAGCAATTATTTATTAGAGGGTTCAATTCCCGTCTTGTATTCTCAATTTCGTTCGATCATTCCTAAGTTTATCATATAACCTTAGTTATTTGTATCGAGAATAGTTACTAGTAATTTCTTTTGCATAGCCTATCTTGATTACTTGAACAAAACAATAATATTCATGACACCTTTATTAGAGAGGCTACTCAAAAGAAATTACTAGTAACGCATCTTTTAATTCTCAACTATTTTTAATTGATTTGCTCTTTATATCGAACAAATACTTACTCTCACACCGGATGACATTCGTCGGTTAAGTCTCGACTTAATTTACGTGTTTATTCATCTTTTTCAAGTTATTCAATTATAAAGTATACAAGTTGCCGCTAAATTTGTGCTTATACAAACGTTTTTGATATCATCATTTTTATTGAAGATCCTTCAAAATGCAGGCCAGACCACGAGTAACTTGCATTCGCAATGCAATGGTTTATGTTTCCTTTGGCGCGTTTGGGTGTACCAGTCGCTCTTGTTTTTGAAGAAGTAAGCTTTTATGTAATTCATGTATAATATTTTGTTGCAGTATAAGCATAGTATATACCAACCCCAATGATACATTTTTAATCTGTAGTATTAACTTCTTGTTCAACCTTTTGGCAGGTCTGCATTGGGAATTGTTTCTTGCGGGATAAATTGGCAACAATTGACTGTTATGGAGACTTCGAAGCAGTGGCGAAGCACATTCATTCGACCCCTTTCAATTTTGGAATGTGTCAATTTTAACATTATCAATTTTTTAGAAAATAACATTTTACTACTAAATATGATGGATTTATACATTTTGACCCCCTTAATTTTTAGAATTATTTGCACTAAATTATTATTTTGACCCCATTGAGTTCTAAATTTGTATATATAAATTATATTAATTATCTCAATAGCTATCTCGACCCACTTTACAAAAAATTATGGTTTCGCCACTACTTCGAATGTACTTTCAGAAGCAAGCGATTGTCTTTTCCTACAGTCTTAAGGAATTGTTGATATCATGGTTTTCTCAAGTATAAGCTTGTGACATTTCAGTTTTCTTTACATATATTCGTCGGATCTTAAAAAATATATTTACCATGCAGAAAAGATTTCTCATGTAAGAACCCAAAAAATTTTAGACTTTTAATTAATTATTTTATTAGAGGAAAAAAATAAAATAAATTAATTAATGAAATTATAATTATTAATTAACTCTTAAGTAAATGGGCTATTTAAATTGAATGGGTTAAATTAAGTGGGCTAGGTTTTAGGCTTGTGCAAGAGAAAGCCCAAGGAGGTTAATCCCTACATTTAAATACCAAACCTTCCTAAAAATGCTTCATAACTCTCAGCAATTACCAAAGAAAAAAAAAAAAAAAAAAAGATTTTTTTTAAACCCTAAACAACCTAGGCGGCGGCTGAAGCTTTTGGGGAGGGGAAACAGCCGAATTTCTGCATCTTTTGGGCAATCTTTCTTCACCAAAATTAAGGTAATGTCAAACCCTAACTTCCCTCTTTCGTTTCATTCAATTCGGAGCATTAGGGAATTAGTTATGATTTTTAGAAGAATTATAAGTTTTTAAACTTTTATTGTTCTTGGATGATTTTTGCAAGCTTTTAAATGTTAAATCTTGAGGTTAAATGAATTGTTTGAGGATTAAAATGATGGGGATTGAATGTGATAATAATATGACCATAACCCAAATTTATTCTTGAATTTAGAATAGAGAAAAATATAGATTTAATCAATTAAGGTGTTAAGGATTAATTGATTAAGAGTAAATAAATTAAAGTGTTTGGGTTTATGAACAAAAGAAGAGAAGAAAAGAAAAATCAAGCCATGGATTGGAATCTGTAAGGCTCGGCTGGAACCCTAGGCCAAGTTAGGAGTGTTTTGGTTTAATTAATTAAGCTTTTGGTTAAGTATTAAAAGACTACAGTTAAGTTTTTAACTGAAAAAGGACTAGGTTGAATAGTTTGAAGCTGAAATCGTCAAAATTCTAACTATTCAGTCAGGAATATGATAGAGAATTAACTGGAGGACTAAACTGAAAAGTTCCAAACTGCAGAAGGACTAAACTGCAAATATTTAAAAGTTGAGGGACTAGTTTGCAATTATTTAAAAGTTGAGGGACTAGTTTGTAAATATTTAAAAGTTGAGGGACTAAATTGCAAATATCCAAAAGTTGGAGGACTATTTTGCAAATACCTAAAAGATGGGGGACCTTTAAGTAATTAATCAAAAATAGAAGGACTTAAGTGAAAATCCTAAAAGAGGAAAGTTACCTTAAAGTCAAGAATTATGAAAAAAATGGAAAAGAGAACAATCCTAAATAAAAATCAAATCATAACTAGGGAATTACAAAGCCAAGAATAAGAAAATTCCCAAATAAGGAAAGTTTTCAAAAATAGAAACTTTCCAAACATAGAAAGTTACTAAATAAAGTAAAGAAAGAAGTTAACGCATAAGGCTTTAACTAAGTAGAGATAGTTAACGACAATGCGAGATACTAAGTTACTCTTACGTGGTTGTAGATACGCACGGGAAGAGCGGTTCAAGAAGCTAGCTAGACCAAGGTAAGGGATTACGTTCATTAAGTATTTGAATGTATCTTCCTTTGTTATAGAATTTCCTATTGATGATTTGTATACTACCAAGTGGCCGGTAGTTATTCATTTGTATTCCCTCGTTATGAACGTTTTTGGAATATCTTACCATTGATGCGTTTTTGTTCAATGTGTATCTATGTGAATTGAAATTGACTTATGTGTTCTCGTACCATGAACACTATGAATATATGATGTTAAATTGTCTAATTGATGAGGACTCTATATGTATTTGGTCTAGGCAGTTGAAATGACCTAAGGCCTAGACAGATTGAAATGGTCTCAAAGTTAAATAAATTGGTCTAGACAGATTGAAATGACCTAAGGTCTAGTCAGATTGAAATGACCTCACTATAGAATAAAATGGTCTAGTCAGAATGAAATGACCTAAATTCTATAGATGTGATTATCATGATATATCAGAATAAGGGAGCGCCCCAGATAAAAGGCGTAGATTCTCTTATTCAGAATAAGGGGGCACCTTAAATTAAAGGCGTAGATCTTCTTATTCAACGATCACCGAATAGGTGTATCGGAGTCACCCTAGATTAAAGGTGCACAATTACTTGGAATTGACGGACAAGTGTGTGTAAAGTTCTATCGGTTATTGTAAATGTGCCACTACTTGTTATTTGAAAAAGTAACCTCCTTTGACATTCTCAGTACCAAAACTAATTATTGTACATGTTATCCTTTCATTGATATATTATTAAACTCCGTTTGTTCCGGTCGTCTCTTCTTAGAAACCGAAGAGACCCCGTATGAACTTACTGAGCTTTGTTCGCTCACCCTTTCATATTCTTTCCCCTCCCAGGTAATAAATGATTGGAGAGGATTGGCTGCGTGTTTGATGGATTAGCGGATTTTGGAGTTCAAATAATTATTTTAGAATATTAAGTATTTCGAACTAGTGGTTTGTACTAGCCGTAGAGATTATTACCGTTTTCAGCATTTAAGTTTCTTTCAAATAGTGGTTAGTACTTTTGAATTATGGTTTTAGTAGCCGTTGGAGGCTATTCTATTATTAAATTAAGTATTATTATTATGTATGAATTTTGGGGTCGTTACAGTTGGTATCAAAGCTTTGGTTTTAGGTCACATGGGAGACTTTAGAGCATTAAGCATATTAGAAGAAGTAGTACTTGAGTATAATTGGGCCTACCTAGAAAGTAATTGTGACGGAGGATTTAAGGTTAAATTTCTTAAGAGTCTAACTATGAACTGGTAGAAATTAAGAGATTGTAATTGGGAAGTTAGCAATTTTGAGAAGTTGCTGTTATGGAAACCTTCTGTGCAGGAAACTTTCTAAGTTTGGAAACTTTCTTTATTAAGAAACTTGCTATTTTAGAAACTTTCTAATTGGAGAACTTGCTATTTTGGGAGAGAACCTAGAATAAAATTCCCTTGGAATTATAACAAGATCCTCCGAGTGATCTAGAGGACAACTATTAAGTTTAAATGTGAATTGTTATTGAGGAAAAGACTTATAATAATTAAGTGAGAGAACAAGCTTACCAATGGTATTATGAGCTTAAAGATTTGAAGGCTAATGTGCCGAGTGAAGTTTCAAACGAATGTAACTTAGTGAATGAGAATGTTATGAAAGAAGTAGCTGAGGAAATGATAGGGAGTGAAGCGCCCCAATTTTGAATTGATGATGAGAAGTGGAGTATTATACTATTTTACTGTTATTTCTAGAAGTGATATAGATTTAGCAAGTTTTTAGTTATGATAGAAAGAACTTGAGATATTTATGATTTACGTTTTGAAATTATGAAGTGAAAACTTTATTTTAGTCAAGTAAGTGATTTTCTTTGACTTATGTGTTTAATTATGTGAATTTTATTGTTCCTTGAGTGTTAAATATGTGTATTGACCTGGAACAATAGCCTAGTAACATGGCCCATGAATGAAAAGTAAAGTCTATTGAAACGACTTGTAGATATAATATGGCTTATTGAAATGGCCAAGTGTTGATTAATTGGCTTATTGAAACGGCCAATGAAGATGAAAATCGGCCTATTGAAACGGCCAAAAGTATGAAATTGTGAACATTGGTCTATTGAAACGACACGGGGAAATGTCTTGGTCTAATGAAGCGACCCGTAGGTCTAGTTGAAACGACTTATGTAGAGTAAATGTGGTCTATTGAAGTGACCCGGTAGGTCTAGTGAATTGACCTATAATGTACATGTTTAGTCTAATGAAACGACATATGAGGATGAATTAAGGGTCCGTTGAAATTACCTATGAAATTGTGCGGTCTAATGAAAGGACCAATAATCTAATGAAATGAATTGTGAATGTGTATTCGGTCTAGTGAAGCGATCGATGGTCTAGTAAATGGACCGATGATGTAATTGAAGTCTGTTGAGACGCCCTAATTTAAGTGAATTTTGTAAGGTAGCAAGTATGAGTATTAGTAGTGTTGGTGCATTGAAAAGACCAATAAGTCTATTGAAAAAGACTTATGAGAGTAATGCCTATCTATTGAAAAGACCAAGGGTTTAGTGAATTGACCTATGACTAGATTTAAATGTATTAGTCTATTGAGACAAATTCTGGTTATAGTATAAAAGTATTAAGCATTTAAGTATTGCTAGTATAGGCGTAATTAATAGTGCCTTGTATTCATAGTACTGATAAGTATCGTAAAGAAGATGGTGTCGTAAGTAAGTACCCAAGTAAGAACTTTAACAATCGAAGAGTTGGGATTAAAAGCAAGGTCCGTGGTCGAGATCGATGAAAAATGTGAAGTGTGCAAAAAGGGAAGCACCAGACTAATGAGTATCGATATAGAGAGAAGAAATTGAATTTGAAACCTGAAGCGTTAGAAGTACCTTTGATGATAAATACTCCGACTAATGAGTCGATTCCTATTTTGTCTATGTATAAGGAGTGGCCTTTGACAATAGGTGATAGAGAACTCGAGATTGACCTAATAGAGTGGAAAATGAATGAAATTGACAATTATTCTGGGAATGGATTGGTTAGCTGTCCATCATGCCAAGGAAGACTGTTTTAAGAAAGAAGTACATTTCAGATTGCTATCTGGAGAAGAGTTTTATTTTCAAGTATCGGAATCGAGAATCCGATCTGGTCTTATTTCGGGAATGAGAACTCGGAAGACGTTGAGGAAAAGGAGGTGAAGGATTCTTAGCCTATATGGGAGAGATGGATAAGAACGGAATAAGTATAGAGTCTCTTTCAGTGATCGGAGGTTTAAGGATGTGTTTCCAGAAGACTTGTTGGGAATACCACCAGAAAGGGAGGTGAAATTTTCCATAAACCTAGTATCAGAAAACGCATCGATATCGAAGGCATCGTACAGAATGGCCCGAACGAACTTAAGGAATTGAAGGAACAACTGTAAGAGTTATTGAATAAGGGTTTGATAAGACCGAGTGTTTCACCGTGGGATGCACTGGCATTGTTGTAAAGAAGAAAGACGTATCGATGAGAATGTGTATCGACTATCGGGAGTTAAATCGAGTGACGGTTAGGAATCAATATCCGTTAACAAGGATTGACAAATTGTTTGACCACCTTCGGGGAGCGTGTTATTTCTCGAAGATAGATTGAGATCGAAATATCATCAGCTAAGAGTAAAGAACGAGGAAGTTGCGAAGACGGCCTTTATGGCAAGGTACGGTCATTATGAGTTGTTGGTTATGTCGTTTGGGTTGACAAACGCGCCAGCTGCATTTATGGAATTGAGGAAATAATGTTTCAGGAATTCTGGGATAAGTGAATAGTTGTGTTTATGAATGATATCTTGGTTTATTCTAAGTCTAAGGAGGAACATGAAGGACATTTGAGGTTAGTTCTACATATTTTGTGGGGACAAAAGTTGTACGCTAAATTCAAGAAGTATGAATTTTGGCGGGAGAGAGAGTGTATTCTTAGGACTTGTGGTATCTAAGGATGGGATTGAAGTGGATCCAACAGAAATAGAGGCTATAGTATATTGGGAGAGATAAACCGCAGTTAGTGAGATAAGAAGTTTCTTGGGGTTAACAGGATACTATAGGAGATTCATTGAATGACTTTCGAAGTTGTCAGTACAGTGAACAAGGTTAACGCAGAAGGGAGCAAGGTTTGTTTAGTTAGAAGAGTGTGAAAAGAAATTTCAAGGGCTGAAGAGTCGAATTGTGTCCACACCGGTTCTTACTATACCAAAGATCGGACGGATTTGTGATATATAGTGATACTCCATTGAAGGTATTAGGTTCCGTGTTGATACAGAATGATAAGGTTATAGCTTATGCGCCAACATAATTGAAGAACCATGAGAGGAATTACCCGACCCACGATTTGGAATTAGCAGCGATGGTATTTGCATTGAAAATTTGGAGATATTACTTGTATGGAACAACTTGTCAAATATATTTACGGATCATAAGAATCTTAAATACATTTTTACTCAGAAGGAGCTTAATATGAGACAAAGGAGATGGCTTGAATTATTGCAGGATTATGATTGTACGATATCAAACCATCCAGGGAAGGCCAATAAGGTGGCCGATGCATTGAGTAGGAAGAGTTGCGGAACCTTAGCGGCATTGATTTCTAAGGGGGTAAGTGCGTGGAATAACATTGAGGTTTCAAACTTAGAAGTGCGAATAAAAGGGTATTTGACTCTGCTGATGGTTCGTAGACACTTTTGAACGTAATTAAGGAAGCCCCGAGAAATTGACGAAGAGGCGGTAAAGATGCGGGGAGAGTATAGCGAGGAAAGTTAAGTCCACGATATGTGGGACCATTCGAGATTCTTGACAAGATTGGGGAAGTGGCTTATAGATTAGCTTTACCACCGGTTTTAGCTGGAGTGCATGACGTGTTCCATGTCTCTATGCTAAGGAAGTATATTCATGATCCAAGTCACGTGATCGAATACAAACAGCTAAGAGTCCGTGCTGATCTGACTTATGATGAAAGGCCGATCAGGATCGTCGACAGAAAAGACGAGAATGTGAGGAAACGGTTGGTTCCTTATGTAAAAGTACAGTGGAGCAACCATACCGAAAGAGAAGCAATATGGGAGCTCGAAAGCGAAATGCGGGAAATGTATCCCGATCTCTTCGAAAATTAAGGTACGTGAAGTTTGGGGACAAACTTCTTTTAAGGGGGTAAGAATGTAAGAACCCAAAAAATTTTAGACTTTTAATTAATTATTTTATTAGAGGAAAAAAATAAAATAAATTAATTAATGAAATTATAATTATTAATTAACTCTTAAGTAAATGGGCTATTTAAATTGAATGGGTTAAATTAAGTGGGCTAGGTTTTAGGCTTGTGCAAGAGAAAGCCCAAGGAGGTTAATCCCTACATTTAAATACCAAACCTTCCTAAAAATGCTTCATAACTCTCAGCAATTACCAAAGAAAAAAAAAAAAAAAAAAAAAAGATTTTTTTAAACCCTAAACAACCTAGGCGGCGGCTGAAGCTTTTGGGGAGGGGAAACAGCCGAATTTCTGCATCTTTTGGGCAATCTTTCTTCACCAAAATTAAGGTAATGTCAAACCCTAACTTCCCTCTTTCGTTTCATTCAATTCGGAGCATTAGGGAATTAGTTATGATTTTTAGAAGAATTATAAGTTTTTAAACTTTTATTGTTCTTGGATGATTTTTGCAAGCTTTTAAATGTTAAATCTTGAGGTTAAATGAATTGTTTGAGGATTAAAATGATGGGGATTGAATGTGATAATAATATGACCATAACCCAAATTTATTCTTGAATTTAGAATAGAGAAAAATATAGATTTAATCAATTAAGGTGTTAAGGATTAATTGATTAAGAGTAAATAAATTAAAGTGTTTGGGTTTATGAACAAAAGAAGAGAAGAAAAGAAAAATCAAGCCATGGATTGAAATCTGTAAGGCTCGGCTGGAACCCTAGGCCAAGTTAGGAGTGTTTTGGTTTAATTAATTAAGCTTTTGGTTAAGTATTAAAAGACTACAGTTAAGTTTTTAAGCGAAAAAGGACTAGGTTGAATAGTTTGAAAAATTTGAAATCGTCAAAATTCTAACTATTCGATCGGGAATATGATAGAGAATTAAGCGGAGGACTAAACTGAAAAGTTCCAAACTGCAGAAGGACTAAACTGCAAATATTTAAAAGTTGAGGGACTAGTTTGCAATTATTTAAAAGTTGAGGGACTAGTTTGTAAATATTTAAAAGTTGAGGGACTAAATTGCAAATATCCAAAAGTTGGAGGACTATTTTGCAAATACCTAAAAGATGGGGGACCTTTAAGTAATTAATCAAAAATAGAAGGACTTAAGTGAAAATCCTAAAAGAGGAAAGTTACCTTAAAGTCAAGAATTATGAAAAAAATGGAAAAGAGAACAATCCTAAATAAAAATCAAATCATAACTAGGGAATTACAAAGCCAAGAATAAGAAAATTCCCAAATAAGGAAAGTTTTCAAAAATAGAAACTTTCCAAACATAGAAAGTTACTAAATAAAGTAAAGAAAGAAGTTAACGCATAAGGCTTTAACTAAGTAGAGATAGTTAACGACAATGCGAGATACTAAGTTACTCTTACGTGGTTGTAGATACGCACGGGAAGAGCGGTTCAAGAAGCTAGCTAGACCAAGGTAAGGGATTACGTTCATTAAGTATTTGAATGTATCTTCCTTTGTTATAGAATTTCCTATTGATGATTTGTATACTACCCAGTGGCGGTAGTTATTCATTTGTATTCCCTCGTTATGAACGTTTTTGGAATATCTTACCATTGATGCGTTTTTGTTCAATGTGTATCTATGTGAATTGAAATTGACTTATGTGTTCTCGTACCATGAACACTATGAATATATGATGTTAAATTGTCTAATTGATGAGGACTCTATATGTATTTGGTCTAGACAGATTGAAATGACCTAAGGCCTAGACAGATTGAAATGGTCTCAAAGTTAAATAAATTGGTCTAGACAGATTGAAATGACCTAAGGTCTAGTCAGATTGAAATGACCTCACTATAGAATAAAATGGTCTAGTCAGAATGAAATGACCTAAATTCTATAGATGTGATTATCATGATATATCAGAATAAGGGAGCGCCCCAGATAAAAGGCGTAGATTCTCTTATTCAGAATAAGGGGGCGCCTTAAATTAAAGGCGTAGATCTTCTTATTCAACGATCACCGAATAGGTGTATCGGAGTCACCCTAGATTAAAGGTGCACAATTACTTGGAATTGACGGACAAGTGTGTGTAAAGTTCTATCGGTTATTGTAAATGTGCCACTACTTGTTATTTGAAAAAGTAACCTCCTTTGACATTCTCAGTACCAAAACTAATTATTGTACATGTTATCCTTTCATTGATATATTATTAAACTCCGTTTGTTCCGGTCGTCTCTTCTTAGAAACCGAAGAGACCCCGTATGAACTTACTGAGCTTTGTTCGCTCACCCTTTCATATTCTTTCCCCTCCCAGGTAATAAATGATTGGAGAGGATTGGCTGCGTGTTTGATGGATTAGCGGATTTTGGAGTTCAAATAATTATTTTAGAATATTAAGTATTTCGAACTAGTGGTTTGTACTAGCCGTAGAGATTATTACCGTTTTCAGCATTTAAGTTTCTTTCAAATAGTGGTTAGTACTTTTGAATTATGGTTTTAGTAGCCGTTGGAGGCTATTCTATTATTAAATTAAGTATTATTATTATGTATGAATTTTGGGGTCGTTACAACTCATGTCTGAGTTATTATCAACTTCTGGCACATCGCAATAGGAAAAAATTACACTTCAGCAGATGAAATCTCCTATCACGAAATGATGCCTCGTGTGGCACTACAAATGCCATATTTGAGCAATGATAGAGGCACAAAATAAAGTTACAAAAATTTTGCTCACAAAGATATTTTATTAGTTGAATCGATAGTGTACCGGTACTATATAATTAAAAACATCAATAAAATCATTACAATTAGGATTTTGTGAGCAAGATTTTGTGACCCTAGTATTACTCTTGTAGATATTTACAGTTCATTTGTACCATGGTAAAGTTATAATTATCTCATTTTCATATGTAGAAAATTTTTAATTACAATCTACCAGGATACCAAACATTCAAAACCTAAGCAAGTGAAAATCCCCAGAAGAACTGAACTTACCACACATCTAACTCTTCAAATCATTCAAATGAAAGCTAATTTAAGGAGCCAAACTAAAACAGACATTACTGCAAAATCTCATAAACCACGCAAGATCAAATTCAATAAAAATAATTTCATCCGTTCCAAAATTATTGACTACAAAAGTTTTAATTTTGCTCTTTATTAAGAGCAAATTTAATTTTTCTTTTTTATCATTCATTTGGAACGGAGGTAGTATATATATAAATAAAACCAATTCAAACCCAAAAACAATAAAAATTGATAAATCCAATTACGAAACCCTAAAGCGAATTTCAAATATTAACAAGACCTCATACGAAATTGAATCAAATTACCTTGATATATATATATCAATAATGAAAGTTTTATTGCAAAAATAAAATAAAATAATAGATTTGATCGAGAAGTTAATAAAATAACTTGAAGGGGAAAACTATCAAACTATAACTTTATTTACAACTAGAATAAGTCCGTGTCCGTGTCCGAGGACACGTTATTTTTTTTTAATTTAAAAATAAAATTTTTTTAAGGACAAAATGGGAAAGAGACAAAATAGTGAGGGCAAAATGAGAATTTCGACAATTGAAACTATTCATTCTACTGTTCATAGTGGGGATCTAATTTTTACTATAGATTAATGCAATGTATCACAAAATTGTACTCCCTCCGTCCCAATCTAAATGTCCAAACTTTTCATTTTGGGCGTCCCATTTAAAATGTCCCATTTCCAAAAAAAGAAAATTTTTTTCACTATTCCACCCACTCATTCTCTCTCCTACTTTACTTTTACACTCACAACATTCTCTCTCCTAACTATTCCTCCCACTCATTCTCTCTCCTATTTAATTTTTCATACTCACAACATTTAAACTTTTTCTCTTTCCTACCTCACTTTTTCTCTTTCCTACCTCACTTTCCTTAATTTCAGCGTCGAACCCATTTTTGAACATTTAAATTGGGAAGGAGGGAGTATCTATCAAGATTGGCAATGACCACCGCCTTTAAATACATGGCCCCACCATCTAACATTACATGGTGGATACAAGTAATCTATAACTATATAAAAGCTGAAGTGCAAAGTACTTCAGCATACCCACTTTTTTTCCGCTCAAACTAGCACCTAAACTAAAAAAAGACCAAATTCTTTATCCCCTAATGTCATTTATTAAACACACCCCTTTAATAAATCAAAAATACCTTGCAACCGAAAATATTTATTTTCCAAAATTTTGACTGTATCTCTTCTACTTCCCTCCGGTTTCATTCTCTCTCTCTCTCTCTCTCTCTCTCTCTCTCTCTAGCATACCAGATAAGAGATGAGATGCAAGCGGCGAGTCCTTTCCTATTCCATACTTCTCTCTCTATACTCCCCTCCTTTCCGCATTTCTCTCTCTCTCTCTCTCCCACCCTCCGCTACGAACGCCGTCACCGCGCCTCCCCCTCTCTCTTCCGCCATGATTGCTATCGCCCCCTTTTTTCCATGGTTGCCACTGCACTCTCTCTCTTCTCTGTTGCTCATGATTCTCTCTCCCGTCTGATGGTCTCGATTCTCTCCCTATTTCTTAAGTTCTGGACAAAATGGTGGAGTTCTAAATTATGAGGTACACTCTTTCTCTCTCTACTTATGTGAGTGTGGGATATGTTATTAACTGTAAATTCATGTCCTGATATCATAATTTACATTAGGTTAATTCCTCCATTCCAATTTTCACAGAAAATTCCATCTTTAAAACATTAAAATTGTCCACTCTCAATTTGGTTTGTCAAATTAGTGCTATGTTAATCAAAATCAAGGGAGAAAGCAACAAAATCTCTCCTTCTAATGTTGAATGTAAACTGTTTGTCAAAATGCCTCAATGAAACGTACTTTTATGCTTGCCCCATATTTGAATGTGTACGCCAATTGATGCCTACATTTTCTCCATTTTTATGTTATTTTTACTTGAAAACATTTTATTTTAACATTTGAAATTGTTAACCAGGTTTATGCACTTCAGCAAGTGCTTTTGTATACTTATAAAAGATCGGCTTGGGAGGCACATATTCGTCACATCGGCAACAGCGGCAAGCTCCATCAATAAATGGCGACGGTCCCTCCTATCTACAACCAAACAACTAGGATCACCATTTTCATGGTTATGAGCTAATGTTGTCTAATATCCATCTCGAAATGCCTGTTTCATCCTCGATTCCTTAAATTACCCATATTCGTAGTAGGTGGATTATTATCTGAATGCTCATATAGTGTTAATCGCTTGATCTCTATGTTCAAGTTTTTTTACTTATGTGACAGTTATGTCGCCCCAACTTTTATTTATATGTGTTTACATGCATATACTTGCGATTATGTGTGTTTTTTCGTACCATTTTCCTTTAATCGACTAATAAATGAAAACAGTCTTTATAATGTTTTTTTGGACTTCCTTTTTGGCCCGCCTCAAAATAAATGACAAAATCATCTTGCTCTCTCAAGCTGGAGAGTTGCAAGTGTCAGCATTACTGTGAAGCATTCAAATTTTGAAGAAGTCAGCATTATTGTCCTTATTATTACATTACACTTTACGTAATGACAAGCATGAGTTCTTCAAATTCTCCATCTTCTAGGGACGCTCAACCGATTGAGAAGTGAAGGCAGCTTATACGAAATTTATTGCACGTTCAATGAGAAGACCGAAAGAGAGTGAGGTATCCTTATACTTTTCCAACTCCCATTTATTGTGTACTTTATATGTTTGATGTATATATTTTCTTACCGAGACAAACTTTATAATATGTATAGTCGTCAACTGAGAATCTTGGTGTACCACTACGAAGTTTTGGAACAGTGTTGGCTCGGAGAGAAAATCGTAAGTTCGTATGCTGTTAATTAATCCTCTGCAAACTGTCTGAACAAAGTTGTTTTGCATTTTTTTTTTTTTTTTGATCAGAGATCCAAGTTGTTTTGCACTCTTGCAGGAACCCATGCTATGGAAGTTCTGATGTAGCTAGGAAAAATTTGAAGCAAGATCGGTGAGCACAAAGTTATCTTCTTAAGTACTCATAAATGCTCC
This sequence comes from Adenophora triphylla var. japonica, assembly GCA_022495995.1. Classification (NCBI taxonomy): domain Eukaryota; kingdom Viridiplantae; phylum Streptophyta; class Magnoliopsida; order Asterales; family Campanulaceae; genus Adenophora; species Adenophora triphylla. Next base: position 286,665 of record JAFEMH010002746.1, read on the forward strand.
AGTGAGGTCATTATATGCTTAATGAAGCTTTCGTAAGAGTCAGATTAGATTTATCAATGTTGTAAATATACTTGTAGGGCCAATGGAGTTTCACTTGCTATTTACAAAGATACAAACACCAAGTACCACCTTGGGCCATCAAACATAGTTATCTAGCTCGGACTCCGGACCTTGGAGCACACTAGGAGCTCGAGCATAGAGAAATAAAGAGAATAATGCCGACCCTGCTAAATGGACATCAGCCAAGGTTAACATAAAACTCACAACACCAATCAAATTACTATTCCCCCATCTCATTCTCTCTCCGACTTTACTTTTCCTACTCACAACATCTCCTTCCACTAATTCTCTCTTACTTTTCCTTAATTCTTGTGCCAAAAAATTTGGTATCAAGTGAAGTGGAGCGGAGGGAGTATATAATATATATAAGAATTATTTATTTTGACTTGCATTTCATGTCATTGGTACTCTGGTTCAGTTTACTTTAAACTACAAATTTCAGATTACTCGAGACCTGGCCATAGAATTGGTGCGTAGCCACCACTCCTTGTGTTGAGGTGCTTGTAGACGAGGAATGCAGAGTGAGTACTTAAAGCTCTCTTAACTATTCAGAACTGCATAGGAGTGATGCCAATATGGAGGTTTGCATAAATGTAACTAATAAATTGTCCTCTCTGACAAAGTATTTTTTTCTGGGAATAATCTAGATGTAATAAAGTGGAGAAAGTGAGTGGGAAATCTTCGACTCTGCAGCTCAGAAACGGAAACAGTCAAGACCTTAAGAAGTAAGTATTAGATTATGGAAAGAAAAAGTTTGATTAGTCAAATAAATGTAGCTACAATTGTTTATATGATATTTGTACAGGGAAAGGAGTTATTGAGGGAGAACCCATTGCGTCATTTTCCAGCTAGCGGTATGCCAAGATGATGTGTGTGTTGTTGTCTTTAAAGCTTCATCTACGGTTGATTGAAACTCTAAACATGTTTGATTTCTTTCTTAAACTTTAGTTTGTCATCTCTAGATTAATTAATTTGATAATCGGTACTTGAATTATGAGCCTCAAAGAGTTGATTCGTTACGGATCAAGAGTTTAGTGCTCTATCTCTTATAAAAAAATATAATAAAAAAATAAATGGATTTTAGTGCATCATCATTATAATTCAAAATACATACGAATTTGGAATCTCAAATTTCTGAAGATGCCTTTGCTTTTCCAGTGGTGCTTGTACAAAAGGATGCACGTCTTCTACGAGATTTGCGCATAATGGCTTATTTCAGACAGTGCTTTCCAAGTGACATGAACATCACTGCAATCAAGTAACTTGCTCGTGCATTGGCTGCTCACCCTCCTTACAAACTTTCCATATCATTTGTGAAGATTAAGAACATTCACTATGAGGTTAGTTCGGCTATCTGGAACTTTATGTTTATCTTGGCGGTTAATATACGTTTGGTGCAATTTTCACCATTTTTTCCATTTGTAGAATGCATGCCTTTCAAATTTCCCTTGGTAAGGGAAATATTCCAATGAACCATGGATTGGGAAAGTCCAGACCTATATCTGGGAAGGTAGCTCTCAAATTTGGCAAAACTTGATATGTGACCCTTTTCCTTAGCCTCGAGGAGTCATTGAACTTACTACTATGGACCAGTGTTTCTTTGATATTTGATAATATCGATTTCCTATTAATGTAAGCTTTTCTAATTTTCTTCATAGAATTTGTATTTAGTATTTACTTTTGGTAACGATTTGGAGCTTCATGTAGTGAAATATCTCTTATGCAGCGCCAAGCACTGAAATATTTTACAGCTTAAATGTGACTATAGTGGGATTGGGGATTGAATGCGAAGGTTCTGAACATTTATCTCGCTGTGTTGGCTTGGGTAGGTTACTTTTCGTTATGGACGCACTTGCATGTGTGGATTCATTACTTTCGATTTTATTCATCCTCTCCCTATTCAAAATATTAGCTGGGATCTTGGTTTTGTATTAGTTACTTTTCTTGGTTCAGTCTCTTATATTTTTTCAATTAGTTGTTCATTGCATAGCTTATTTTTTAAATGAGTGAGCATACTTATACGATTTATTATGGCACGCAATGATTCCCAGTTGGACCTTTCATGTACATTTTGGCGTTAAGTAATACTCCTTATCAAAATATTACCTATAAGAAATGAGTATTCCTACTTCTGCAGCTGCCAACTCAGGCCAGCACACACAAACAAAATTGTTATTTTTATTTATTTGATGCAGTACTTCTGTATCTTTGCTTAGGAGTTGGATCAAATAGGGAAATAGTAGCATTAATCATTTACTTGACTTATTTTTATTTTTTTCTTCCTTAACTTGATTCTTTATGAACTAGGAATTGTGAGGGGCATTGACACTTTAAAAGGGTTCTCTATCTAATAACCCCTGTTACGCAAAATGATTTGGAGAATGTTGATATCTTGCTACAAGGGTTTATTCAAATTTCTACTTGTTTATTGCAGTAAAAATTGCGAATATGCAAATTTTGTTTACAATTCCTCATTTCTTTGTATTCATGATTTCGTTTGAGTGCTTTTGCCAAAGGTTAACATTAAATCTTGTGAGACGCGGTATTTTTTGGAACTGTATCCTCTTCTCTTTCTCGCTGTTTCAATGTTGAATACATCTACCGATTTGAAATGTTAAAGATAGAAATCTCTTTTTCTTTGAAATATTTATTTTTAAGAGATGTTTATCAGTTTTTTTTTTTTTGTGTGTCTTTTTTCTTTACCTTCTAGGAGTTAGAACCTAGAAAAGTTTTAAAGTAATAGTTGACTTAATTTTGTGAGTGTAGAAACTCTGTGGTTAGAACGGATCGTAATTTCAGATATTCGTTCTTTCAATAAAAAGGGCAAATCTTGGTGTGCCAAGCGCTCCCCGCTAAGCGGGACTCGAGAGAGGGAACCATTTACTAGAGCCTTCCCTTGATAATTGCCAAGAGGCTTTCAATTTTTTCTTACTTTCTGTTTAATTTATAATTAATGCGATGTAAAGAAGTTGCTTATAGGCAACTAAATTGGATAAACAAGGCCTTTCAAAGTGGTTTGTTGATAATCATGCAAATTCAGGAAAAATTGTGGTAAGACTTATTGTCAGTTTAGTTTTCTGCTTAATGCTTATCATCTGTGTTTGTGGAATAGTTTGTGAAGGCCTTTTACATCACTTACAATTAACATAATTTTGTGTTTTTTTTTCTTTTTATATAAATTGACATTTTGTAAATAAAACTGTCCCTAGATGCTACTTTAATAATAATAAAAAAAAGACAACTAATCATTATATACTTGAAAAACTAGATGTTTAAAAAGTGGATAATTTGTTTCAAAATAAATAAATAGTGGATGGTCAATTTTTTTTTTTTACATTTTTGTCATTATATCCTAAAAAATTATATTCTAAAGTAACTTTTATATTTATTGCAACTCCTATAATTTAATTTCTACTATTTGTCAAAGTTTTTTGACCGTGCGTTTAACGCACGGGTGTATCTCTAGTTCTATCATAACATTCACATCTCTTTCTTTCTTTCGCCTCAATAAGTAGGGAGAAATCGTTGCAATAGTTGAGAATGGTTGTGTATCAATTAGGGTTTTTGAACCAAATAACAACCTCCAAACTTTATTTCTCGGAAACATTAATTATTGGCAACTGTCTTATTTGGAGTTGGTTTTATTTTTTACTTTGGGGTCCACGGGAACTCGGGAAGCGTTCTAAAAGATAGAACCATTCGGTTTTTGATAGGATAACACAAATGAACTTTGACTAAATAATAACCTTATTCCAAGCCCCAAAATGCATCAGAAGCAGACTAATTTAACACTTCAAAGCATCCAAATGAAAGAATATTAATAAGAGCCAAATGAAAACTAACAATACATGCAAGAATCACATAAATTAAAAATTGGGAACTTTCATAAAGTGCAAAACATTATTCCAAGCCCCAAAATGCATCAGAAGCAGACTAATTGAATAAGAAATCGTGAACTTGATTGGGTAGATAAAATATGCTGCAATCAATTGAGCCTGCAACAATGGTTGTGACATTGGTGGTATAATTTGAGGAGAAGGTGACCTTCAATTTTTTGCAAGCAGCCAACATAAACTGTGGGCCGGTTAGCCGAAATTTACCTTTTTTGTACATATTAACATTGGCCATGATCACCGCGTTTAAAGTGACCCCCCCATCCGTTGACATATCTAATTCCAGCGTAGCATGTTCATCTCTTTCTTCCTTAGGCCCCAACAAGAAGGAAGAAATCGATGCACTAATTGAGATTGATTGTTTCTTATCATCAATGGCTAATGGGATGACTTGATCAAATGAAAGCGTATATCGATTAGGGTTTTTGAACCAAATAATAACCTCCAAACTTGCTTTCTCGGATATATTATTGACAAGGATCGTACTTGGCATTGGTTTTATTTTTACTTTTGGGTCTTTATATGGTGAATACATTAGAAAAAATATAGCAATACAAAAAAAAACACATAACAAGCTACCGAAGATAACTAAGATGATGCGGACGGATTTATTTTTCTCCATTAGCGAAGAACTGGATTTCCCCGGCCTCTTCTGCAAGAAGAAACTATGTTCGGGAAAAGAGAGAGAAAGACGATAAACCCAGATTGGACGCCCTATATAAGACAATCAACAAAGGATTGAGAAATCCAGAAGAAGAAGAATGCGCAGGGAATGAAAGAAAACCCAACGAGGGTTTTATGGAGTAATAAAGTAGGTTATAAGTTTAGGGAATACAAGAATCCTACTCAAGCTATATATGCCTATGTACAACAGATCAATATAAAAGAAAATATTATACAGAATATTCCCTCTATCACGCTCGAAATAAGATTATCACGCTCTAAATAAGATTTTGATAAACTTGATTATACTTTGATCAAATAATTTAAATAAAAAAAAATTATCCTAAAAAAAATTTAATTTTTTTATTTTATCACGATTAATAATAATCTAAATACAATTTTAAAATTTTCATTAATTTTTTTATTTTTGTATTTAAATTACATTATCAAAATATACTTAATTTGGTCAATGTTTTGGACAATTTTCAACAAGTTGAATTTGTATTGAAGAACTTTGGGTACAAATGGAATATAATTCTCAAACCGAGATGGACACAAGGATGTAACGATGAAAACCTTTGAACAATCGTTCGCCAGAAAAAACCTCGGGAGGCTTTAGGAAAAGCCTACCTTAATCGAAAATGGATCTTTTGTGTTTTGAGTACAAATTGCAGTGAAAACGTAGAGTATAGTGTAAAGTGTGTACAGATGCTTTTCTAAGGACTTATTTATATACAAATGATACAACCGAAACAACATAAATGCTATCCCTTCTATCTCGCCTAGAATCATGCTTTTTGTTAATGATGGGCAGCCGTTACTCCTTTGTGGAAATCATGGCCGTTATGCTGGCGTTGACAAGGTCTTCAAGAAGTCATGACAGAGTTATCTTGTTTGTACGTGACTAGTTTCCTGAAAAATAGGAAGATATACAACAAACAACTCAAGGCGTTAGTTTCAAGATGTAATTCAAGACGTTACCTCAAGGTGAGTGATCAAGACGTGAAACTTGCTGAGTGAATTTTTTCACCCTAAACAATTGCCCCCAAAATATTGGGGCTTTCCAAGTGGAATACGAAAAGGTTTAATATTTTGCCACATGTCGCTTTGCCTGGCCAAGGAATTGATGAGGTGGTTGGCTTATGTGGTTAAGGAAAAGTTAAGGGCGATGATGGATTTTTCTTAGGCGCCTTACAACCGTCTCATCTCCCATTAATATTATGGGAAAAGGTAAGAAAAAAGTAATAGACGTTGATGTATCTCTCCCTAAGGGGTTTAGGTTATCAAGAAGAGAGAGAGAGCGAACGGTGCAATTTCAATGCGTCCCACGTTGACGCTTTGAAGAGGAATAATGCGTTTCCTCCCAACGCAGAGTTTCTAGCGCCTGGTGAATCTTGTAGCACCGATTGCGTTTCTGAGGACTGGATAGGCTTCTATGAATACCCATTTAACATAGGCTAAAAATTCCCCTTTTCTCCATCAATCACCCGCTTTTTTTAGGCCACCTGGTTATCATATTGTCAATTGATGCCTATCGGTTGGCGCATTTTGCATACCTTGGACAAGATTGCTGCCGAGCACGGGGTAGTTGCCAGTTTGGACGAGTTGGCCTTTGTTTCTGAGCTTAGGGCTCACGGAAACGGTAGGTACAACTTTAGGATTAGGCCGGGTAGAGATCCCCTAATTTTGGGTTTGGACGCGGCGGATAGAGGGTGGAAACATAAGTACTTTTATGTGAAGAAGACTAGCTTGGAGGGTGGCAAGGAGTTGATGCCCACCTGGAATCGTCAAGGTAGTGGTCGTTAGTTTCTTACTTACACTTTCCAGTCTTATTTGTTCCCGTCTCTCTTTGCAGTTAGCACGTTGGAGGAACTATTCCCACCATTGGATGATACCGCAGCCAATGTAGATTGGATTTTGTGTATGTTTCCTAAATCCTTGCGTAAGTACCAGCCTTCACTTGTTGAATTTGTTAGAGAAGGTTCAAGAGAGGAGGAGAAGGATAGTAAAGCTTCTACTAGCGTAAGTCCGATCAAGATGTCCTCAGGTAAAGCTTCTTTACTTTCAGATGATTCCTTGAATTCCTGCTTAATTTTGTGACTCTTTTCATTTTCATCATGTAGTGACCCGCACCAAAGCTGGATTCGACGTGAACGACATAATGTCAGGTCTTAGAGCCAAGTTGGGGGGTAAAGGTAGAAGGAGGCAAGCCACCTATTCCAAAGGGAGACAGTTTAAGCAGTAGGATGGAGAAGAAGAGAAAGTTTGAGGAGGTAGCGATCGGGGAGAAGGATGAATTGAAGGCAGAAAATGCAAGAGCTAGTATGGAAAGCTTTTTTGGGAAGGTAAACTTTTCCTTTACTGAATATTTGATTCAAAGGACTTTTCTAAGCGTGGATCATGATAACATGTTTTTATGCATGCATTGAAGTTTGTAGATGTGTTGTTGAAGGAGGCGGAGATAAAGGAGGACAAGATCAAGGTCTCAACTCAGAAAGCCAAGGTGGAGAGTTTGAGGGCTAATCCGGCTGAGAAGGAGCTAGGAAATCTCATGGCCAGTGTTTTGGTAGAAAAAACAATAGAGTTGAATCTTAACTTTGTTTAGTGTGTGGATTGAACAATAAGGAGGGAACTATGGAATTCGACTATATGGAACAAAAGCAAGAAAAAGTAATAATGACACCACGATTTGTTTACGAGGAAAACCTTGGAGGTGACAACCTCTTTGGAAAAAACCCCGGGAGTTAGGTCTCCAACCTTAAAAGTTTTACTATGATGATTATGAGTACAACTTTGGAAGAGAATGGAGAGGATTACAATCAGTTCGTGAGTAGAGTGTGTGTGCGTCTGAGAGTTAGTGTGTTCCATCTCCATTTCCCCTTATATATAAATAAGTATGAAGGAGTCAAATACGGTTCCTACAATCTCGGGATTTTGGCTTATCCTTTCAACCTCCGTGAGACCAAGTCGCCACTAGGCGTTGAAGGTACGTTGAACGTCTTTGGAGAATATCCCGCATTCCTCTCTTAATTACTGAAAAATAAGAATAAGAATATTAGGAAATATTGAATAAGTAAATATTAAAACAATACTTACAGTGTAATGACATCTTGATATGCGGGAGCAACTGAAGATGTCACCATGTTGAAAAATACCCACAACAATTTGTCCCCAAAAACATTTGACTATGCTGGCAACTGAAGAGGCAAAATGTTTTTCTCCTAATTAACCGTTCATCTTCTAATTTACTTCAATGCGACGGTTAGGGATACGAGGCGGCTAGAAGAGGAGAGTCTTTATAGGAACTGATAACCGTAATTCTGGATAACCCTTGTTATCTTCAAATCTTCTCAAAATTCTTATCCCAATCTGACGTCTCTTACTATATTACGTTGAGAGTAACCCTAAAGAGTGCAGCTTTTATCCCTCTTCTTCTTAATACATAGTTACGAGGTTCAAAAGAGTGAGTCAGAATCAATATATTATGTATATAGATATTATCTAAACATCAGGTATTAGCATTATGGGGGTTAACATCGGATTACGGCTTGAAGCGTGAAGCTTACGCGGCTACTTATGTCGCGCGACATAGGCTGCCTATGTCGCGTGACATAACAAGCCATTTTGCAGAGGCTTTACGGCGAGATTTGCGAGAGGTAACAAGGCACCAAAATGGTCAAGTTACTTCACAAACAAATCTCAGGGAGCATATTTATCAATAATGAACACTTTAAGAGGGTGTGGATATGAGGGATCCACACTCATCTTGAGTGTTCATGCAAAACCAAGCCAAACCGGGACTTTTATAGGAAATGCAATGAAATAAAATGTGGATCTGGGTAATATAACATAAAGTATGCAACTTTAATCAGAATACTACATTATAAATGCATTTAGCATAGAGATTTCACATTTGAACGAAAATAGAGAGTGGAAAAGGGTAGAAACTCGTTACCCTTGAAGATCCACAACTCCTATATCAAGTTAGATATAGGAGCCTTCTAGCGTCCTCCTCCGGAGTTGATGTCCAGCCTTGAAACCGTGAGAATTCCTTGATTCTTGATGTGTGTATGAAGTGTGTGTGTGGGAAGTGTGTGTGGGATTGATTTGGGAGGATTAGTGGATATTTTGGGGGTATATGAAGAGGGAGGAGGCTTCTGGGCATATTCCCTATAGAGGGGGACTGAGGGGTGGAAGAGGTGTGTAAAATGAGAGGTGAAGGCCTCTATTTATAGGCTGCCTGCATGGGCTTGTTATGTCGCACGACATAACAAGCCACTTCTGGATTCTTCTAGAAACATGCAAGGTGGCTACCTTCTAGAACTCTCCCTGGCTGGTTATGTCGCACGACATAAGTAGCCACTTTCAGTCCCTTCTAGAAACATGCAAGGTGGCAGTCTTCTAGAAGGGTTTTGGAATTAAGAAAAACGTGTTTCTTAATTACCAAGCATTCCCTTCAGCCCTTAAAAGGCTTGGAACATTTCTGAAATTATTCCGGAACTGTAGGAAATTCCAAGGAATTACCGGAAAAATTACCGGAATTGCCGGGAAAATTAACCGGAAGGCATGAGCCAGATTTGGGTACTTACAACGGGGGCGCTCTAACTTGCCTTCTTCTATCAAGTTCTGGATTTCGTATCGTAACCCCAAACAATTGTCAGTGGTATGGCCGTGATACTGATGGAAGGCGCAGTATTTGCTCTTGTCCGCATTGGCTACGGGAACTTTGGGTTTGTAATTGGCAACGGGCTTAAGGAGACCCTCCTTGATTAACCCTTCCAGCATCTTGCTCAGTGGCATGTCCAACTTGTCGAAGTGTACGGCAGCCGCTTCGAGTAGAAGCTTGTTGCTTTGTGGGGCGGGTTTTACATTACCCATTGTTGTCCACGATGGACGTAGTTGACAGACGTATCTTTCCCTTTGAGGGCCGGTGCGGGATTGAATGCGGTTGTTGAGCGGTATACGTATGGGCGTGCGGTAGCCAACTTTTCCTTGAGATCCTTCTCGAAGCGTGAGCCGGCATTGACCATGGCCGGAGATGCAGGAAGAAATTGTGGCGATGAGAGTTCGATGGACGGTCTTAAGCGGGACTTGAAGATCCGCATACTGTTCGTCTTTGGAGAGTGGCTCCATGATCTCGGAGAGTTTCCAGCTCCATCTCTTGTAGAATTCCCCAACACTTTCATCCGCTTTACGCTCGGTGGTGATTAAGTCCTCGCGACTTGTTTCCCACTCTAAGTTGGATCTGTGCCGTTCCGGGAAGATGTTGCGATCTATTCCCAGTGTGGCGATCCGCAGGCTTGACCCTCGAAACCATCGTAACGCTGAACTTTTGAGCGTATCTTTGGAAGTGGTCGGCCATTTCTTTGGAGGGTTGCTCCTTTTGCTCTCATGCAGAGAACGTAAGTGTCGACGTGCGTTTGAGGACATTCGGTTCCATCGAATCGGTCCATCTCAGGCATTACGGAACTTGGCGGGGAGAGGCGTGACCATTCCGGATCTGTGGATTTGAGCGTTTCTGCTTTGAGCTGCTCATGGTGGCTTTCGGGTCTTTCATTTGTTCGACCATCTAGGCTAAGGTTGGGTCCGGTGGTGGGTGTGAGGCTCGGCGCGGGTGCTACCACGTGAGCGGTAGTGATTGGAGGTGGAACGCTTGGTATATGAGCATATACGGGAGCCTTTTACAGAGCTGTATCGGGGTTTGTCCCCGGTGTTTAGGGATTCGTGTATAGGCAAGGACGAACCGGGAGGATATTGAGGGATATTGGCATCCTGAGATGGTCCGGCGGTGCGCCGGTGATATTGAGTGATGGGTGTAGTGCGGGGTGACCAAAATTGACAGGGGTTGCCACGAGAGGTGGCAACATGGAGCCTAGGTCATTTGTTTCCTTGGTTGGAAGGCATCCCAGTAAGTTGGCGGGGAGGAACCTGATTGAAGGTTTGGTGAAGCTGGTTTTGGGGAATCGTCATCCTCGACCGGGACAAAAGTACCGTCTGGCCCGGGGATAGGCTGCTATACCTCGCTCATTCGAAGGCTGTACCACGAAATTCTGGCGATCTTCTTTTCGCCTCTTGTGAACCTCACAAGCCCGAATGGCTTCCTCCAATGTCATATCATTACCGGTGGCGGGGTCCTTCCCGTCACGATTTCTCGATGAGCTAGACATGTCGGAAATTTCTGAGGGAACCGAGGGAACCCGAAGAACCGTCTGACGCCGCCGTCATCGTGATCCCTGGAAGGCGCTGGCCGGAAATCTGAACCACTTTTTGCTCGCTGCGAGGAACGAAAGGAAGGGTTTAGGCTTCGGAAAAGGGTATTTGGCTCAAGGTTTTCGGGCTTGTGCAATGTGCAGTTACCGATTAAAGTTTACTTAAAGCGCGTTTTCTCAGAGTCCTAATTGGTTGGAAAAGAGCGTGTCTTCTTTTTCGCAACTAACCCTAGAGCTCTAATCAGTGGATCTCGTCACTACGCTTATAAGCCCCTCGTTTCCATTGTAGATCATCTTTCTCAGGACGGACTATCCCGAGCGAGGTCTGATAAGGCAAGCGAGTTCCACCGACAAAGGAAAACGTGAAACTTAAGGCTAGCTGATCACGCAAACTTTCAACGTATGTGACGTACGGGCCACGGTCGAAGTCAACGTCCTTAAGTTAAGGCGGGGATCGTGCCAAAATTTGGGCATGACCTCTCCTGACTCGCTTGTGCGAGAGACCTTAGCTTTTAGCGTTGGCCAAGTTGTGGCTGGCACGGTACATACGGCGAGGTTTGGTGACACGGCGTCACATTGAACCTTCGGGTATATTTTTCGGCAGAGCTCCGCGTCAAAGTCAAGGCTGAAAAAGCTCAAGACTTCGGTTCGGGAACGACCTTCGGTCTAAAACTCTCGAGCTTGACTCGGAGCGGGGCCCGGCGTGAAAAACATACACTTAGGCTTTATGACACGAGCTAAGCCAAAAACCAACCGGGGTCTTGGACAAAGTGTGACACAAAGAGTGCATGGCTTACACGGGCTAGGATGGGATGTTTGGGACGACCCCGTGCGCCCCCGAAAGGTGTCTCGAGACCAATCGGAGTGCAAGCGATAAGGCCATCCCGGGTTAGGGGTTGTAGTGTGCGGTGTGCAGGCGGCAAGTACACGTGAAGTGCGGTGTTCGAGGCGGCAAGTGCGCGTAGTGTGCGGTCACTAAAATTCTTTTACGAGTAAAACAGAGATTTTTCAGAATGTGTCTTAAAGAATTTATGATGCACAGTTCAAAAGACAGCATGAAAATCAAACATGAATGGGGATGCACAAACATGGTATGATTTTGGAAAGTTGACAATGTAATGCCTTTTGAAAAAAACCGTTCGAGGTTTAAAGGAACACACACACACGAAAACAAGGAAGGGTAAACAAAAGTTTGACCCACGGAAGGCTTTTTAGAAAACATCGGCAGTTTTGAAAAAAGTATCTTGTCCCCAGTGAGTCGCCAGCTGAAATTACCCGATCTTTTCGCGCGGGGGGCGCGGAAAAGGCGGTTGTCTTTCGCGGAGGGTTGGTGTACGAGACCTCGCTTCATGGGAAGGAACAAAATGAGGAGTCGCCATGCGGTTTTTGTATTTTGAGCCCAAACGTTGAGAAACGGCTTTTGTGAAAAGGTGTCGTTTTTATTGGTAGCAAAAACTTAGGAAAAGGCTTTTTGAAAAAGGGGATCATTTTTATTGGCAGCAAAAACGAGTAAAAAGCTTTTTTGTACCAGAGATTGTTAGGTTCGGAGGTCAGGTTACGTTTCGGGTAGAGTATGACGAGATCGCCCGAAACGCCTCGCATGACGAGTCTTTCTACCTTTCTCGAAATCGTGTGTGTGTGTGTGTGTGTGTGTCTTTTGAAATGGGGGCTTGAATGACAAGCTTAATCTTGGTTTGAATGACAAACGTTGATTAGGTGACTTTTGAAAAGACGAGCGTTTGAATGACAAACGTCGGTTTGAGTTTGAAATGAGCGTTTGCGTGGCAAACGTCGATTTTGAATTGAAATGAGCGTTTGCGTGGCAAACGTCGATTTTGAGTTGAAATGAGCGTTTGCGTGGCAAACGTCGATTTTGAACCGTACGAGTCATTGTTAACGATTTTTACGGGAAAAATGCGTATTTGTAAGTGCTCCAATTTGAGCTTGTTAGAATTTTCGTTAGAAAATTAACGAAAGTTATAACATTTCTAACAATTCCTAACTATCCTAACATTTCTAACAAAGTGAGGGTAAAATGGGCATTGTTATTTAAGGTTAAACCTTAAAAAGAATCTCAAAAAAGAAAAACAAATGAAGAAAACCAAATATAGCAATCTTTGGAAACAAAAAGCTATTTGGTCAATTTGAATTTTGAAAAAGATTATTCTTCTTGTCCAAAGCTGAAGCTGCATTTAATGAACAGTGCACGCTGCCTGATCCTATCCGCGCGGACAAGTATGTAATTTTCAGAGGGCTATAAATTGAGCCCTCCAGTCACAAAAATAAAGGAGGAAGAACACAATAGCAACGAAGTTCTGGCGAAATATAGAGAGAAAACAGTGAGAATTCTTCAAGAATTGTCACCTTTTTCTCTCCAATCTTTCCCAACTCATACTCATCCATTCACTCTCATATTCAAGCCCTAAACATTCATACACTCAAGCCAAACACTCAAGAACACAAGGAAGATTGGTAAACCCTCCTCTTCCTAACCCTAAATCTCATCCATGCATGTATCTTCAAACTACAAAATGTAGTTCTTTCATCTTTTTTCTCTAGATCTAAGAAGATCACCATGGAAGACCATCTCCATGGATGATCTTCTACAAAGATCAACATTATTTTCAAAACTTTTCTTTCTTACTTGCAAAAATGCACTTTCAAAACCCTAAAAAACCATTTTCAAGCACTAAATCTTGATTTCAAAGGGTAAAATCCCCCTCCCCAAGCAAATGAAATGCTTAGTCCTAATGTACCCCAAGGATGGTTTGGTATAGTTGATTCACCACTACAATGTCTAGTGATCACTAACCAAAACCTAGGGAAATGGGGACAAGCATGGATGCAAAACCCCCCTTAAAATCATATTTTCTTTCTTGAGAAGTTGCTGTCCAGTAGCAATTTTCTCAGACCTCAGTCCATGGTCTTAATTTTTGGACACAGATGAACTTGGAATTTGGTGTTGACTACAAAACACTTTTTGTAGCCAACATCCAGAGCTTTCCAGACATATTTTTACCTTATTTTTTGGGTGAGTAAAACTCCTCTTTTCAATTTTTCTTTCAGAGGCTAGTTCATCAGTTTCTGGGAATCCAGATCTCATATCTGAGGTTTCCAGAAGGTTTTGACCCCTCAAATCTTCTCCAAAATGGAAATTTCTTTCACACAAAGTTTATTCAAGGAGTCTAGAGAAACTTTCATTCTCTGAGTTCATCCAGATTATGAAGTTTTAGGACCCTTGAATCCATTTCAAAATCAGGTGTCTGCTGCCATTTCCTTCTGGCAGAAGTGACTTCTCAACTTCAAAAGGTTTTTGAGTACCAAATCTCAAACCAAAAATTCTCCAAAAAATCATGGGATCAGTTTAAAGTCTTAAAAAGACATCCCAATTTTTACTTTTTCCAGTTTCAACTTATTTTGGCCAAAACACACACACACACACACACAAATGATTTTCAGCTTGGAAGACTCGTTTTACGAGGCGCGTCGGGTGCACACTAACGTCCTTCCCGACGCGTAACATGACCTCCGAACCTAAATCTCTGATCTCGGGCTTTTTCAAAGTTTTGGCCCTTCAAAATTAAAATGGCGTGGCGACTCCGTTTTCCGGTTTTATTTGGTTTTTCAAAGAAACGCAAAAATCGAATTTTTCCGCGAAAAAGGCAACACATCGTTACGGTGGCGACTCCATTTGGGGACTAAGCTTTTTAATAAAAAATGGTATTCGGTATATTGGTGGAAACCATTAAATTTCCCGTTATCGCCTCCTAACACGAGTCGGGGATAAATTGTGGTCTAACAATCCCACGTACCGGTATCACCGTTTTCAAAAAAAAAAAACTTTTGAGGGTCAAGCTTCCGTCCGGCTTTGAAAATCATTTTTGTGTGTGTGTTGATTTTTGCACGATTTTCATGTTGTTTTGGCCGCCTCGGAGAAAGTCAAAATTTTGGTGTCGGAATAATGTCCCTAAGCTGTCGGAATTTTCATGCTTACGTGCTTATGTGCTCATAAAAAAAAAAAATTCAAAAAAAAAATATTTTCAAAAAAAAAAAGAGAAAATTTCCAAAAAAAAATCATGCATCATATTTTTAAGACACATAAAAAAATCTCTATTTTACTCGGAAAAAGAATATAGGCTGCTTGCACACTACGCGCACGTGACCGTACCTGCACACTACGTCCTTAACAGGGAAATCCTTGTCGCGGTCCGTTTGGTCTTATTACGCCTCTCGGATGAGCACGGGACTACCCAAACATCCCATGGAGCCTCGTGTCGACCATGCACTTGTCCAGTGACACACTTTGTCAGAGACCCGGTTGGTTTTTAGTGCAGTGCGTGTCATGCCACTGTCCGTGTATAGACCTTTCCTTTCAAGCCTTTGTCGGCATACCGACTCAATATCTCTCGGGTCCCTAATCGGTCGCTAATCGGTCGAAGTTGCCGGTTTTCCGCCGCGCGGACTTTGACCAAGATATTGGCCAGGCGCCTTGACTTCGGCTCGGCGGCACAAATTATACACGACTCCCGGCATTGACCTTTGAGTCATCAAGGATTAATGACTATTCCATGCCTAATTACGGCTTAGCGACGACAAGTCAAGATCAATAGCGGACATTTATCGGTCAAATCATGCCGACTTTTCGTCGAGCCCTCGGACACGATCTTGACTTTAGCGTCAGCTTTGTCCATAATTTACATCGAATGCTCGTTAAGACTCGATTACCCGCCAGACTTTTAGGCTAGTTTTCTTTCGGTCGGTGGGACCCGCTTGCCCTATAGGACCCTCGCAGGTGTCCACCTGGGAGGTCGAAATACGGGTGGAATACGAGGGGCTTATAGACGTAGTGACGGGGCCCGGCGATCCGAGAATCGAGTAGTTTGCGAAAAAGAAGAGCAATCTTTTCCAACCGATTAGGTTAATAAAACATGTTTTAAGTAAACGTGAACAAATAAGCGCATGTTGCATGAGCCTAAAGCCCGAACACCTACCCTCCTTCCATTCCCGGACATCGAACCTTCGTGTCCTTTCCCCGCGACTCCGCACAAAGCTTGGTTTCGGGCATAGGGTCACCGTTTGATCGGTTAGGAAGAGTCAAACGCGTCATCGGCTTCGCCGTTTGTTCCAACTCCGGGTTTGAGAATGTCTGCATCGGCCGGTAATGATGGGGATAACGTTGCTCCGTCCTCCAAAATCCCTCGAACAGGACCCGATGTGGATCCGAGTTGGTAGAACAAATGAGACTTCGACATGAGGCTCAAATTGATGACCTCTGCGGGGGTAGTCGCAAGTCATGGTTTGACTATCGAGTCTCAATTCCGATGGCACCTTTACCGCAAAGACAGAAGAAGGTTCTCCTCCTCTTCTTAATAGTCCGGATACATCGAGATGCTACCCCAAGATTCCTATGTTTCCACCGCGGGACTCCACACGCCGACTTACGGGCAGCGGCTGGCCCAACAGCGATCGGGGACGAAAGAGTTCGGTATCTTGTCGGTTGTCCCCTCTCGAAGTGATGGTCCCACAAATATCGGCTGAGTGATGAAAATCGGGAAGCTTGATTAAAGAAATATGGTCGGCCATCAAATCCACGGAAGAACGCCCGGAACGGACGGCGAGCTGGATTGAAGAGGCCACACGCCACTTTGGGACCTTAACAATATCCCAGCGGCGGGGCTACCTTGAAGGACAAACATATGCCGTTCCCAGGGACCTCAATATCTCTCATTATCCGGCGGAGTCAATCACTCGCTACCGGGCGAGCCCGGCGAATCCCCGGACCGGTTCCACTCAAAGTCATTCCCGGCACCGCTCGGCACGAGGTCCCAAATCCGCCGCAGTAGTAGAACACATTTGGTGGGATATTTGTGGCTGTCCCGATTGCCTTGAAAGGGACTATCGGGATTGGATACACGAGGACCGTCCTCCTAAGAAAAGAAAATTTCCTCCCGGCCAAAAATTGAAGGAGAGATTCGAGGCGGTGATAACGGTGTGGGAACGCTCGGGGAGCCATCGGGGATTTGATTATTATGTACTCTACTCGGTCGGTCTTCCCCAAAGCAAAAAGGGATAAAGAAGCGAGAAAAGCCTTGCCAACGACGGAATCGAGACCTTCGGATGCAGTGCTGCGAGCAGTCCCGGCCCCCTCGGGGTCGACGGAGTTCGGTTGTCCGGCTCAGTAGTATACGCGATGAAGAAAAACCGACGCCTTGATCTGGCGCTCCCACTCAATCAACATGTTGGCTGGAGATGGCAACCGCCACAAAGGCATCGGTATAACCCGGGGGCTTCGGCAAAGGCTACGCCTCGCAAGAAAAAGGCACGAAGTGGCCAGAAGCTTGATGACTCTCCATCCCGAGACAAGGACCAAATCTATGATCCTCACCTATATGGGAGTATGATCACCTTACTGCGATGAAGATTTGCCAAGAGATGTCTCCCGACACAATGAAGCTTTGTACATCACTATTCGGCTCAACACCATGTCACTCCACAGGGTATTAGTGGACAATGGATCATCGGTAAATGTCCTTCCCCTCGGCATGATGAGGGCCCTCCGCATAAATGAAAGGCGCGTGATCCCATCTACACGGTTGTCAGCCTACGACGGTTCGTCTCGTCCCCATGCAGGGACGGTGACTCTGGAACTGCAGTACGAAACCCCGAATGGTGCCCGCGAAGTTCCATGTAATGGATATCCCCTCAGAGTTCGCGGCCACTACTAGGGCGCCCTTGGTTGCATCACATGAAAGCCGTAGCCTCCACTCTCCACCAATGCGTCAAATTCATCAGGCGGGGAGACCTTGAAGTCATAAGGGTGACGGTTTCCTCATGGGAACGAAGAGTGAAACAATAGCCAAGAACGCCCACGATCAAACAGGGCTACATCCTTGAGGCAAGTCTCGCCGGCATCCTTTGGAATCCGGCAATGCCGACTATGTCGACACACTCAGCGGCGGACTCAGAAGAAGTTCGATTCATCAAATTCAATTGCTATTTCCAACACTTGGAGGCGTCTTGGAAGGAAATGCGAACACCGCCGTGATACGAGCACACAAGTCCCGGTCCTCAATCACGGATTTGTCGGTATTGCAAACCCATTCCTTGGCCTCGCCGGCGAGAGGTTTTCATGATAAAAGTCGGCAAACAGACGGACTCGGCTCGAATCTATGAACGTCGTGTGGGACGTCCTCCTTGGCTTGAACTACACCGCCAAGCCTTTCCGCTCGAGTATGGGACATGAGATTTTTCTAGCCGCTCACCGAGACGCAATGCGTCCTTACATACGGATTGAGCGATCGGATTGTGACGAAACGGAAGTCCCAGGTGAGGAAGATCCCTACATCCACATGCTCGGTTCTCGGATGCCAAACACGGTTGATTACGGTTCGAGACAAAGAGATGATAGCAACGGCGAAGAGGGAGCACGAGACCATGCCTTTCCCGAGTTGTGAAGCCACCAGCAGCGATGCCGCTAAAGAATTGGGAAACTCTCTCGGGCCGTCCGCGACCAAGAGGAAATGATCACCAAGCTTGGATTGGTCCCAGATCCTTTCGTGTCAACCTTTGTAAAGTCCTCAGGAGTCTCTCATTGTTGAGTTCGAGTCTCTCGAGTCGTCCAGATGGCCTCACGCACGAAGACTACGAGTGCAGCAGCCAACGTTGTATTCCCCTTCGTCTTGATGAAATGATGAACCTTTACGAGTATCCCTTAATTGCCACTTTAACTAATGATGAATTAACTAATAATCTAAAAAGCAGGTTAATAACGATTCACTAGATGAAGAGCGGACACATTAAATGAACAATATATCAAAGAAATCTTTAAGCGAGGTTGTCAGGAAGAGGAAAATCGAGCCCAGTGTAGAAGAGATTTTGACAAGTGTGAATTTGGGAACTACGGAAGAGCCTAAAGAGACGCGATTGGTAGTTTCTTGAAGGGGTGAAAGGGTTGCCCTAATCAGCTGCTAAAAGAATTCGTGGATGTGTTCGCATGGTCCTATAAAGATATGCCGAGGCCTCGATCCTTCCATAGTTGAGCACCGAATACCGCTCGACCCGGAAGTCGAAGCCGGTAAAGCGAAGCTAAGAAGAATTAAGCCGAATGGTCCTTACAAGTGAAAGAGGAAATAGAAAAGATGCTCGGGGCGGGGTTCATCGGGGTCATTGAATACCCAACATGGGTATCGACATAGTGACGGTGACCGAGGCCAACGGAAAGATCCGATCTTTGCGTAGACTTGAGAGACTTGAACAAAGCCGGTCAAGACGATTTCCCCACACGAACATCGACATTTTGGTAGATTCCACGGCCAACCACGAAGTCAAATCTTTCGTCGATGGTTTTGCCGGCTGACCAAATCAAAATGGCGAGAAGAAGATCAAGCCAAAACGGCCTTCACAACCCCTTGGGGCACATGCGCTACACGGTCGTGCCATTCGGACTAAAGAATGCTTTGGGGCTACGTACCGGAAGGGCGGCTACGGCTGTTCCATGACATGATCCACAAAGAAATTGAGGTCTATGTGGACGACATGATAATACATTCCGAGAGGATCGAGATGGCGGCACTTTGTTGATTTGAGAAAATTCTTCGGCCGCCTCAGAGACCACGGCATGAGGCTGAATCCGGCCAAGTGCACCTTCGGTGTAAGACGAGGCAAGGTACTAGGATATATGGTGACGAACGGGGAATCGAAGTAGATCCCCGAGAAAATCAAGGCGATAGTTGAAATGAAGCCACCACGGACAACGACGAAGTGAAATCCTTCGTGGGAAGGCGCAATACATAAGCCGCTTTGTAAATCGGTGACCTCGATCTGCGAGCCAATCTTCAAGTTGATGAAAAAGAATGCCTACACGAGAATGGACCCCGAGAATGTCGGCTTGCCTTTGAACAAATTAAGGCATACCTTGTGAATCCCCGATTCTCTGCCCACCACATCGGCAAAAGCCGCTCTTGCTATATCTCAGCTGTCACGGATACGGCAATTGGGGCTATGCTAGCTCAAGAGAAAAAAGATTCCAAAGTCGAAACGCCATCTATTTCGTAGCGAAAGCTCCAAGGAAGCGAACTCAATTACTCTGCTTGCGAGAAGACTTGCGCGAGGTTTGAGTGCAGGTAGTGGGAAAATTGAAACACTACATGCGGTCTCACCGATACATCTTGTTTCAAGGATAGACCCCATCAAATATACATTCGACAAGCCTTCCATCTCCATGAGATTGGCAAAATGGTCGTTCTTTTTGGCCGAATATGACATCGCTTATGTTTCAAGGAAATCCATAAAAGGACGCATAATGGCGAGAACATCGGCCGATTTCCCAGTGATGAGTCAGGGACACGAACCTCAATTTCCCGATGATGGAATCTTCGCTCTAGAAGGAGAAAATCGGCCCAACTCTTCTTCGACGGGCGTCAAACAAAAGGGGAACGGGATAGGAATGCTTACGGTCGATCCCTCTTGACGAACACACCCCCATGCGATGAATTTGAACTTGAAGTCACAGCAACTGACTCTTGAATATGAAGCTTGCATAGGCTGGGTTGGAAGCCGCCCTTGAAAGAAATATCAAGGAATTGGAGGTGTACGGTGACTCTGCCCTCATCATCAATCGGAGTCTCTAACAAATGGAAGGCCAGTGGATCGGGTTTGCGAAGTATCATGCTTACATGGAAGAGTTAGTAACTCAATTCAAAGAAATCGGCTTTCATTACACCGCGAGGCCGAAACGGGTTCGCGAGATGCTCTGGCTACGCTAGCCTCTCTTGTCGAAATACACGAAGGAAAGTCTGTTAAACCATTCGAGTCGGGAGAAGAAAACCCCGCTATTGCTTGAAATTGAAGCGGAAGCCGGAGCGATCAATGATCCACAGTACGCTCAGTTACCGGTACGAAGGATGGCGAGGCCTCTTTCAAAAACGAAGATGGGGAATATAAAGAAGGAATCAAAGCAAAAAGTCTCTCGGCCACAGACGGCTCGCCTCCCATTATGTTCTTTTGGGAAACATGTTATACAAAAAACGTTATCAAGGCCCCCTCTGCGATGTATCGGCAAACAGAGGCTACGAACTCATGAAAGAAATACGTGGTGGTACTGCGGCCCTCACATGAATGCTCGAGCTACGATGCAAATCATGCGAGAATGGGGTATTTTTGGATCACCGTAGGCCAGCGCATCCCGGTTGTCAAAACTGCGACAAATGTCGGCGATACTCAAATCTTAATCACTTGCCTCCTCACGAGTTATCTTGCATGACAACCCCTTGGCCTTTCGTCACTTGGGAATTGATGTCATAGGCAAAATCACACCATCGAGCGATATGGCCACGAGTTCGTCTGGTAGCCGTGGATTATTTCACCAAGTGGGTTGAAGCGAGTCCTACAAAATCCTCAATTCAAAGAAAGTCGCCCTCTTCATCAAAGAAAACATCATGTGCGGATACGGGTTGCCGGCCGAAATCATTTCGAGATAATGGATCCCACTTCGAAGGGAATGTGAAAAATTCTTTGGCGGAATTCCGAATAACCCGTCACAAGTCATCACCTACGGGCCCCAAACCAGCGGAGCCGTCGAAGCGGCAAACAAGACTCTGGAAAATATCATCAGGAAAATGGTGTCCAAGGCGCGAGATTGGCCCGAGAAGTTACACTTGGCACTCTGGGGCTACGGAACATCGATCGAACGGCAAGCGGGAAACACCTTTTGCCCTCACATACGGAATGGAAGCCGTACTCCCAATCGAGTGGAAATACCCTCGCTCAGGTATCTTCTTTGGAAAGCCGGATCAACGAGGTCGAATGGCTCCGAGTCGCCATGATGAATTGGCCCTACTAGACGAACGCCGGCGAAGGCCATGGAACACATCCGGGCCTACCAAGGAAGAATGGCTAGAGCCTTCGACAAGAAAGTAAAGCATCGGGAGATCCGAGAAGGTGATCTCGTTCTAAAAGAAAAGCCCCGGTCCGTATCAACCCTCTCGGCAAATGGGAGCTGTATGGAGTCGGGCCATATGTCGTCCGAGAAGATCTTCTCCGGAGGAGCTCATGCAACTTGCGGACCTCGACGGGAATCCCTTTGTACACCCGGTGAATGGTGACAAGGCTGCGCGAGATACTACGCGTAAAAAAAAAAAAAACAAAAAAAAAAAAAAAAAAAAAAAAAAAACAAAAAAAAAAAAAAAAAAAAAAAAAAACAAAAAAAAAAAAAAAAAAGAGTGCTAAAGAGTAATACCCAACTAGGTTAGAAACCCGAAAAGGGCGGCCTAGGTAAAAAACGGGGTTGCACCAAAAAAAAAAAACAAAAAAAAAAAAAACAAAAAAAAAAAGAGTGCTAAAAGAGTAATACCCAACTAGGTTAGAAACCCGAAAAGGGCGGCCTAGGTAAAAAACGGGGTTGCACCAAAAAAAAAAAAAAAAAAAAAAACAAAAAAGAGTTCACCGAGTTTGAACTACGAAGACTGAGCTCCTCAAAATGAGGGGAACGTAGAGCGGCGGAAACGGTTCGGTCTAAAGCACAAATAAAAGCCATACTTTGGCATCAATACAATTGATCGGACCATGAAAGCGTCTCGAAAAACTCTAAAGCAATTCAAATATTCATTACAAGTTAAAAGCTCTTTGATGAGTCTAAGCCCGATTCATTC
This sequence comes from Adenophora triphylla var. japonica, assembly GCA_022495995.1. Taxonomy (NCBI): domain Eukaryota; kingdom Viridiplantae; phylum Streptophyta; class Magnoliopsida; order Asterales; family Campanulaceae; genus Adenophora; species Adenophora triphylla. Next base: position 309,138 of record JAFEMH010002746.1, read on the forward strand.
CTACAGCGGCAGCTTTGCTAAAGAAAACTAAGATACATAATCAAACTAATGTGTACGTCATGGCAAGAAAGGGATACTTGGAAACCTCGAGTCACTCCAAGCCACTCGTGCTTGGCCTCTCCCTTCTTCTTCCCCCTCCAGGAGTCTTTCTCTTACGAGCCAGGAAAAATGTCGGTATTCCTCCTACCAAGCTGCTGGTATAGGAACGGGGTCTATCAAGCCGGCCTCTGTCGGGGCCTTAGTAGCCACTAGCGTCATCCCTCATCTCCTGTAACCTAGGCGGTAACATAGGAGCCCTCCTCTCCTGTCTCTTGACGTAAGCCTCATAATCGGTCCACGGCGTCTCCGCTCTGTCATGAGGATTGGCCCTCGCCTCGGCCCTCCTCCTCTCGAAGCTTGATGCGGTCCTCCGCACCTCTGATGGCCTCACGCCGTCTCAAAATAGCCACTGAGTCTCTCCCGGATGCCCCTCGTACCAATCCAGTACCAAGTGGTCGGGAACACCGGTCTCGGACGCTTTGAGAATGACCCGAGGAGGAAAGGCATCGTACCTCCATACTCGGGAAAGAAATGGAAACAGAGGGATCATCCATGGAAGCAGGAGCCACCACCACGGTGGCTACATCATCAAAGCCCTCCGAAGGAACTGCTCCAAGCCAAGCTGCCTAAGGACCGGAGCCGGAATGTAGAAAGCTGGGTGAGAAAGCCCGGAAGCATAACCACATGGGACCCGTCTGAAGCACTCTGCGAGTCTCCACCCTTGATGAGGCACCAACCATCGATATCTTCGGTGCTGGCGACCCGCCATCAGCGCTCCCACGAGCCACGATCATCAAAATCTACATCAACACCTCTCTGGCAAAAGTCGAGGCTGATCATATCGAGAGGTTTCCCGAAGAACCCCCAAGCGCTCCATCGGCCACGGGGTCGAGAAACGGGCTGCCCCGTGCATGTACCGCCGTCCGGTAGCTAATCTGTCGAGAGCATGAAAAGTCTCCCCAAGAATCAAAGGAACGACATCTACGCCGGGCGACAATGAACGACAACATCCGGCGAGATCGATGGCAAATCCCGAAGGAATAGACCATGAACAAAGTGCCGAACATGCAAAGTGCAAAGGCATCCCAATAGGCGTCATCCACCAAGCCTAAGCCCCTAAATCTGTCGGGAAGACCGGAAATATCAAAATGGTCGGGACCGCGGATCATGCCTCGTGCTTCCTCAGGGAAAGATGAAGAAGGTTGCACAACTTGTCAACAAGAAGCTCCTCAGGACAAAGGAATTGCTATCTCCTCCCACCTCAGGACCTCAGCAAGGCCCGAAATTCTTCCACAGTCGGAACAATCTCGTTGAAGGAAAGGCAAAAGACATGCCTTCTAGTATCCCAACGAAGAAGAAGCCCTTAAGAGGTCATAATCCAGGAACCAATTCTTTGAGAGACCACAAGCATCGTACCTTGTACCGTTCTTCAAAGAAAGACCTTCTCTCATGCATAATTTCCGGGACCAATCCTTGAACTTGTTGAAAAATGACATTTGGGACTCTTGGGACAATTTTGAGGAGCTTTTCTAAGGCTTTCCATGGTTTTTCTCTCTTCCTCCCGAAAATGGCTGTTTGAATTTGGAGGTTGAAGAAGATATTTGAATTTGAAATAAAGCAAAGCCAGATTTAAAGCAAAATCAAGGGACGGTGTCGAATCTTTGTCCCCATCCGCGCGGATACGTTTGCTCCCCATCGAAAAATGCAACGATCAGTGCTACACCAAAAAGGGAATATTCCGTCCGGTTGCTCGAAACTTGTGCAAAAACCCTCCCAAACCGAGTCCATATACCAAACACCCTTGCAAAAAAAAAAAAAACCAAGGCTCACGCAACACTGCATTCATATTGCATTGCATTCATAAATAAAATCCTAAATTATTACATTCCAAAAAAAAAAAAAGAGAGTGTACATAAAAAAAAAAAACAAACAAACATAAATAAAATCCTAAATTATTACATCAAAAAAAAAAAATGTGCATGATCTGTACAAATTTAAATCTAAAAAAAAAATAAAAAAAAAAAAAAAAAATCAATCGGAGTCTCCGGCGCCGATGTCTCCCCCGGCCCCTCTTGCGACTCGGGCCCGCCTCGTCGGGAGCCACGAAAGTCTCGGGCTCGAGAATCGTCCTCATCTCTCCGAGAAAGAGGCTCGTCGGGACCAAGCGGCACACTCTCGATAGGGTAAACCCGAGATCCACTGAAGAAATCGAATCCGAAGGTGAAGGCGTCAGACTCACGAACATACGGAGACGACCCACCATGCCGCGAGACGTGTCCACTGCCGTGCGGATCCCCAAGAATGACGTGATCCGAAGGCGGTGCCGCGCGGTGATCAATGAGAGGAGAAAGAGGGGTCTCGGAAGAAGTCTCAGGGAATAGGAGAAGCCTCCGTCGGACGGAGTGCCGGCCGTGGTCTCCTCGCCCTAGCACGAGGTGCCCGCAAGCAACCATCCTCCGTATGAACCTCTTGGCTCCGATCACTTGCTTCGTCGGTGTCTCGACGACCACCTCCAGCGCACAAAAGCAAAAGCGTCAAAAAAAAAAAAAAAAAAAAAAGTGATGCTAGAGATGATGAAACAAAAGAAAGAAAAGAAGGGGAAAAGGTGAAGCCGTACCTTCATACCGGACGAGGCGGAAAGCTCGTGGAAGCCGCTCGGGTGAGGATCTGCACCCTCAATCGGACCCCATCTGGATGTAGGAAAAATCCGTCCAGGGTACCGCGGGATCCCAAGCCCCTCCCTCTCCAAAACACGAGGCATCCTCGGCCTCCTCAGACGAACGTCGCATATGGCTCGATCGCCACGAAGTCAGAAGTGCGCTGCTCGGTAATCATCCCAGTCACGGACCGATCGCTCGGAGTGCATCATATCGGCGGGAGGCTCCACCGGTGTCCTCGGCGAGTTCACGCCATGCGGCGCGTCACCCTCTCTCCCGAGATAGTAGGCGTCGCAAGTCGGGCCCTCAAAATCCTCCATTGCCTTTGTCCGGATCTCGGCGCCCTTCGGTGCGCTACCTCAAAGCGATCCCGGGGAAGAATATCATCCCCTCATCTGTCTCGGCCTCCGTCGAAAGGAAGGCAATCCGCGTACACGAGAGTCGTACGCCCCACAGGAGCTTATCTTTTCCGGGCATGCTTGGACCCAGGCTGCGTGGCCGGATACGCCCGACGTACGCCTCGAGTGCCTCCACACCGTGACGTGGAAAAACTCCAGCGCCCGTACACTGCGAAGGTAAAAATCCAATCAATCCGGTGCAAATAAAAGTGCGTGCTCAAAGGAAAGAGGGAAAGCAAAAAGAGAGCTTATACCTCGAGCAAACTCGAAGCGATACTGAGGAGCTCGCGGCCTTCATTTGTATCTATCAGAGCGAAGTACGGCTCGGCCCGGCCGGCCTCCCCAGAAATATCTCCAACCGTCTCCATGTCCTCCAAGGACCTCGGCAAGGCAAAGCGCCGTCCCTCGGCATGCCCCGAAAGAGCGTGCTCGAAAGGTAAACCGAGAGGAAGGACCTAGCAATGCTGCTCGGCGCTAAACCTATCCTCCCGGCCTCGTAACTCGCGATGGTCTCCACGATCTTGCCGAAGACCACGGCATACTCCATCCCCATCCCTTTTTGGGAATAGGGGAAAATCCAAGAAGAGCACAGATCGGCATCGCGTAGCCATCTCTCCACTCAATGCTTTGCGTCCATTGAAGGACAGGACCGTGATCGCGGCATAGTCGGAAGGCGTAACGGTCGCCTCGCCCCGGAAGAAGTGGAATGTGTGGGTCGCATCCCACCAATCTTTGCGCTAGAGCGAACATCGAAGCCCTTGCTCTTAGGGAACTTGACCGATCCCCTCGAAGCACTCGACAAACTCCCGAGCCCCGTCTCGACAACGATCTGTCTCGGACTCGGCAAAGCTCCTCGGCCCGCATTCGAAAGCCGATCCCACAAGTCAATCACGAGACTCCACCGATCCTCGAGTCTTCATCTTGTTCGGTTGCTCGAGTCACAAAACGGTTTCCGCCCTGTAAAAAAAAAAAAAAGAGAGAAAATGTCAAAAGATTGCCTTTGCATTTACATAAAAAAAAATTCGACAGCATAACAGCATACAATGAGCATAGCCCCATTTTTCTCGCATGAAAGAAAACAATTTGCAAGTCCCAATGCATTCATCAAAAAAAAAAAGAGGATGCATTCCTACGGAAGTAAAAACTCCGTCCCATTTTCAAAAAAAAAAAAAATGCATACATGCATATCATCCATCTTACATGCAACGGGAGGAAAAATCCGTCCCACTTTTCAAAAAAAAAATCCTAAACATACATACATCTCATATTGGCAAAATGCCCATTCTTTCCAAACAAAATGCATGCATTGCATCATCATTCATCAATATCAAAATTCAATTTCAAAAAAAAAAAAATCATCATCAAGAACATGCAATATTCAATTTCAAAAAAAAAAAAAAAAATCACAATTCTTCGAATTTTCACATGCAATTTTCGAATTAAAAAAAAATGTGGCAAAAATGCCAATTCTTTTCCCAAGCAAAATGCACATTTTTGGGACACTCACAAATTCATTGCAACATTGCATATCATCAATATCAATATTCAATATTCAAAAAAAAAAATTCAAAAATCACCCAAAAATTTCAAGCAAGAAATCGACAAGAGGATCAAGAGGATTCGAAGTATACCGTTCGGAGATGCGGATCAGAAGCCCAATGTTGCCAAGCATCGGGATAATGCTCCTCCATGGCCAGGATTGCGAAAGATTGTAATGCCTCCTCATCCGGACGAGCTCCAATCGCCTCTCCGCTATGGGACCACGTCCTTGGCCTTGAAAAGCGCCTTCCCGTGTTCCATTGCTCAAAAATTCGAAGAAAACGGACGAATTTTGAAGCTCTAGGGCCAAAAATGGCTGTTCTCCTCGTCTCTCTCTCTCTGCTCTCGACAGGTGTTCAAAAATTGAATGGGGAAGAAGAAGGGCGTTGGCCCCATTAATACCCACGACTTTCCATCCCTATCCGCGCGGATGAGATTGTCAAGTCAAAATGACCCTTTTGCCCCTTAAAATTTCGGGACTGCAATTCGGTCCCGACTTGACAAAGTTAACCAAAGTTAACCAAAGTCGGCCCCTTGTCAAGAAAATTACCCCGGCGAGTCAAACGTAAGACCGAGTGCCCTAGAAAGATAACGAGATCCGTATCTTTCATCAAAATTACCGGCGATCGAAGCGTAAGGCCAAGGTGCCAGAAAGATAACGAGATCCGTATCTTTCATCAAAATTACCCCGGCGATCGAAGCGTAAGGCCAAGGTGCCACGAGAAAGATAACGAGATCCGTATCTTTCATCAAAATTACCCGGCGATCAAGCGTAAGGCCGAGTGCCACGAGAAGATAACGAGATCCACGTATCTTTCATCAAAATTACCCCGGCGATCAAACGTAAGGCCAGGAGGTGCCCCAGAAAGATAACGAGATCCAGTATCTTTCATCAAAATTACCCCGGCGATCAAACGTAAGGCCGGGTGCCCCGAGAAAGATAACGAGATCCGTATCTTTCATCAAAATTACCCCGTGATCGAAGCGTAAGGCCGAGTGCCCAGAGAAAGATAACGAGATCCGTATCTTTCATCAAAATTACCCGGCGGTCAAACGTAAGGCCGAGTGCCCGAGAAAGATAACGAGATCCAGTATCTTTCATCAAAATTACCCCGGCGGTCAAACGTAAGGCAAGAGTGCCCGAGAAAGATAACGAGATCCGTATCTTTCATCAAAATTACCCCCGGCGGTCAAACGTAAGGCCAGAGTGCCCGAGAAAGATAACGAGATCCGTATCTTTCATCAAAATCATCCGGCGATCAAAGCGTAAGGCCGAGTGCCCTGAGAAAGATAACGAGATCCGTATCTTTCATCAAAATTACCCGGCGATCAAACGTAAGGCCAGAGTGCCAGAAAGATAACGAGATCCCGTATCTTTCATGAGTGAATACATCGATTTTCCCAGCCAAAGGCTAACGAAATCCCAGCAAAGTTAACGGAATCCCGAAAGCCAACGGAAATCTCGGAGTAGTACTCGAACTACGAAAGGGCTTGATTCCCACTAGGGATACGTAGGTAGCCTATCATTAGGTCCGGCCCCTCGACCAAAACGGTCGCCCTCTCCTTGAGACAAAGTCCACCGAGAAGGCCATTTCAAATTAAGGTCAGGCGCCTAAAAAGCCACGTCATCATTAAGGTCGAGGAAAGCACTAAAAAGCCATCATCATTAAGGTCGGCGCCTAAGAAAGCCATCATCATTAAGGTCGAGGCGCCTAAAAAGCCATCATCATCAAGGTCGAGGCGCCTAAAAAGCCA